>PVHX01002012.1:0-181988 GCA_004024805.1 Geosciurus inauris
AGGGTCTCACTGAGTTGCTTAGTGCCTTGCCACTGCTGAGGCTGGCTTTCAACTCACGTTTCTCCTGTCTCAGCCTCCCAAAGTGCTGGGATTACAGGTGTGCACCACCGTGCCTGACTCCACTGGGTTTTTGTGCTAATGCCCTTCTGAAATGCTTTTCCAGTGTGATCCTCTGTATGGAACCCATTTCCTTCTCTTAGGGCTCAGCTCAGACCCACCTGTCTGTCTAGACCCTCAAAGCTCATGTCTCTCCTGAGTGGATTACCTGTGGTACTGTGATGACCTCTCCACGATCCTCTCACAGGTACAAGGACATGTGATTGAGGAGTCCATATGCCTGGGCTCAAAACCAGGCTTATCTGTGTGTTGTAATGCTAGTTACTGTTCTCTCTGAGACTCAGTTTACAAACCTGTAAAATGGAGTTTATGATTAAATTGAGCTATTAAATAAAATCATACATAGAAAACCTTCCACATAATGTCTACAAATGCTTCCAGTAAATTCACCCACTGAAGAAAATGCTGTTTTTGAATTAAAATTAAAATCTGTAAACTTTCTTGAAATAGCCTATAAATGTGTGAACTATTACAGGCAGGCACAGATCATTATGAACCATATTATGGGCTGCTCAGTATGCTGAGTGCAGAAGGAACTCTCAGTGACCCCAATTTACTGCTGTTCTTGCTGATCGCTTGACATTTCCAAGAATAGCGTTAATTAACCTTACCCTAGTCGGTGACTTCGACACTGCTCCACGAGTTCTCTGTGGCGCTTTTGCTAGGTGGTACGTTCATGCTAGGCAGTGCTAAGAGAGTTGGCTGTTGTTTCATAGCCCACTAAGTGGGAAACCAAAGGTTAACATACACACACACGTGTTGTAAGTCATCATTGACGTGGGGCTGTGTGTGATTTGGAAGAATTTGTCAGGAGCAACAGGATACTGCTCTCTGAAACAAAATTGGTGTTCCCATTTTCCAGCAAAACACAACAGCTGGAAACTTCTCAATCCAAACACAAAAGACACGTTTGTATAAACTACCAGATGGGCTTCAAATTGGGAATGCTTCTCAATATCTTTGATTTTCTTGGAAATTACTCATCCATATGTATATATGTGGATGTATGTTCAGTATACATATCTACACTGTTGGCTTTTTGCATGTATGCGTAATATATTTTCATCACATATGCCTATATCCTATTGTGAGAAAGAATGTGGGCAAAATATTCCAAATATATAAATTTACATTCCTAGTTTTGTCATTTATTAACTGCAGGAAGTATTTATATACTAAGTGTTTATAAAATAAGGATATTATTCATGACTCAATGTCTTATTACATGTCACATGTTAAGAATTATGCTGGGGTCATGTGAGTATTGAAAAAAGGTAAATATATACAGATATATTTATAGATTAAAAAGTAACATACAGATATTAAGTATCATGATTTTTATCATAAGCATGTATAAATAGTTATAAACAAACAGTATATGTTAGAAATAAATTGTTAGATTTTCTAAAGCAAAAATAAGCTTTAGGATCAAATTAAGGTAATAATAGATAGGAAAAAAGATGTATGAAAATTGTTATTTATTGAACCTTTGCTATGATCCAGGTACCGGGCAAGGTATTTTTATACATTATTTCATATGAGAGTGGAAAAGGTCGATTACCTGGGTTTAATACATTCTTTATCTCTTTACTAATTATCTGGCAAGTTATCAAACCTCCTTCTGCTTATTTGTTCATCTGTAAAATGGGCTCATAATAGTACCTACCTCATAGAGATAAATGAGTTTACATATTTAAAGCTCTTGGAGAAATCTCATACATATACAAGAGCCTCTTAAATGTTAGCTGATGTTATTTTGTTGTTTTAGTCAGCTTTTTCACTGTTGTGACTAAAAGGCCTGACAAGAACAATTTTAAGGAGGAAAAGTTCATTTGGGGGCTCATGGTTTCAGAGGTTTCAGTCCATAGATAGCAGTCTCCATTCCTCAAAACTCCAGATGAGGTAGAACATCATGGCAGAGGAGTGTGGCAGAGGAAAGCAGCTCACGTGATGATCAAGAAGCAGAGAGAGAGACTCCATTCACCAGTTACAAAATGTATACTCCATAGGTGTGCCCCCAATGACCAACCTCCTCCAGCCACACCCCACCTGCCTTCAGTTACCACTTCGTTAATTCTCATCAGGGAATTAATTAACTGATTGGGTTAAAGCTCTCATAACCCAATTATTTCACCTCTGAATGTTCTTGCCTTGTTTTACACATGAGCTTTTGGGGGACACCTCACATCCAAATATAACATTTATTATTTAAAACTTACAAGAATTCTATGTATTCAAAAAGCAGATTCTTTCCATTTGTTTGTTCATGTTATAGGCAGACTTTCTCAAGTGATCCCCCAAAGAAACCCTGGCCTGACCCCTGGGGACTGTGCCTGTGATGGAACATCATTGCCGTGGCAGAGTATTGCTGTGTGGCACAGCTGATTGTAATACTGGTAATACTGGGAGATCAGCCGTGTGGGTCTGATCTGGTCACACAAGCTCTGAAAATCCCCAACTAGTGGTAGAAAAGGAATTCAGGTGGATTTGAAGCATGGCTGATGAACCATTGCTGGGTGGAACAAGTGGGGCCCTTTGTGGAGTTAGAGGTTCCTGACTGACAGCCAGCAAAGAAGGGATCTCAGTCTTACAATACAGAATTGAATTCTGCCAATAGCCAATGAGCTTGGATGTGGCCTCCCAGCCCCAGGTGAGCAAGGAAGCCCCAGCTAATACTCTGATTTTAGCTTGAGCAGAGAATCCAGCCTCACTGTCCCAGACTTTTAACCCTATAGAACTATAAGCCAAGATGTGGCTGCTGTTTTGATCTCCTAAGTTAGTGGGAATTTGTTGCATAGTGATACAAAACAAATAGTGTTTTTCTCAGAAATCCCCTTGTTGCCTTTGATGTTAATTAAAAGAACACCACTGGAGCTTAGGTTTCTTATCCTGGATAGTCTGCCTCCCACCCCTGTATTGATACTGGTTGTTGACTTTGTACTATTAGGGCAAGACCAACCTGTCAACAGCATGGCATTATAATTTCTGATAAAGCATCATGCTGCACAGGAATAACCCTGCTGCCCCTGCTCCCTCTTGCCAGGCGTGGGAGACATTGACAACCCATCACACACCGAACCCAAAACTTGTTTCTGAAATGGTTTCACACATTGGTCAGGCAGTGTATGCAAGTTGGAACCCATGTATCATAGTTGCGGTCACTGCTGTTGATCTTCACAGAATCATAAATGTTTAATTTTTAAAGCCGTATAAAGCATTATCAGCAGTATTGCAATAAACATGTTGTAATAACACCGAAGACCCTCTGGAATAAGCTCATGTGGTTCAGGGAATAGGCTGGTCTGTGCTTGCATAGTAACTCTGTGTGTGTGTGTGTGTGTGTGTGTAGGTTACAGTTTTGCATTCAAGCCACCACCATCTACTAATTTTGTCTATTGCCTACTAAGAGGTCTACATGTTTAGAACTTCCTCCTCTGTTCTCCACACAGCAAAGTGGTCTTTCCATATATGCCATATAATGTCACTCCTTTCCACAAAGTCCTCCAGTAACAGCTCCTTACCTCACACAGAGAAAGAAAGCAGGGAGGTATAGAAAGGACCTCAGTTCTTCTGAGATCCCTGACCATTGTATGAGTTTCTTATCATGCTCTTTTCCCTTCCTCACTGTTCCTTAGACCTGCACTTTTTCACTTGTCCTTTCTTCTGCCTGGAACATTACTGTTCCCTAGACACTCCCACAGGTCAGTCACTATCTTCAGACACCTGCGCAAGTGCATTTTATCTGAGCGCATCCCTCAGAACACCCCTTTCTTGACTTTTCTCTACAGTTCTGTCACCTGACACATAATATCTTCATTTGGGTATCTGTATCCCTGACCCCATCTCATGAAGGCAGGTTGTCAACATCAACAAGAGTGATTTTAATAAACTTTTTAAATGCACAGCATACATTTCTGTTCCTTACCCCCATAACTTACAGAACTGTTGTCCTAGAATGTAACAGATTAATAGATCATAGCTTGTCACCTGGGTTGTACCATTTACTGAAGCTACTTTTGTAAGCCAAACACTGGTCCAGAGATGAACAGGAGACTGAACTGGGACAATACAGTTTTCCCATGAGCCTCATTTATTTCGGGTTTGGAGTTTCAGAACTCAATTTCTTTCCTCTTGGTTATATTCCCATTGTGGCCTACAGCTATGCTTTCTGTGGCATGGAGAAACTTGTTTCTAGTAAAGGAGAAAGAAGTAAACAGAGAGAAAGGCAAAGAAAAGAATGAAAGTGATGAAAGGAGGAAATAAAGGAGATAGAAAGAAAGAAGGAAAGAGAAAAACATGAAGGTGCTTGGGCTGGGTCAGGTGACATTGAACTGGGTCAAATGAGACACCATCAGCTGTCCCTGTTGTCACATTGGTTTCATGCAGACGATAGAGAGAAGCATCCCACACAGATATGAAAGAGTTGAAGATTGCCTTGGTGCACTCTCAGATTATGGTGACCATGTGACTTTGTTTTATTATATGTTTTTATTTATTTATAGCATTTGCTTATATATGGTAATCATGAGAATTAGTAAAGTGATTTTATGTTTCTTTTGTGGCAACACAACTACTATTTATTATCTCTGTGTTTCATTCTTATGCAAGACTTTCAGCCTTGAGAATCAGAAGGGCTCAATGATGTGGTAGGATGCTCCAACTCGTTTTTTTTTTTTTTTGGTACTGAGGATTGAACTCAGGGGCACTCAAACACTGAGCCATGTCCCCAGCCCTGTTTTGTGTTTTATGTAGAGACAGGGTCTCACTGAGTTGCTTAGCGCCTCGCTGTTGCTGAGGCTGGCTTTGAACTTGCGATCCTCCTGTCTCAGCCTCCCAAAGTGCTGAGATTACAGGTGCACACCACCACGCCCGGCAGATGCTCCAACTCTTATTATTCTAACTCAACCAAGAGATGAATATTGTCTGAAGTGATGCTGGGCTCCATGCATGCCTGCCAACCTGGGGGAAGATATTTTTAATTTTTAAAATAATTTTTAAATTTTATACTAGTTTGAGGTGTACAGAAATATTTGGAAAATAGTACAGAGATTCTCCATATGCCCCACTTTTGGGATCCCCTGTTATTAACATCTAGCATAGTGTGATGCAATTCATGAAAACATAGAACATCTCTCTATTCAGCTCTGTGATCTCTTCATCAGTGTTTTATAATTTTTTGAATATAGATCCTGCATATATTTTGCTAGTTTTACCTTTTTAAATTCTATTATAAATGGTATTTTTTATATTTATTTTTTAGTTGTAGGTGGACACAATATCTTTATTTTTATTTTTATGTGGTGCTGAGGATCAAACCCAGTGCCTCCCGCATGCTAGGCGAGCACGCTACCACTGCGCCATAACCCCAGCCCCTTATAAATGGTATTTTTAATGCCAAATTCTTATTCCTCCCTGCTGTTATGTAAGAAAGCAATCAGTTCCATATATTAACTTTGTATCCTATGATTTTGCTCTCCTCACTCTTTAGCTCAAAGAGATTTATGTTGATTTGGGGGATTTTTTTACATAAACAATTATGTTATCTTTGAATCAATAATTTAATTTCTTTCTAATCTGAATACAACTTCTTTCTCTTTCTTGTCTTATTGCACTAACTAATGTTACTGGAATGATGTTTACTAGAGGGGGTAAAAAAGATCATCCCTGTCTTCTCCCCCTATTAGGAGGCAAACATCCTGTTTATCAAGTAAGATGTCAGGTGTGGGAAGAGGAAAAACTCAATCTTATGATTAAATCTCAATCATTATGATTATGATTATGATTAATTTTCTCTCACTCTTTCTTTCTCTTTCTCTCTGTCGGTACTTGGGATCTAACCCAGGGGCACTGTACCACTGAGTTACATCTACAGCTCATTTTTATTTTTTTATTTTGAGATAAAGTCTCACTAAGTTGCTTAGGGCCTCTCTAAATTGCTGAGGCTGGCCTTGAACTTGCGATCCTCTTTCCTCAGCTTCCTGAGTTGCTGGGATTACAGGTGTGTGTCACCAATCTCTTAAAAGTCTTGTATCTACATGACGTTAACAGGTATTTCCCCATTTATATAAATTCCCCTGCTAACACGAGACATGGAAGTTCCAGAGGGCTGACTTGGGACCAATGCCTTTTTTTGAGTAGGGAGAAGTCTCGGAAAAATCTCTCTTTCCCAGAGAGTAAAATTTTCTTATGGAGAACATTTGGGGTGTATTTCCCATGCATTATTCTTCCACATGCTCTGCAAAAGCAATGAGGGTCTCTTTCTCAGGTCTTCACCTTGAGAACCTAAAAAATGTTTCTAGAGGCAAAGACCATGAAAATGTGGGAGTTCTCCAAGACAGCAGTCCCCAGAAGTTTCTAAATCACTCATACTGACTAGTCAACCACCAGTTTCCAGAAATTCAACAAAATTACCATCTAATTGTCTCTACTAACATATGGCTCAAGCCAATTCGGGTACAGGTAAGCAGATTTCAGCTCTGACTTTCTAGACTCACCTGTCTTTCCCAATTTTAGGGTAGCATTTTGCCCTATAATCTCTTTAAGAAAGGTCATTGATTTTTACTTTGTTAGTTTTTTTTTTTATTATTATAAGGACAGAGTGACAACTTCCAAGCTCTTTATACAGAAGAACATAGAAGTCTCATGGTGGTTTATTTTGAGACATATTACACCTCCCACTAAGGAGTAAACTCTTCCCTAGATAATGCAGTATGTGCCATAAAATCCCAGGCCTGATCCCAAGTTAAGCAACCTGGAGAACAACTAGGTCCCCACACTCACCACTTTTCTGTCCACTTAAGTGCCAGGATCTTTATTTGCCAATAAGGACACTCACCCCTTCCATGTTGTTGGCTGCTCTATGCCCACCACCAACAGGCACATAGTGAGTGGCTAGTCTTTAAACAGTAAATAAGTGCATTTGAACTTCAGCTTGAAAAATCCATTCAGGAAAGCCTCATCTTTCTTGGTGATCTGCTCCAACTATGAAAAAATTCTCCTTTGATAATACTGAGTTCTTCCTCTCTGTAACTCAGTTGTCCTAATTCTGAGCAAAGGCAGCTTGTTTGATATCCCAATGGGAGCCCTTAATGGCTCCTATGTCACATTTCTTGATTGAACACCCCCATTTCTCCTGGCCTTTTCCTATATGACCTGGTTTCTATTTTGGATAATCCCTTTGGGTGACCTCTCCCTTTTCCCTCAATGTTCCACTGATGACATCACATCCAAAATTAAATGCCACCAAAGATGCAGAGAGTTGTGGATCAGTCCCACATGTGATTGAGGGTCCTGTGTTTCAGACATCTCCTTTCTGCTATCCATGACTATGGGACTTGTTTTGTGGTAGCCTGAGATTTAATTTTCAGGTAACAGAAATAGGTATCACATTGCTGTGTGAATTACCTTACAAACTTCATTTCTTCAGATGATATCTAGCAATACAATGACTTTCATGGTCATAATCCTTTTACTGATTTTGGAGAGTTTGGGGTCAAAATTTTTATAAAGATCTGACTTGACCTGAAAAAATAATCTTTTGATTACTGCTTCTTCTCTTTCTTTCTTTCTTTCTTTCTTTCTTTCTTTCTTTCTTTCTTTCTTTCTTTCTTTTCTGTTTGCTAAGAAGAGTATTTGTTACTGTCTTTTTCAAATTCAATTTCATAAACCAATTCAATAAACAGTTACTTTTCTAGGCCAACAGGGCTAAAAATATTCCCCAGTCCATTGCTTCACAAAATCCCTTTGATTTTAATGAACTCAGACATGAAGAATCAAGAAAATAAAAGCATTAGGCATTTCATCATCTGAGGTTTGCTCATAGTTAGCAGCCACTCTTGGATTGAATATCTGCCGCCTGGTGGTTTCTGTGAGAACTCTTAGGTATTACCAGGGCCACTGCAGGGTTCAAAGATTCTCTACTAACTTCTGTCATTCACTCATTTGTTCATTCATTCATTTAGCAAATAAACAATTTCATAATCTGATGAGTGGAAAGATTATTCACGAGTTAATTACAAATAAAGTTTCCATGATGAAGTTGGCTATGTTTAAACATCTCCGTAGTCAGTACATGCAATGTAATTTAGGCAAGAGATTCTTACATTAAATTATAAGCCATATTAACCAAATGATGCTCTTAAAACTGTTTTATATCTCAATTTTTTATAGTGCTAAATGATCTGCCTGTATGGTTCTTTCTTATCCATCACCCATAAATCTGCCTGAATCAGCCTGGTAACTCCATTTCTCTTTATGGGGATTTGTCTATTTGACCTCAATTTTTTTTGTGCTTCTTGTATATTGAACATCTTTTATCTCTTATAACATCTTTAATGTTTAATGTCAGTAATTTAGATAATCTTATTACTCAACTGAACTATAAACTTCTTTCAGATGGGGCCATGTTATACACCTTGCACTTCCCAGCCCCTTATTTACTTCAATTTATTTATTCTCAGTATGCTCAACTGGACAACTAAAATCTAAATCTAAATATATAGAAATGTTTTTGTTAAAACACACACGACAATAGATTCCTTTATGAAACAGAATTCAGGAATCTATGAATTTAGATAGGGTAAATATACATTTTCACTCACTTCTTACTGAATTGGCCATTTGTTCCAAATACACATTTAAACACAAAGTATGGCAGCATTAGCAGTGTCTATTACATCATAACCAATAGAAATAATGTATTTCCATATTTTGTTGCAGTCATTAAGAATATTTCAAAATAATATTTATTTTCAACTCTCTTTACAATTATTGTTTCTTAGATCCATTATTAGCTCTTATTATTTAATGCACCAATAAGAAGCAATTATATTACTGCTTCTGAGAGTTACTTCCTTAGAATTTGTTAAGTATTTTTCAATGTAACTACTTTCCTTGATAATCTTAGATGTTTTATTTTATTTTTAAAACATTACCCTAGGAAAGTAGTCCATAGGCTTAAATATACTGAAGAATTTTCTATGGTACAGAACCATTAAGTGCATCTAGCCACAAAATTTTCATGAAAATTCGATGAGAAAGAAAATCATGATGTCAGTAAAACCCAAATTCATCATCTACTATTTTTCTATGGTTTTGCTCTTTTGACCTCTTTAAGATGTCCTGTATTCATATTTATCCATCATCCTCCAAAGAGTAAGGATGATACTGACTTCAGTCATTGCTCTTGGTAGCATATTGATTATCCCTGGGTGTATTGTCTAGGAAATTGTCCCTCCCTGAGATGCTTTCCCTTTTGTCAGAGAGTAGAAGATAATAGCACCATTTAAAGTGATTTTAAAAATTATCTCAATGTATTTAGGGTTAGGGTAATATTTTTTTGTAAGGCTCAACATGTAAAAATTTTTTAAAGTTATGATCTATCCCAATAGTATTAAACCTGGGAGTTGTTATTTTCTTTCCAAGGTTCAACAAGTTTTAAAGTTAAAACAACCTTTTTTTTTTTTTTTAACCGCCATAGTACAAGGAAGACATTGTGTGGTAATCACTGGGAGGAGCATATACCACTGGCAGAAAGTGGTTCTTCTAGGGCATCCACATTACTTAGGTCTATGGAAGAGCAAAGAGCAACAGAAATACAACAAATTTTTGGAAGAAAATGCTCCAAAGATTGATTTTCAAAAAACTTAGACATAAAAACTGAAAGTTGATTGTTGTATCAGTTCTGATCTAAGAAAATTAAATTAAAACATGGCTTAGCATGAAATAAAGGGAAAATGTGCCACATCATGATGCAGAGTCATATCCAGGCATGGGAACAGATAATGAATACTGGGATACATCATCGAGGGAATTTTTTGCTAAGACTGAAATGAATTTAGAGCATCACTGGAGCCACCATTGACAGGAGGGTCTTTGGGGAGACGATGCTATTGGAATGAAATGCAACTTTTGAGTCTGAATATGATGGAAAATAATGAAATAGAAAGAAAAGAAAAGGGTCTCAACTTTCCAGAGTTCACCAAAACACACCTTTATTTTTTTATGTATGTTGAGCTACTTTTATTTTTAGAGCTGCCTCGCTTCTTCTTTACTTACTCTGGGCACCAGACTCTTGACTGTACTATCCCGTTAGGAACCCTATTGCTAAAGATGCCAAATATAGTCATTTCAGGACAAAAATCTACTGAGTTGGATGACATCAATATGACATGTTGAGAATGGTTAAGTTTCCTTTAATGATAAAGTTTGCTCTGTATACTTAGGAAACAAATGATAAGAGTTTTCATGGGGTTAATTTCCTGCTACCAATCACTTATGCATAAGATATAATGATTAAATGAAGTGACAAGTATAATGCTTGTATCACTCTAGACTGAATGTGATTCTGGAACTTCTGAGGTTTTTTTCTGTTCTGGAGCATCTGTTTTTGCTTCAGGATATTTATTGTGAAAATGATTTTGGCTTATAGGCTTGTTCCATGTACAAGCTTTCCATATGGTTCCTTTCATTTCATTTTTTCTCAAGAAAAAATTTAAGGGTTGGTAAGGACTCAGAGAGAACATGGCTGGGCTCTGAGCCATAGTGCTATGGTCTAGAAAGAGTAGCTATATTCCAAATGTTGTCTATAAGCTAGCCCTCAAAGTTAAAGGACCTTTGGAAGAGTCAAATAGCCCCCTTTAGGAACAGTGAGCTCTACGTTCTTCTTTCCAAATCCATTGTCCTCCCAAACCACAATGATCGAGTCATTTTCCAGTGATTTCCCTCAAACACACCTTCCCCCAGTCACTCCTGCACTTCAAGCTCCGGTTCTGTAGCCACAATGCAGACACAGACAAGATTCCAAGGTTGGAGAGGACAACGGTTATAAAGACCACACACTATGTGGATGAGGAAGTTAAACCTGGCATGTGTGTTGTGGCGTGTGTGTTGTGGACGTGTTTTCTGGTAAGCAGGAAACAGAGCTGAAAAGTATAAACCCAAGATAGAAGAGAGGAAAGCTTTTAGTTCAGGAAAGACTAGACAAAGCTTAATCCTTTGCCCAGAAAAGATCAATTATTGTTGGGTGTGGACATTCAGCTTGGTTTCTACCTCTACCTTTATTAAAAACAATGCAAACAGGCTAGGCGTGGTGGTGTACGCCTGTAGTCCCAGCACTTTGGGAGGCTGAAACAGGAGAATCACGAGTTCAAAGCCAGCCACAGCAATAGTGATGTGCTAAGCAGCTCAGTGAGACCCTGTCTCTACATAAAACACAAAATAGGGCTGGGATGTGGCTCAGTGGTCGAGTGGCCCTGAGTTCAATCTCCAGTACCAAAAAAAAAAATGCAAACAGCTTTATTGAGTTATAATTGTCATATAATAAACTACATGTGTTGAAATATAGACTTTGATAAGTTTGGAAACATGAATGCACCCATGAAACAATCACCCCTCAACATGTCCTCATGAGGCCTTTGTAACCTCATTTTCTTGGCCTTACCTGCCAGCCCATCTCTGTCCCCAGGCAAACACAATCTGCCACTATACATGATTTTGAATTTTCTAGAATTTTATATAAATGAAATCATAGAGTATGTTTGCTGCTCAAATTGGCTTTTTTCACCTAACAAAATTATTTCAAGATTCATACAATATATATAATAGTTCAATTGGATTGATGACTAGTATTCCATTGAATGGCTCTATTACAGTTTGTTTATCCATTCACTAGTTGGTGGATATTTGGGTTCTTTTCAGTGCTATTATAAATAAAATTCCTCTGGACATTTTTGTACAAGTCTTGGTATGGACATGTGCTTTCATTTCCCTTTTGTAGATAGCCAGAATAGAGCACACATTGTATAAACGGTTAGGTTTGGTCTTTTAAAAAATTCCCAGCTGCTTTCCAGAGGGGTCATACAAGACCTTTAGTTTCTCCCTTCCTCCTTAACACTAGATATGATGTTGTTAATTTTAGCCATTCTACTTGATGCCTGGTAATTTCTCATGGTGGTTTTAATTATCATTTCTCTACTGGCTGATGTTGACTGTCTTTTCATGTGCTTGTTTGTAATCTGTGAATCTTTTGTTCAAGAATTTTGTCCATTTTAAATTTCCATTTTTTTTTTTTAGGTACCTGGGATTGAACTCAGGGGCACTTGGCCACTGAGCCACATCCTTAGCCCTGTTTTTAGTATTTTATTTAGAGACAGAGTCTCACTGAGTTGCTTAGCACCTTGCTTTTGCTGAGGATGGCTTTGAACTCATGATCTTCCTGCCCCAGCCTCCAGCAATAACAAGTTGCTGTTATTACAGATGTGCACCACTGTACCTGGCTGTCATATAGTTTTAATTGTAATTTTCTTTTTTTTATTAATTAATTTTACTTTTTACACAAATGGAGCATGTCTTTTCATTTCTCTGGTTGTACATGATGTAGAGCCACACCATTCATGCAATCATACCCACATATAGGGGTAATAATGTCCATCTCTTTCCACAATCTCCCCCCAACACCTCCTCCCATCCTTTCCTTCCCCTCTGCTCAATCTACAGTTCCTCCATTCTTCCACTGACCCCCTCCTCCCATTATGGATCAGCATCCACTTATCAGAGAAAACATTTGGCCTTTGGTTTTTGGGGATTGGCTTACTTCACTTAGCATGATCTTCTCCAACTCCATCCATTTACCAGCAAATGCCATAATTTTATTCTTCTTTAAGAATGAGTAATATTCCATTGTGTATATATACTACAGTTTCTTTATCCACTCATCTATTGAAGGGCATCCAGGCTGTTTCCACAGTTTAGCTATTGTGAATTGAGCTGCTATAAACACTGAGGTGGCTGCATAACTGTAGAGTGCTGATTTTAAGTCCTTTGGGTATAGACTGAGGAGTGGAATAGCTGGGTCAAATGGTAGTTTCATTTCAAGTTTTCTAAGGAATATCCATACTACTTTTCAAAGTGGTTGCACCATTTTGCAATCCCACCAGTAATGAATCAGTGTACATTTTCCCCCACATCCTTGCCAGCATTTACTGTTGCTTCAGTTCTTAATAATTGCCATTTTGACTGGAGTGAGAGGAAATCTTAGAGTAGTTTTGATTTGTATTTCTCTAATTGCTGGAGATGTTGAACTTTTTTTTATATATTTGTTGATTGATTGTATATCTTCTTCTGTGAAGTGTCTGCTCATTTATTGATTGAGGTTTTTTTTGTGTTAAGTTTTTTGAGCTCTTCACATATCCTGTAGATTAGTGCTGTATCTGATGTGCGTGTGGTAAAATTTGGTCCGTTTCTGTAGGCTCTCTCTTCACCTCATTGATTGTTTATTATGCTGAGAAGAAGCTTTTTAGTTTGAATTCATCCCATTTGTTGATTCTTGATTTTATTTCTTGTGTTTTAGGAGTGTTGTTCAGGAAGTCAGGTCCTAAGCTGACATGATGAAGATTTGGGCCTGCTTTTTTTTTTTCTATTAGGTCCGGAGTCTCTGGCCTAATTCCTAGGTCCTTGCTCCACTTTGAGTTGATTTTTGTGCAAGGTGAGAGATAGAGGTTTAATTTCATTTTGCTGCATGTGGATTTCCAGTTTTCCAAGCACCATTTATTATAATTTTTTAAATATTGAGTTTTGAGAGGTCTTTGTATACTTTGGATACAAAATCATTCACAAGATATAGGATCTGCAATACTCTCTTCCACTCTGTGGCTCATCTTCACATTCTCTCTTCAGATCTTTGGAGTTCTTTCTCTCTATATATAGTTTTGAAAATTTGAAATACATTGCCTGCTAACCCATGGATAGTTGGCAGGCATGAGTGTTTACCTCTGATAATTCTTTCATTGCTTATGGACTTGGAAGGGTTTTTTAGTTTTTTAATCTCTTCCAAGGTCAATTAAAAATTATATTATAAAAAATTTCAAACATATGTGTAAAGCCAGGAGACCAAAAGGTGGTAAATAAAACCGCTGAGAAAGGCTTTATGGGGAAGTACACTCCCGGCCGAACTCCTGCTCAACAGGGCCAAAGGGGAGAAATACATCTCCCCAACGGGAGAAATATCCGTGGTACAAAGAATTTAAAGGAGGAGATCAGGAAGGGGAAGGCTTACCTGGAGAGAAGGGCTTGAGGCAGGAAGAGGAGGGCATCTAGAGTCCTGTATCCCCTGGTATTGGTCAGGGCATCCTGCTGATGTCAGAGTCCTTTTTTTCCTCGTTCCTGCTTACCGTATCAGCGTTGGGCTGGCTGCTCCTCTGCGCATGCAGGCTGCTCGCTGCACCATTCCCTGCGGTCCACAGCATTGGGGGCGGCCATGCCGCAGGATCTGCGCTCCTTTGCGCATGGGGGCCGCTTGCCACTGGGGTCCCTGCAGCCTGCGTTGGTGCGGGCCACCTGCTGCTTCCTTCCCTGCAGCTGTGTGTGCACAGGCTGTGAGAAGATGCAAACTCCCAAGCGGACCTATCAATGTGTACAAATAGAATAATGAAATAAATTCCTATATACTCACCACCCAGATTCAACAATTTTAAGGATTTGCTGTACTTGACTCTTGTTTTTCTTTTACTTCTTTGCAGAAGTATTTGGGGAAAGAAAACCCAAATATCATCCCATCTTACTCTGCAACATTCACTGGGCATCTCTAAAAATTATTGACACTTTGTTACAATGATATTCGTTGTTAAATTTCCCCAATTTTCTCAAAATAGGTCTCTTCTGACCAATCTTAATGGGTCACATTGCTTTAGATATTTCTTTCAATTAAGATGTAGAATTGGGTTTTTACTTTTTATGACAGAATGAGAGAAAGAGAGAGAAAGAGTGGGAGAGAGGAATGAATCACTGCTGTATTCTGTGATACACTTGCAGTTTCAGAATGAATGTTTTCACCTGATAAGAGTAGAATTTGAGTCAATCACTAAAGTCTCCGTCATGCATGGGTTTTATACAGTGCACTTGAGAAAATCTGATAGTTTTGAAAAATACTATATTTACATTTAAAAGAAGAAGATATATTGCTCTCTTAATCTGCTTGTAGTGTCCTAACAAAAATATCATAGATTGAGTGTCTTAAACAATAGAAATATGTTTCTCACAGTTCTGGAGGCTAGGAAGTACATGGTCAAGATGCTGGGAGATCCCTTGTCTGGTTAGAGTGCAATTCCTGGTTCAGAGACAGTTGTCTTTTAGGTGTGTCTTTAAGGATGAAAAGGGAGAGGAGATCTCTGAGACCTCTTTTTCAGGATCTTAATCCATTTAAAAGAACTCCATTCCTCAAGACTCAAACATTTCCCCAAAACCTACCTTCTAATTCATCATATAGGAGTGTAGGTCTCAATATATGAATTTGGGGGAGACACAAACATTCAGAATAAAAGCAATTATAATTAGATGACTGACTATCTAAAGCTACATGCATGTTCAGCTACATTACTTTTCAACTACATGCCTGTTCCAGGGATTTCTATTAAGAATAGTTGCAGAATTTTTATGCATTTAAATATGAAGTTAAAAAATTCTTAGTACGCAGGGTTTTTTTTTTTTTTTTTTTGTGTGTGTGTGTGTGTGTGTGTGTGTGCTTTAACACAAACCCAGGGTCTTGCACATGCTAGGAGAGAGCTCTGCTACTAAGCTGAACAGCCTGCTCTGCATTTAGTATTTATAATTATACTCTGTTTTTCTTCTGTGGAATATATGAGCTTTTGGATAAGAGTTGGGGGATAGAAATAAATTATTATTACTTTTCCCCTTTATTTATCATGTATCTAATTTCAGAACATCAAGACATAAACTATACCTTTTCAATTCCATTCTTCTCTGTTTATCACAAATATGTTTAAAACAAGGAAAGGTTTTGGAGTGAATTGACTATCCATCACAGGAGGCTTCCACTTTGCCTGGAGGCCTCTGTTCCACTCTGGGATAATGCATTGTAGAAACAGTGGGACCAATGAAGGCTATGATTTTCCTTTGTAAAATGGAAGGAACACAGGTTCTCTAGCAGATTAGCTTTGGGAAAAAGATATGCCTTGAATGGTTTCATGTACTCACATTGGTATCCAAGTTTGAAGAAAACAGTTTTTTCCACAGCAAAGATGGAGGAATGAAATTAGCATAATGTTAGGAAAGGGTACTACATTTTTGCTCTTCTTGGGTCAGAATTTGTGAGATGTGAGGTTAGAAGTTGAGCAACTCTAGGTTTCTAAGATAAATAACTGTCTGTGCCCAAGAATAATGAGGCTCAAATGCAACAGACGGGATTTGAGGATTGTAGGTTGTTTTGGTTATCCAGTCTCTGGTCCTATCCACTAATGTGAGTAATTCAAAGAAGATGTAAGGACTAATACTTATGTGTTAGAATATATATCATTTAATATCCATTCAGTAATCTTAAAAACACAAAAATGTAAGTTATTTTTGTTTTCCAGTTCAGAAAACAAATTAAATGGTCAGTAAGTATGTTGGTCAAGGTTACAGTAATTAATTGAAAGAACCAGGACTCTGAGATAGAAGTGTGTTTTGCTTTAGACTCATGGTCTTTATGGCTGTTGATTCAAGAATATGGTGTTGACTATGGGTACATGAATTTGAAAGGTCCTTGCTTTGTATTAAATTCTTTTAAGTGACCTTTAAGTTTTATAATATATTATTTGAATTTAACCCAATGGCATTATAAATAAGATCTGGGCAAGGTGCCTTCTGTGAGCTTTAGGAACAAAACAAAAGGTAATTACTGGGGAGTTGCACCCTCAAAAACACAACTAAGGAAACATTTAGAATAACACCGAGAAGGTTATGTACCAAATCATTATCAGTCTTTTTCTATCGTGTAACTGACAATAGAAGCAGTCTGTATTTGACAATCTTGCACCAAACTTCAAGCATTTGCAAACAGATTTCTTATTTTACTGTTTCCATGACAACACATGACATTTTTGTATGTTTTCCAAGGAGGGAAAGGTAAAAATTACTCTCAGAGTTAAATCAAATTTTTCTCCTTCTCCTCACCTATTTTATTCATAGACACTTAGAAGGCACAGCAATTTCATGTTCCTTTCAGAATTTCAATGCCATTTTTCTACATTAGATGCAGTTTAAATGATTTCAACTGCAATTCCTTTTTCTAAGTCCAATATTTTTGTAGAGAAAAATTTCCCTGAAAGTTGTTCTATTCAACATGTAGTAGTTATTATAGAAATGTTCCACAATTATATTCATTTCTTGTATCTTTTAAATTTGTAGTCTGTGAGTATTTTAGATTCTCCTTCCTGCTCAGTGTGGGTGTGGCCCTCCATGTGAGTTTGCAGTTTCTCTTCTATTTCATGGCCTAGTAAATAATTAAAAGGAATCAATAAGTGCTTTGGGAGGAATGGATAACCCAGTAAAGAACTGTTTCCAAAGCTATTTTCCATTTGGAAAATGAAAAGATTCTTTAAGAGTGAAAATTTTTGATGATTAAACATGATTCCTTGTGGGGTGTAGAAAATATATTTACTGGGCACTAATAGATCTCATTAGCAAGTGTTGGGGGAGTACATGTATGTACAAACTTGTACAATGACATATTGTCATAGTTTCAATCTGAATTGAAAAGCTCATGTGTTGACGGCTTTGTTCACAGCTTGTAGTGCTATGGAAAGATGGTAGAAATTTCAGGAGATGGGGATGAAGTTGGAGGAAGTAGGTCATTGGCAGCATGTCCTTAAAGGGTGTATTAGGACTCTAGCCCTTTCCATTCTTGCTTTCTGCTGCCATGCTGCCATGAGGTGAACCTCTTTGCTCCACCATGCTCTCCCCAACATGATGTTCTGACTCACAGGCCTAAAGCAACAGAGTCAAACAACGAAGGATTGAGACCTCTGAGACTATGTACAAAAATAAATCTTTCTTCTTTGTACATTGATAATCTCAGGTTTTCATTAATCACAGCAACACAAAGTGAACTAATACACATATACATATATGTATTCATCATTTATCTTTCATATATATGTGTATATACGTATATATATGAGAGAGAGAGAGAGAGATTGAGATTGATTTTAATAAATTGTCTCATACAATTGTGGAGGCTTGGTAAGTCTAAAACCTGTAGGGCAGACTGGTAGGCTGGGGCCCCAGGAAACAGAGTTTGAGTCCAAAAGTGGTTTGCTGGCAGAATTCCTTCTTGCTCAGGGAAAGTCAATGTTGTTAAGACCTTGAGCTGATTGGGAGCCCAGATTATGAAGGGCAACCTGCTTTACTCAAAGTCCACTGATTTGAACATTAATCTCTAAAATCTTCTACGTGGAAGCATTCAGAATGTTGTTCATTCAAACACCTAGGCACTGTGGTCCAGCTGAATTAACAGAAGGGCACTCATCACAGCCACAGGCACTGTGCTAGGGATCAGCTTTCTAAAGGTGGCATTGGAGAACCAGCTCAGCAGGATGGCATCTTTTGACCTTAGTTTCTAAGAACATGTCCAGGCATGTTTATTTTTTGACTACAAGAGTGTGTAAGACATAGGTGCTGCTCTAGGGATTAGTCTAATGAAGGGAACTGTTATATTTTGAGATCCTCTGGGAATTATTCTATATCTTAAACAGGCTGAATTCTTCTCTTGATATCGAGTGGTGGTTCATTAACATGAGAGAAAATGTTGCTTAGAATATAACCTTTGATATGAGTGTATCCACACTGCAATATTTATTTGATTTGAGTATCACAACAGTCCTTGACATGGCAAGTATGAAATTCCCTTCCTATTTGACAAGAGAAGCTGGTGACATTGTTCTTCTGAGGCAGTAGGGGTGTCTCCAGTTTCTTGCTTCTTGATGCCTGATAGAAGTTCTTGGAGTGGGAGTCATTTCCTCAGGACCACACAACTTTGAGGGAAGAATCCAAGGCTTGGAATTATTCCAACCTCACTCTGTCTGACATGTGCTCTGCCAGCTTCTGGAGCTTAGTGACATTGAGTATGTGTGCAAGTGGGGTGTGGGTGTATGTGTACGTGCATGTGGGTATGTATGGAGAGAGACATTCTCTATTACTTGCTTTCAAAGTTAAACTTAGAGAACTTGGAACTAATCTCCTCTCCAGCCCATTCTCTGTGGGCTGCCCTAAAAGCTGCTTTCATAGGATTATTTCCCAGCTGGGTAGTCTCCAAATGTATATTTACTAGGAACAAAGATTCTGTCCTGTTTCTCAGATCTATAATAGTATTTTAGAGCATGAAAACAAAAGGAATGAGCAACAGGGTGATTAAGAAATTTAAAGGGAGTGGGAAGAAAACTGAGATGGCAGAGGAAACAAAAACAGCAGGAAAGTTTTATTTATGTCTTTGTTTCTCTCCAATTAACGTTTCCAGCCCCTCTGGTGTGCAGGTGCCCCAACACCTTCTCACACCCTACAATTAGCTCTTCCTAATAAAGAACTTGGCTCCTTCTTCGGAAGGAACACATCTTAATGCAGAGGCAGGGCCACATGGTAGAAGAAGCAGGCTTTCTGAGGTCAGGAGGCCTGCCATTTGTTTCACCTGTGATTATTGAAAAGCCACTCAACCACTCAGAACCTCTGTTTCTTTATCCGTAAAATGGGATTATAATAATTCATTCTCGGGATTCTTGTGGGAAGAGTGGGGCCTTTCTGTGTAGCCCAAGCAGTGCTCTGTACACTTAACTCCCTTTTACTTTAAAAGAGAAAGAAAGCCAGCTCTTACAACATTTTAAAGACCCTAAGAGTTGTAGAGAAAAATTCTAGCACCAAAGCTTTAATTCATCCCCCTGCCACACTGCCCCTTGGGGACTGACCTCAGTGTATCAGGTAAGTCCAAGTGAGTTCATCCACTTACACATGCATAGATAGGGCTTCCCCAAGTAGTACCACTTTGGTCTTCTCTAGTGTTTACCTCAATGGAAATAAATACTGACCACTAGGAATTCTCCTAAGCCTCAGAAAAACTGATGCCCTTAAAGAACTTCAAGTTTTTCTGTGAAGATACAAATTTTGAAAGTGTGTTTTGAAGTTCAAGATCTTCTTGCCCATAGTAGCATTTAAATGCTCCTTTGGTCATGGCTGTGCTGCAAATGGTTATGTGGTACTGGTAATGAAGAACTTTACTGGGCAGGGTGGTACGTAATCCCAGCATTTTGGGAGGCTGAGACAGGAGAATCATGAGTTCTAAGCCAGTCTCAGCAAGGGCAAGGTGCTAAGCAAATCAGTGAGACCCTGTCTCTAAACAAAACACAAAATAGGACTGGATATGTGGCTCAGTGGTCAAGTACCCCTGAGTTCAATCCCCAGTACCAAAAAAGAAAGAAAGAAAGAAAAAAAGAAAGAAAGAAAGAAAGAACAAACCGCTGGTTTCCATTTGATCTGCTTTTGCATTACCAAATCCTTCCCATTTTGAAGCTATTTGTCTTTCCTTGCTTTACAGGGGGCTACCCCTTTTAAGCAGTGGAAATTTTTTTTTATTTGTGACCATTAAGTTGATATAATTAAAGCAGACAGTAATATTGTAAGACAGTATAAAGAAAACACATATACCTTTAAAGCAACTTCAGAAATTGTATTTTCCCTTTCTCTCTCATTAGTTTTCACAAACATTTGAGATTGACTTGGAGATTGACATTTGAGATTGACAAGGTCCCTATTCACCACTAGATACTTCAGAATGAATTCCTCAAGCATAAGAGCTTCCTATTACATAACCAGAATACAGTGTACAACAATCAAAATTAGGACATTTAACAACAATATCAGATTAGCATCTTATATACTTCTCGTAGTCAAATTATATCAACTGTACTGATAGTGTCTTTTATAGCTTTAAATATTTTTCTAGATCAGGATCCAATCCAGGATCATACCTTGCATGTATTTATTTACCTATCATGCCCTTTAATCTGGAACATTTTCAGCTTTTCTTTGTCTCTCTTGACCTTGATGCTGTTGAATTTCCCTTAATTTGAGTTTGTCTGGTCTCCTCATGTTTGGACTCAGGATTCAGGTTGTACATTTTGGGGGTGGGGGGAGGAATATCCCAGAGGTAATGTTCTTGCTTCTCAGTGCATCACATGAAAAGGTACATGACATAGATTTGTCCCTATGTCATATTCACTTTGATCTCATGCTTAGGGTCCTATCTGCCCACTTTTTCCACTGCAAAATAATTTTCTTCCCCCTTGTCATGTATGAGGAATTACTTTGATTTTGCTAGTATGCAAATATTTTGTGTGTCATCAAATGTATACTCACTAGTTTCAGTACCCACTTAGGATTTTTAAACTCCATCATTTCTTTCACTCTTATTTGCTGTTGGTCAACTAAAAACAAGAGTTATCCTTATTTATTTGTTTGTCTAGTCTATATCAGTGTGAACACAAGGATCCCTGTCCTGTTCAGTGGATCATAACCCATTACTATATTTATTTTGATGCTCCTATTATTCCAGAGTACATTAAAGTGACTTTCGTCACTGTCACAATATTCCTGAGAAAAACAAATTAAAGGTGAAGCATGTGCGTGTTTGCATGTATTTATCTTACTAAACTCATTGTGCCTCAGTTTTTATCTGTAAAATGAGAGAGAATGTCCTCATAGTACAGTTTTTTTTTTCTTTTAAATTTTTTTTTTTAGTTGTTGATAGACCTTTATTTTACTCATTTATATGTGGTGCTGAGAATCGAACCCAGTGCCTCACGCATGCTAGGCAAGCGCTCTACCACTGAGCCACAACCCCAGCCCCTCATAGTACAGTTTTAAGGATTATAAAACACTTATCCTGGTAGTTGGCATGTAATAAATGTTTAATAATAACTAGCTATTATGTTAGTTTGGTTAATATTGGTTGCATATGTTTTGTAAACATTATAATACTTTCATTTCACAATGTGCTTATGAGATAGCTAAGTAGATCAGTATTGCACCTTTATATGAACAATCTGAAGATTGGGGACAATAAAACTTTCTCAAGCAGTTAGCTGGTGTGTGGCAGAGGTGGAAAATCCAGGCCCTAGACTCCAGACTTCCTATACCTCACTGAGACCACTCTGCTCCCAAACCATCTTCCTCCTGTAGCTCTTGAAGGCACACTTGGGGTCTTCTGTTAAGCCAAATGCTTCTTTTTCTTTGGTATGGGACAAATGATTTTTTCCTGGAGACAGAAGAAGATGGATGGCCTTAACTTGAAAGATTCTGATCAGGAATGAAATGTCTGTGTAGTAACCCTGTGCTACTCCTTTTATCCTTGTCATTGGTGCTACCACCAACCTCTCCTAGTTTTAACCTGATGGTCCACTGCCTCAGATGCATGGAGTACTTCCAACTTTCTCTCTGAAGGTTTCTCTCAGGCACTGAAGGTACCTACCTCACAATTACAGCTTGGGATTTTGAGGGGTTTACTTCCCATGGAGTAACTCTTGACCAAAGGACGTGAGAATGCATGGAAAAGTCTTCCTCTTCCATCTCTATGTGATCAGTCTGGAAATTTATTCTTTGGGTTCTTCAGGGTCCTAGGAGGATTGAGCTCCAACTGCCCACTCAAGTGGTAAGCTCAATTCAAGAGTTTTCTCTTCTGCCCTCTTTCACTATCCTTTTTCTTCCATTCCACTCCCCTGAAATTACTTCCAATATAAACTCCCTTCATGCAACTCTGAAAAGAATAAAATTTAATCATGGATCTTTTAAATTATAATATTTTATAGTATAGACTTAATTTTGAAGTAAGATTTGTAAGTGAATTTCTAATTAAAAACCTATTGCATATATTTAAGGTTCACACCAAGATGTTTTGATAGACATAGTGAAATGATTAATATAGTTAAGCCAACTTGCACATTCTTTATTTGTGTGTGTTTATGACAAAAGCACCTAAAATGTACTTTCATAGCAAGTTTTCAGTATTTGATATTACTAACTAGGCAATATTAATAATACATAACAATAATAATATTGTATCTGGTCAGCAATACTATATTATATACAGAAAACATGTTAATCCTTGTTTCAGGCTCTGCTTTTCATGGGAAACCAGTCTCCAGAGTAGCTACTGCCATGGGCATGAATGTAATCCTTTCTCATTTGGGAGCTAAACTACTCATTTATGAGGCATTCTAATCAAAAACTCATATTAACCTTTCTACTGGTATTGGCTTTCTGCCTGTGCAAATAATTTGCTTACCCATTCAGCAAACCTTTGTCATACTATACCCACCACGAGCCTGACCTAGGGATTCAGGAAAGATACAGTACCTGTTCTCGGATACCAGAAGAAGCTGTGAAAGAATGGAAATACAGACAAGTGATTACAGAAGTCAGAAGAATGTGCTTTACTTATTCTAATATACATGTTTTTATACAGTTGTGGAAGGATTTGCTTTCTTCAACTGAGGTTTGGACCTTAAAGGTAACGTCTCTCTGTAGCTCTTCAGGTAGCTATCTCTTTTTCTCAGTGATTCTCAAACAAAAGGAAGTATCAAAATCACCTGGAAAGGTTAGAACACTGATAGCTTTGCATGCCCCCAGAATTTCTGATTCAGTAGATGGGAGACTGAACCCAGGGACACCTAACCACTGAACCACATCCCCAGCCCCTTTTTAAAAATATTTTACTTAGAGACAGGGTCTCACTAAGTTCCTGTAGGGCCTCACTAAATTGCTGAGGCTGGCTTTGAACTTGCCATCCTCCTGCTTCAGCCTACCAAGCTGCTGTGATTATAGGAGAGCATCACCATACCCAGCTCTAAGAATATGAACTTTTAATAAAGTTCTCAGGTGATGCTTATACTCCTGTTCCTGGACTGCATTTGAGAACCACTGATAGAAGAAAAGGTAATTCACTGTACTTGGCTCAGTCTGTCCTGGAGGAATCTTGAAAAAACTAAAGAAGATCGTTCCTCTGCTGCTCACAAACAAGATTCATTAATTTTAGCACCTTGAAAGTTTCATCCAGGCATATGATATTGCATATGCCTTATTCTCACATTGATCTGGACAAATCCCATTCATGATCGCAGGCATAAGATGAAGCTTTCCTTGTTATTCTACCAATTCTAGGCACATAATCTCTAGGACCACTACCCTTTAATATGCTTCAATTCTAATGGGGAGCTTTGTGGAAGACTTTAGAGTGAGCAAGAAAATATCACTGTGTCCTGTCTAACTCTCCCCATCAGGATTATTTCCCATTTTCATTATTTCTGAGCTATTTTACAATACCAAAAGAAAAAAATGAAGAAAACACAATAATAGAAACCATTTGTGTCCATAAAAATGTAAACTAATTGTATTTGGTAGAGAGCAAGTGATTATTGCCTACTGGAGAGAGCTAATTTTTATCTATTTGTAAATCCATTTCAGAAATCTATCATGTATCTGTTATGGTTTGAATAGAAAGTGTCCCCTCAAAGCTCCTCTGTTAGTACAGGAATGTTCAGAGGTAAAATTATTTGATTGTGAGAGCTGTAACCTAATCGGTCCATCCTAATTTGAAGGGACTGACTGGGTGACTAACCGTAGGCAGGACAGGGTCACTGGGGGAGTACCCTGTAAGTGTGCATCTTCTCTGTGGCCTCTTCCTGCTCTATGGCTACCTCCCCACATGAGGTGAGCTGATTTCTTCTACCAGGTCCTTTGGCCATGATGCTCTACCTCAACTTGAGGTCAGAGAAATGAATTGGGCCTTCTATGGACTGAACCTCTGAAACTGTGACCCAAAATAAACTTTTCCTTTTTTCTTATTCTAAATTGTTTTCATCAAATATTTTGATGACAGTTATGTGAAACTGACTAAAACATTGTCTGTCTGTCTGTCATCTATCTCTATCTATCTATCTATCTATCTATCTATCTATCTATCTATCTAGACCTTTGAATTCTCTGATCAATTGTACTATTTCAACTGGTTTCTGCATTAATTAACAAAATACAGTCTTTCAGTTTTTTACACATGTTCAATTTTGTCTGTATAAGAAAGTCATGTTCATGGTATCAACCATCCCATTGAATTCTAAGGACTTAGCTCTGCCTACAAGCTATCCTCTCCTACTTTGTATGAGCCTCTGAAATTCTGAGGCCTCATTTTTTATCTTTATAACCTCAGATTCTAACACAGTGTTTATAGGGTATGTTTAAGAAATCTTTGTTGGGTATATTAAACAATGGTTATTTAGGACAAAGTATAGAAGTATTATTAAGCAGAAAAGGAAGCAAAAGATTTTCTACTCAGAACGAACAATGAAAGGTCCCAAGAGATGAAGTATTGCCAGAATATAAATGGCTATGGCAGGAAATGAGAAAGGTAGACACCATCCACTTCTTAAAGCTTTTTAATAACTTGTGAGAGAGTAGGCCTTATCCAGAGTGCATCAGCTCCTGAAGAACCACTGAAGCCTTTCAGATAGCCAAACTTGCATTAGAGAATGATCTAAAAGGAGGATGGATTTGCAGGAGAGAAAACTGGTAGCAGATTATTACAAACCTTTGTAGCAAATACACTGAGAAATTGTACATCCCAACCTCAGAAACCCAAGGATTCTTCATGCATGAATTATCTTTTTTTATAGCATCATCATTCCTCTTGTATCATTTGGCTCCAGGGAGGGAAGAATTTGGGCTATAAATTCTCTTTCCATGACTGTGTCCCCTTCTCAGATCTGTCCCTGGATGGGAGCCACAGGGCTCTGTCTAGCAGTAGCATTCTCATGCTGTGCTGTGCTATATTCTCTGGTGGGAACACCCACTTGCCATGACCACACTCGCATGGAGTTCATTGGCTGCCCAAACACTCATCCACTTGCAGTCATTCTTTCTCTACCAGGTTCTGCCTACATAGCTGGCCTTAAGTCCTCAGCATTGGTCCCATTTCTGTCCAACTGAATATCTCTTCCATTCAGTTCAGTTCTGGGCCATGTTTCATAAGAGTGAACAAAGCTCATATTTATATAACCCTTATTTTCAAATGTGATTAGCAGTGTTGCAACTAAGTTCATACTAACAATGAATGCTGTGTGATTCAAATGAAGTGACTAGCTAAAATTGCACTTAAATTTATATTTGCACCTAAATGCAATTTTAATACAAGTTTCAATGCTATTGTTAAAAATAAAATTAGAAAATGAGATGAAATAGGAAGACGTGAACTGGCATATTGACTGGAACTGTGCTATGAAAGAAAAAAAAACAAAGCAGTTATGGAAAGTTACTCTTTTTCTCTCTGAAAAAGAACAATAGCATTAACTGAATTAGATTGGCTGCTGAAAATTGACCTAGCAAATTTTACTTCTATTATAGTTCCATCTTCTCAAAAATGAAATTCTATTATTTTGTTATTATGAATAAAGACAGAAAAATAAGAGCAAATATATCCAAATGCTTTTAGGTCTTAGGAATTTTCCATTAAATATTTGTCTTCTGTATATCACACCATACTTATATTTAGGACTTAAAATCATTGTTTTATGACATAAGCTGATATTTTAGATAGTCACTTCTCCAAGTTATATCATTATGTAGAATATGAAAAATAATTATTTGCTCATGTGCACCATATCATTACACTTATCCCTAAAATAAGCTCTGAAGTTTAGTTTTCTGAAGCCTCACTTGTACTCTTGAAATAGTTGCATAATGCTTCAACAATGTAATATGAAAAAGAAAAAAATAAGTTTTTTTTTAGTTGATAAAACTGATTAGGATATCTACCAGGAAATATTTTGATAAACTTTGATTTGCCTCACAAAGTTCTGAAATCAATAAAGCAACAATTCTAAAGAATTCATATTCTATTACATCCAGATAATGCAACTACAGGCTTTTGTTGATTACAAAAAAAAAAAAAAAAATCCGCAATCAACCCTGCTGGCAGAGTTTTTGAGGGGAGGAAAGGGAAAAGATAGACCTGTAACTAACATAGATTTTGCTGATTAGAAAAGAGAATTAAAAATAAGAATTTTACCCAAGGTAGGATAATAATTGGCAAATTTCCATTTAATGTGAATGGAAAAATCAACATAAATTTACATGTTTCATGCAATCAACAACAAAAATTTGAGAACCTAAACTGTAAACAGGAATATTAAAAGCAAAGAAAGAACCAGCCATGTCTAAGTCAGACCGGCTGTTACTCAAAATGTACATTGTTCTTGTGAAATTTCATTTTTTTCTTTTGGGGGAAATGAATTGGGTTATGAATTCTGTGTCAGGAAATGAGGGAGCAAAGATAGCAAAATAACTAACTTAATATTCATAACTACATTGATGATGACAAAGATGATTTTTACTTAAAATTTCTCTTCCTAATGACACCTGAAAGACAAGTTAGAATTGCTAAGGTTACACTTTATTGATAGAGAGACTGAGGCATAGTAAAGATATGCCTTACTTCTAAGAAGTGAGTTCATATGTGATGCTTGAATCACTATTTACGAAATTATTTCAGAGAGATTAACAATAAGAGCAATCTCTTTTCCTTTTTTTCTTCCAGGTTTACTCAGTTGATTTAAATGTAAAGTATGCACATTACTAGATGAGAACTAGTTATTGAGGAGTTGCAAAAAAATATTCAATATTCTGGGTGTTTAGGATTTGGGAATTCTAAAGTGTTTCTTCTCTTTTGATTCATTATTTGCTGATACTTGGTAAAAGTTTGTTTATCATTTTGTTTATTTTCTGTCAAATAAAAAATAACACATAAGGCCTATATACAGATCTAGAATATCTAATATACAAGTTTCTAAATTATTCAGTTGAGTCTGAATTCTGTCTGTTATGGTTGAAAATACATAGCATAAACAAAAGATAGAAGATCTGCAAAAAGAGAACAATTTACTGCTATAATAAAAGATCTCATCCTAAATAGCCATTGGATACAGGCACAATACCAATGGTAAGAAATTGACTTGCATCCTGCAGAAACCATGCTTTGAATTCTGATCTTTTTCTGGCCTGACTCTATGTGGTTTAATTTCTTTTGTGAGGTTGAACAGTGGCAGTGGACCAAAGCTACTAGTCAGGCACATGGTCATGAGGGTGTACAACTGATATTTCAGTCTACCATGTTGCCATATGAGGTTGGGTAGGTTGGGTATACTAAATGCACCTTTGACAATATATTTTCAACTTATTATGGGTTTATTGGGACATAGCCTCATTGCAAGTTGAAGAGCATCTATATATAGATACCCAAATGGCAAGAGGGACAGGAGGCATGGAGTATTTCAGTCACCAGCAAGAAGGTAAAGGATTGATTAGAACACTCTTGCTCATATTCCCTAACTCAGCTCAGTAAGAAAGTCTCCAAAAAGGCATGCTTGACAATAAGCGTGAAGGAACTAAGGGACAGGTCAGCTAGGGAGCCAGTATGATGAAGGCTACCCTGGATTTCAGGGATCAGTTACTTCCCTCAAAATATAACCATGTGATAGGTAAAATATAATTTTTTCCTGCCATCGAAGCTTACTATATTCTCATGTAAATATCAACAACATATCAAACAATCAAGTAAAAAAAGATCCCAATAACCAGTACAAATCCATCTCAACTGCTTTGACAGTACATGTGTGTACACAGCTATAACCCCTAAATACAGTCAGTTGACAGTTCACTGGAATAATTGTAAGTAACTGAAATTCTGAAACAGTGAAGAATGACAGATTTATCGAGAAAAAAATTTTTACTACTTTTTATATCAGATTGTTTTTATTTTATTGAGGCTTCACACACATACTTTTGAAATTGAAATTATTCTAATAATTCCTTGTAGAATGACTCCAAGACCCTGATTGCAGATGCCCTGAAGTTACTTCTTTCAGAGATTCTTATTTTTAGAAAGCATCCTGCTCTTTAACTTTTTGAAATTTAAATTTTACACATAGTTTCTTTGGTGGAAGATAAGGATTTATCTCCCTGAAAAATTTCACCCCTGTCATTCTCTAGCATAATAAAATGGATTACTGGGTTAAATTTATATTTGAGGCTTGGATTTATGTCCATGTAAATATGTTTCATATCTGTGTGAAGAAGATAGAGTAGAAGTGGGTTGGGTTCTGCAATTTCCCTTAACTACTTTCCATCCTAAAGGATACCCCCAGGGAAATTTTAATTTGGAAAAGGTTCAAAGTAACCCTCTAAACTATTGAAAGTAAGAGGGAATGTGCACTGGGAAGAAACAGAACGATGAGTCAAACCCTGATCTCAGCCAGGACTAAATCAGGCATGTAATATCATACTTAAATAGAACAGCATTTGTGGATAGTGGATAGTAGAGTTCTTTATATGTTGTAAGACATACCTGAGTACTGTTAGTGATTACTAAAACTGTTCCAAATATTAAATGACTTCTAAAATTCATTACTGAATTTTATACATTTAAAGATAGTTTTAAACTTAATTTTTGGCTGTATCCTTCATTTTTAAAAAGCTTTATTTAAAAATAATTTACATAATATAAATTTTTCTTGTGTAAAGTGTACAATTCAATGCTCACTGTCGTGCAATCATAAATTTTATAACATGATCATCATTTCAAAGAGAAACCCTGTAGTTATTAGTCGTTCTCCATCTGCCCCCCTCTCTCATCTTGGGAAATCATTAATATACTTTCTGTATCTATAGATTTAGCCATTCTGGCCATTTCATGTAAAGGGAATCATATGATGTATGGTGTTTGTAACTGACTTCCTTCACTTAGCATCACACTGTGGGGGCACATCAATGTCATAACATGTATAAGTACTGAATTGTATGGATATGCCACTGAGATGTCCCATTAATGTTTACATGTCACTCATTCTCATCTGCAGAAATCTTATATTTTTTGGTGCATGAAAATTAAACTAGCATCCATAGCACGTATCTGGTAAGAAACACGTGGATTCCAGAGCCGACAGAATGGAGAGGCAAGCAAGAATCTATAGTGATGGCAAATGTCAAATCATCATTCCAGGAAAACTACTGTACATGATTAGTCCCCATTGTAGGCTATTTCGGGACACTTTTCTGACATAGATTATAAGCAGGTACCATAATTGTGGACAAAATAGGAGAATCAGGATTCCACTTAGATTTTTTTCTACAAGTAGAAGATTTTGCTCTCAAGGTTCCGCCTTAGTGTCAACATTTTTCAGAAGAGATACTTACCTTTCAGAGTCCAAAAAGTACTTACAAGAAATGTATTTAAATCTGTTACTGAGTCTCCTAGAGTTGGATATATATGAGTCTTGCATTCCACCTCTGCTCTTTTAATATATTAAATCAGACTGTTGGACCTTTAAAGATGCCATATTCACAATATTAGGTAGACACAGAGTACTACTTCTCTAATGGAAAAATAAGATCTCTATTCATATAGTTATAAATTATTCTCTGCCATTTAGCAAAAAGGCCCATCCACGGGGGTAATTATGTATTCTAAAACAAGTCCTAGGGAAAACATAAGGTAAGATTACATTGGAAGAAATATTGCAGGATCATGTAATATACTTAAAATGTTTAAAATTATATTATTTCTGTCCTTTTTTGGGACAAAGGCACTAAATTTTGAAGAAAACCATGTGAAGAAAACTACTTAAAAATAGAATATTTATTTCTGTATTAATCACATTTTCCTTTTCTAATCAAATACTTTGTTCAGCACTTGATTAGAAAAGGAAAACCAAGAAAAGTAATGTAGTCAAGTAAATGATAATTATTCAAGCTATAATTTAGTTACATCTCTATGAGTGGATCTAATGATTACAAAAGTAAAGGTGAGCACATCCAGGTTTGGGTGAATTGTATTTCCTTGATCCCCCATGACAATTTTTGTCACATTGCCCTGTCTTCATAATCATATCAATAGCCCATCAAAGACTGAGGGAAGTACCTGGAATTTCTCATTATAATTGGTACATCACCACCACAGTTAAATTGACAAAACAGATTCTTATGTTTCAAATGCTTATCCTACAGAAAACTTTACCAAAGATAAAAATAACAAAGCAAGAATAACATAAACGTGACATTCTTCTCAGGAGGGATCCCAAACCATCATAGTTTATATAAAATGTCCCTTTTTCCCATGTCTTGAGATTTGGCCTCACAGTAACAGAAAGCATGGCCATTATTATTACATATGGAACACTGTTCTCAGGGGAAGCTGTCTGGATTTAGGGCTTCTCAGTATTTATTTTCCCTGTTCACACACAGAGAAAGACTATGCAACCATTTTCTATTCTCTAACCAACCATGGACCACAACTCCATAAATTCTGAGTTTATTTATAATAAACAATCTGGATGACCAAAAACATACTGTTAAAGAATTTCAAAGATGCATTCCCCTGTTACTAAACTCAATCAGAGCAGTAGACTGTTTACTAAAGGGTCTGGTTGAGTTTAAACATTGCAGTTACCACAAACCATTTTCTTCCCAGAAGTTATCATGATTGATTTCTTAAAAAGATTTTTTATAAATAGGTACTGATTCTCATTGACTCCTTGATTTTTTCTTTCTTTCTATGTCTGCTGCTTCTTTACAAAAGTCTCAATGCTTCAATTTTCACATTTATTATCGACTATTGTTCTGGCTTTACGTTAGAATCCATGTCACGATCCAAGATGTAAGACTAGAGGTATTTTTCTCTTCTACATTTTTATGAATTTCTTACACTGCAGAATGACGTTCTCCAAATCTTGGTGATTTTCAGAACTTGCGTACTCATATTTTCTGAGGGTTGGTGACCATCTGGAGCTCTGAGGAGTTTGGCAGGACTTGGTTAATTTTCTAGACTATGTACATCTTCTCATTTGGGCACCCAAGTTGAAGGAGCAGCCACTATCTGGGGCAAGTAGTGCTTATGTCAGAAGGTACATTGATGATCTGCCCCGTGCAAGCTGGAGAGTCAGGGGAGTTCACAGAACTGAGTTCCAGGAGGGCTGATGGTTTCCCAGCCTAAAAATAGAAAAGAGAGAGAGAGAAAGAGAGGAAGAATAAGAATATTCTCCCTCTCCTCCCCTTCCTTAAGGGATCTTACCTACAATGAGAGTAGTTTGCTTTCCTCTACCTATTGACTCCAATGCTGATCTCCTCTGGAAACACTCACAGATACACTCAGAATAATGTTTAACCAAATGTCTGGTCACCCCATAGTGCTGTCGAATTGACATATAAATTAATCATTACAGAGGTGGCTAATGACATACTCCCTCACAGTTACATGCCAAGACCGAAGTCAGAATGGCAGGGAAGCAACCAAGGAGAGAGAAGTGAACAAATAATACATGATCCGTATCATCGTTTCTGACCTTTAGGATCTCTCATATAATTTAAATTTGTTTATGTCATTTTATATGGCTATTTAACATTTCATCCCTTCCTAAGCTTCAAACCTTACTTTTGAATATGTGATGCTTATCAAGGTGCTTTATGAGGCAAGAGGCTATCAGGGACAGGGACATTGAATTATTTGTTTTTTTGTTTTGTGGAATCGGGAGTTATGTGTACATGCCTTAGGTACTTCTTTTAGGAAGCATGAAGAGCTACATTTGGTTTTGGTTTGGATTAATATTTTCCTCCTTTCATGTATGTATTATATGTATAATATGTAATATATATAATTTAAAAATTTCTGTATTAATATATAATATGAAGAACTAAACAAAAAATTCCTCCTTCAAGTTACTTATGTCAGGCATTTTGACATAGTGACAGAAAGCTACCCCCTTTTTTCTCCCTTTTTCTTGATAGACAAATAAAATCTTTACCAAATGTATTAATTCAATCAGAGACTTGATGACTTGAGTCAACTTTGCTAGCTTAGCTTTCCAATGATGCTGCCCTCTAATAATTTCCAGTGAGAGTCTGATGTCCTGATCAGGTTCTTTCACTTGGCTAATACTAAACTCTAATCATTGTGTTCTCACTGGATAAGATTGCCCAAATCTCTCTTCTGTTTTCAGAGTCATTGTTAAATTCCCTTCATACTTTTTGTTGCATAATTCCACAGAATTTAGCACATAAGCCCGGGAGAAACCTACTTACTACATTTCTTTCACTTCTCTGCCTCTGCCTTCTCATTCTGATCTTAGCTCTATACACCTCTAATTTTTATGGCTCCAACCCTGAACTTCTGTCAATGTTTCTACTTATTTTTAAGAGCAGCACTCCATCCAGATCTTTTCCTAGGTTCTCAGCCTCTTGTCCAGTGAGAATCAGAAAACATTCTTGAGGAAAAACCTGACTGCTGGTTGTATCCTTATTACTCTTAGTGGCTGTCTTCTCAAGGATTTTGGTCACTTAAATTATAGCTACCTCAGAATCTCTCCACTGTCTTCCAATAGATTTTTAAAAAATAATTTATCTAGGATATTTTTCTTTCTGTGAAAGCATTTGCTAAAACAAGTCCATCTTATCATGAACATAAATTTCCTATGTACTTTAAGAACTATAGTATTGACTTCTCAACTGCAAGCCTTTTTAAACAAATGCTGACTTTGAAAAGATGAAGCGAATTACTCTGAATAAATCCTAGAATTCCCTATAAGTGAAAGTTTGAAAGTATAGATTTAGTGGAAACCTTAGTGTTCTCCACCTTATCACTCAAAATATTTTTTAAAAAACTACATAAGAATCAATATTCAAGACAAACCATTGAGCATATATATACATATGGTGAATCTTATCATGCCACTAAGAAAGTGGTTAATACTGTGTTGTCATGGAGTGATATTTCTTTAGTACTTATTTTCTTTATTTCTTATAAGAACTTGACAACTGTGTAATCTTTCCTTCATTTTTTCCTACCAAAAACAGAGAATATCTAGAAGTTTAACTTTGTTCCCCACTTAAAATCTTTGGTGAAGTGAGAACATTCAAACTTCGGGTTAATATTGTCAAAAATTCCCCAAACCAGCAGAAGCCATATAAAATGCCATATTGGAGAGGTCTTGAGCCAAGAAAAAGAAAATATATACTCATACTCAACACTTTCTTTAGTATACTTATGTTTAAGGCTCAAGTTATTCAGTACATTGAAAAATGAATAAACAAAAGTAAAACCACAAAAAAGATAAGAAGAAAAGGGTCAATAGAAGATAAAAATGAAACTTCTTAGGCACTGAGAGAAAGTTACCAAGTACTTTCTTTTTTTTTTTTCTTGAAAGAAAAGTCATAACAAATTTCTAGAAGGATTTGCAACTGAGGAAGCAATTTTAAGTGTGAAATTTGCATTACAATAAAAATAAAATTATGAAACACAATTTCAGAATGAATTAATGTACTTTATTAAACAATTATAGCTATGAAGGATCTCACAGAAGGCAGATAGATAAAAGGAGGTTATGCTTGAATTTAAAAACAAAACAAAACATGTCAAACAAGACTGATAGAACTCAGGAGGGACATGAAGAGTAATATGTCTTTAATTTGCTCTTTGAAAAGTGCTACTGTGTTTTGCTTTTGGAGAATGGAACATTTGAAAGCAATAATATCCTATAAAACTTTTTGTGATAATGAGAATGTTCTGTATTTTTGTTGTTCAATAAAATAGTAACTAGCCACATGTGGCTGTTGAGTATTGGGTATGTGGTTGATATGACTAAAGAAATGAATTTTTAGCTTTACTTAAATTTTAATTAATTTAAACATAAAATTACATAGCCACATGGAACTACTAGTTGCCTTCTTGGTCAACACAGTTCTATAGTTTTCTTTTTGACTATGGATTTTTCTGGAAATTAATTTAGCTGTGGTTTATGCCTGTGTGGGAGTGTGGCCCCAAGCTTCTGAAATGACTCTTATAACACTTTTCTGAGTTTATTAAAATATACTATCATCTCTCCATCCTCCCTCCAACCAATTGTGAAAGAAATGAATCAGAAACATATTTATTTTTTTCTTTCTTTGTATGTATCTACCTACCCACCTACTAATCTTCCAACAATCTATTTATCTTTTTTTCTTTCAAAATTCAACCTTTCCTAGTCCCTATGTCTAATTTTTACCAATGCATACCCTTGGTCCTGAGTGTTTCCCCAGCTCAGCTGCAATACCTCACCTTAGCTCTAATTTCTGTGCATCCTTTGGGTCTAAAATATCTTCTTTGTTTATTCTTGCTCCTTGGTCCTTGAATGTCCTTATTTTCTGGTTCTCCTTTCTTCAATCTATTTTATTCCCAGTCCAGAATTTCCATATTAATTGAATTAATGAGAATGGGGATAAAAGGTAGTGGTGGTTCAGAAAGTATGAAAACTAACTGAATACCTTAAGATCTAGTCCTTTTCATAAGCTGTTCCATGGGACCAGATCTGGCAACACTGTAGGGTATTTTCACACAATACATTTGGTTCAAAAGCATCATATTCCTGTACGCAGTGACATCTTCACTTAGCCATACACACTGGCTGGTACACCTCAAGCACACTTGGGAATGATAACGACTCCTACTCAAATTAGGCTGGCATGTCACTCACTTAGAGACTATTTTGGGCAAGTTATTTAATGTCTATGGACTTTTTAATATTAAAATAATAAGAGAATCATTATAGTTTTAACTACCTTTCATAATATAGTCAAAGAACAGTATAGGCAGTAAATCTTCATTAAATGTAATATTGTGTTCTTATTAACTTACTCTATTTCAAATGTATAGATTCCTTATTTTATCATTCATGTAATGTATCCTGGATAAGGAACACTGCTGAATGTTTTTATCTTTGTAATTCTTTGAAATATTTCAGTTCTTTGGAAGCATTTGCTTTGTGAACACAATTCCCACTGGCTTGTATAATAGTAAATTATAAGTTTAAATCCTCAATTTTTTATCAGGTTTTAAAGTAATGTAGTATTCTTCTACACATAATCTTAGAAATTCTTCATCATGGAGGTTACTGCAACCCTCTCTACATGATACCTAGAACTGTTGGGAAATACTAATTTTCCTCTGGTTGGGCTAGGAAATATTCTGTAAGTTAAGAGAATTGCCAGACTTGCTAATCAGGTTGTTAATACATCCACACAGATATCTGAAAGTCATATGTATTGCCTAGCTCTGACTTCCAAAGATTCACAGGTAAATATTTGGGTGGGTATGGATATTACTTAACTATTATTTTAAAATGCTGAAAATAAAATTTATTAATTCATGCACATATTCAAATATAATTGTTGCCTCAAAAGGAGGTTAGTTGAGAACGATATATTAGAGATTTGGGAAGATTAAATGAGCTAATATACACAAAGCCCAATAACTAGCACATAAGAACAAAATAAATAACATGTATTGTATTCTTGGGAATAATCATATGTAATTAACAAAATTACTAACTTCTAAAATAGCCATTTTTTGGAAAATCAAATAAAAATTTTTAAGATTTCAGTTCATATATCAAAAAAGCCAACCAAGTCCCATTAGTGGTAGAAACTGATTATTTTATCATGACTCTGAGTATGTGTTTTTACTTTTTAGATAGAAATAGCATATAAAATGCATATTGAGGTTGAATATAAGTCTGAGAATGGCATTTTCATGTAAAAGGGAGCAAAAAGCATAATTTTCTAGAATGCACTATAATGGAGTTATTAGGATAAGGATCTTTGTAGCCCCAAATCAGGTTAAACTGGTACCTTTTTAAGCATTCAAGAGGTGAATTCTTACCTGCCTATCCAAGCAAGCCATGCTGGGTTTTGGTGATATATTCATTATGCCTCTTAGGGAAGGTAAAGCATGAAACTGTAACAGCAAAAGCGCAGGTGGGAGGTCTGAGAATGTAGTGGCATTGGTCTCAATATGGTGTGGAACTTCTAGACTTTCTTTGGGTGTCCTTTTTATCTTGATGGCAATTTGTTATGTTTGTATTGGTCTAGAACATGTGAAATTGTGAGATTTATCCCATAATTCTTGTGGCTGCTGTCATTTACTTTATTTTCCCTTTATCTTTCTTTATTTTTTTAAAATATTTTTATACGATTTTTTAAATCTTTATTTTATTTATTTTATGTATTTGGTATGTGGTGCTGAGGATCAAACCCAGTGCCTCACTCATGCGAGGCAAGTGCTCTACCACTGAGCCACGACCCCAGCCCCTCTTTCTTTATTTTTTTTGTTGTGGTGGTTGTTTGTTTCTGTAGCCAGATTAAGAACACTTCCAACTGTTGCATGTTTTCTCTCTGGAATACCCAAACATTCAAATCTGATGTTACCAAGTGGGAGCCCTTCTATATCTTAATGAACTCATGTATTATGCTTCCTAATTTATTGGTAACTCTGTAAAGCAGTTAATTCTTTTGTTCATTATAGGTGAGTCTTGAAGAACATGGAGGGAGTAACCTAGTATACCAGTTTCTTACAGCTTCCTTAACAAAGTATATAAACTAGGCAGTTTAGACAAAAGAAATGTCTTGTCTGATCGACTGGAGGCTGGACGTCCAAGGTCAGATGCTTTCAGAGTTGATTCCTTCTGAAGGCTTTAAGGGAAAGTTTGTTCCATGTCTCTCACCTAGGTTTTGATGTTTTACTGGCAATCTTTGGCTTTTCTTGTCTTTTAGAAATATCACTGTGATCCCTGTTGTTATCTTCACATGTTGGTCTCCCTATCTCCAAATTTCCCCTTTTTATAAGAACACTAGCAATATTACAGGACAGCATATGACCTTATTGTAACTCGATTACCTTAAGACTCTCTCCAAATAAAGCCACACTCAAGGACTGCGTGTTATGACGTGTGAATTTTAGAGGACAATACAACCCGTAACGGTCAGTCACTCTGATCGAGATTTCACAGCAGAGACAACCTGTCACTGGCACGTTACTCTTTAGACCTCAGGATATTGGCTGAGTTTCTTCTTTATCATTCTCACCACAAGGAGCCCATCCCAGTGGGGCCCTTTAAAGGATCTCTGTCTCTATCTCAGTTTATGTAAGATTTGCAACGTTCTTTGTCTAATATTTGCTTTTCACATCATATGAGCTGGTACCTAATATCTTAAGAGGGTGAAAGGATAACATCTGTTTTAAACAATACAAGTTTGAATATTCTGGGAGCTTTCAACAGTGCCATTTTACTGGAAGTCCTTTTCTGAGAACCTATGATTCAGAAAGTGTGACCAGGGTCTCTGCTAATGTAGCTCAAGTATTGCTCCTTCTTCTCTCTAGTAATAAATCAACTGCTGTACAGATATGTACTTCAAAATATCATATGATCTTCAGTGAATTTCTCAATAGATTACTTAAGGGAGAAATAATTCATCTCTCATCTTTCCTTTTGAACTTGAGCAAAGTCTCACTTAGGAGAGACTAAGTTAAAATATTTTCTATTCTCATATGCTGGCTTAGTTTTGCTATCTGATTAGGACTTCTGGCAGCTGCAAAATCTATGATGTACTAGAATCCACTTGTGGATCTGCTTAGTTGGCATTATTATTTTAAATCTACCACATCGGATTATTATGCATTTGGCCTACTTTGCTTTGTAGACATGTATTCTTTGAATGGAGATCCCAAATATTTTGCATGTTTGTATTTCTCTGCACTCTGGGCATAGTAAAATCTTATATTGATCTTGTGAGTATGTAGGATGTGTGTGTGTTAAGCAAGTGGTTGGAAGCAATGCTGAATGTGTCATTTACATTTCTTTTTTCTCTTGCCTTCCCAATCCTTTTCCAGCTATCTATAATGATGTCTTCATTTCTTAGAATTCTCCCAAAGCTTGAATAAATAATAACATAAAGCTGTGTAAATTGCATGGCTTCATAAATATTGAGCCTGGAATGATACAGGTGTTGTTAAATTGGGGTTATCTAAATTTCACTTAGCAAAAAGGGTAATGGGATCCCTATATTTGTATTTGACTAGTATCTGTATTTTAACTTTAGACTCCGAGCAGGAAAGCAGCCTTCCCATCAAATGCACTTTAAAGTGTCATTCAAGTGTTTAATTAGCATAAGATTACTGATTGGTCTTAGGCCAGAGAGACACAGCCCTGAAGAGTTTGAACACATGTGTGGATAGGTTAGAGATAATCAGAAGGAATGAGATAAGGAATGTCTAGGTAATCTCCCTGCTGACAGTAGAGCATGAAGCCAGAAGTAGATATGTCAAAGTAGATAATGCTCCATGCAAAAAGTGCAGGGAACAAACACTCTTGAGTAGATATGAGCCTGGATGGAAGAAAGGCTATTTTTCTAGCCATTCAGTTGAGGACCCTAAGTAGTTCATAAGTGAGGAAAACCAGCTTCATGGCAGAACTTATGACATGTCTCCTGCATTGTAATGGAACTTCACAGTAAATCCTATGCATGTATTTCAAAGTGGCTCAGGTGTTCTGAATAAATCTTTCATCAGCCTAAGTCTCAAGTTAATAACTATACAGCCTTAGTATTATACTATGTAGATTTGTGAAATAGATGGTTCTTCCCTGACAATTAAAATCAAGCATTTTATGCTTACAGGGGGCAAAATCATACCCCTTAAATATGTTCACTTTAAGGAAATTTATTTTGACTAGGTGTTTCACTTGTCACATTTGCATAATGACAGTGCCATCTAGGCTGGCTGTGCATACAACTATGCAGTCTGTCAAAAACATGGTCAGAGGCAGACCTACAGGAAAAGGCCCAAGTATTGTCATTCATACTTTAAAAAGCAGCAAACAACAGCAAAAAACCCTTCTCGGATAAAGGATGGGTTGTCAGGCACTGTAGTGCTAAATTTTTTACAAAGCCCTTTCATAATGCCTCGTACAGCTGTTACATATCATTATTCTTGTTATCATTTCTGTTGTTACTAATGAAAATGAAACTTCCTGATACTTTCACATTTACCTGGTAATCATTTCAAATTCTCCTTCCCCAAATCGATTGAACACAACCTCAAAATCTAGTCATTTTAGAAACAGTATTTTTCAAATTTTTGGACCATGATTCATGAAAAGAAATCATTTTTGCATTGTGATTCATGATACACATCTACCTAAAGTAGTTTCAGGCAGTCTTAAGAAGCAATATCCTTATGTTTTTGATATCTGGTTATTTTATGCTGACCTGTTCTCTCCTTCATTCATTCCACTCCATTCTATTTTTACATTTAAAAAAACTGTTGTCTGTAAAAATCACTAAATTAGGTAATGATTTTTGATTTTAAAATCAATCACTGATCTTTTCTCCTCCTCGTACAGTTCTCACTTCTTTAAACATACTGAATCATACTAAGTAAAGCAATGAGGGAGATTATGTTTTTAAACCAGGACAAAAATAAACACTCAAGCCTGGCAAACAGTATTTTTTTTTGTGGATATATAAACGTGTTGATGAGCTAAAATATAATAATACTCTGGTAGATTTCAGACTGCCCGCTGCACTGCGATGACTAGACAATAATAAATTCTTCTCTACAGTAAATATGAATGCTCGTTATCTCCCCATCTGGGTAGGAGCATACACTTGTTATTCTTTGACGATCTGGAATTTAATCTCAAGGATTCATCATTCTGATTCATGTTCCCCCATTGAGGATGATCGGGAATGAGGTCCTGACTAAGCACTGTGATGATGGATTGTCTGTGATGATGGATGATGGATCTGCTCAGGGACATGGTAAAAGCAGTTCTCTTAAAGGTTTGATTCAGTCTGTTACATAGGTGCCTGTGTCTGTTTGCTTCATATCTGTTTTCCCTTTCCTGTTTTCAGTAAAAAAGAGAAACACAAAACTCAATATTTCACAGTGACTGGGCAATGGAGCTTGATGCTCATACCAACTGAAAATATGAAGGAAGTCTTTAAGTAGAGAGGAGGTTACAGCCTTGGGTTCTAGTTGTTCTTTATTGAGAAGAGTCTAGAAAAGAGATTTTTATAGCCTTCTATAATCCTTCCATATAACCTATGGAGTAAGATGCTCTCTTCATTTTATATCTGTTGTTCCTCTCAAAATCATACTAATGCTGCTTAAATTCTTACCTGGAGTGACATCAGGGAAGATGCTGGAATAGGAACACTAAGAATTCATCTTTTTATCTAGAAAATTATTATACTTGCAGAAACTGACATAACCATTTTGGAAATCTGGGATCAATGTAAGCATGGCTGGCAAATCGCTGTTCTTTGTGTTCATTTCAGCCTCTAGTGTGGCAATGGCTATTCATCCCCAGCCTTGTGGCAGGTACTCATGCTTGTTCCTGATGTGGTGTGTTGAAGACAGGATGTACAAGAAAGACTTTGTCCTCCAGTATCAAAGTTCCTTGTTCTAATGGCTAATGGTTGCTTTCAAGCACTCAGGTTCAGGCACAGAGGCTGGCTTCCACCATATTAACCTTCACTGGCCAATGAAATATCCAAGATATCTAGAAAACAGCACTTGGCTTTTATTCCTTTATCCTTTTATTTCCCCATCTTGGAAACTAGACATTTAAGAATTCAAAAGCAACCACACGTATGAGGATGTTTAGATTCCTGCCATGTTTGTCTGGGGAAGGACATAACTCCAAAAAGTTCTGAGAAGATCTTAAGCTTTTACCTGAAGCTAATTCTTAGCATAGTGACATCTTTCAACAATATAAAATATGGCAACCTCTAAGGAAAGGGAGTAATGTGATTTCCAGAGCTAACATGGCAAGATTCAAAAGTATGGGTTTCAATTAAAAAAAATCACAAAGCATACAAAGAAACAGGAGTGTATAACCCATCCAAAGGAACAAAATGAATCAACAGAATCCATCTCTGAGGAAGTCCATAGTTTAACAACTATGTTAAAACAACTACCTAAAAGAAGTATGGATATGTAATGGAAGACATGGACAAAAGAAAATGATGTTCCAGTTTCATCTTGTATATTTTCTGCCCTAGTCCTAGAATCAACCATTTCTCCAAGGAGTGCTGGTCTCTTTCATCAGGAATTCATATTATAAACCAAAGTATTTCTTTATACTTTGGGTGCTCAAAGTATTTGTTTCTGCTGGAACAATGATGTTTTAAGGCCTACTCAACTGACAAAACAAACAAACTCCTAAGTGTATTTATATTAACTTGTGCATATGTATATATTCTGTAAATATTTTCATTGATAATTATCTGTGTTCATGTTAAGATAAACATGAATTCATACTGATGTTTCTCACTCTAATCTATTATCAAGTGTTCTTTTCTTACCTATAACTCCCAGTACATTCTTTTCTGAGTCTCTCCAACTTTCTAAATCATTCCTTCAATTAATACACATTAATATTTGCTGTTTGTGATATATACTTCTATGAATTTTGTCAATGGTATAATGTCTTGTTATGCACCATTAAGATATCATATGGAATAATTTTATTACACTGAAAATCCCTTGTGCTTCACTTTTAAGTTTCTACTTTCTTCAGCAGTCCTGTCAATGACTTATTATTTTACTGTCTTTTTGGTTTTACTTTTTCCAGAATGCTGTGTAATTAGAATCATACAATTTTAAATCTTTTAAGGCACCTATGGTTCCTCCATGTTTTTTCAAGTTCTAATAGCTAATTTGTTTTTATTTCTGAATAGTATTCCATAGCATGGCTGTACCAGATTTTTTTTTTTTTTTTTGCCATTAACCTGTTGAAGAGCATCTTTGTTGTTTTCAGTTTTGATTATGAATGATGCTGTTATAAACATTCATGTGTAGGTTTTTGAAAGGACATGAGTTTTCAAATCAATTGTGGAAATACACAGGAGTAGGATTGTTACACTATATGGTAAGGCTCTATCTGGCCTTTGTCAGAGCAACCACCTAGTTCTTAAAGTGGCTTGTCATTTTACATTTGCACCATTAATGAATAAGAGAAAACCTTGCTCCATAGTCCTACTAGCATTTGCTATTGTCAGTGTTTTGGATTTTCAGTGTTCTAACACACATACCCCATTATTATTTTAATTTGAAATTCTCTGATGTATAGTGAACATCTTTCAATATCTTTGGTGAAGTATCTGTTCATGTATTTTGCCCATTAAACACTTTTTATTAGTTTCTTTTTTTTTTTGAGGCTTAAGAATTCTGTGTTCCAGCCCGGTGTGGTGGTGCACGCCTGTAATCCCAGCACTTTGGGAGGCTAAGACAGGAGAATCATGAGTTCAAAGCTAGCCTCAGCAATGGCGAGGCACTAAGCAACTCAGTGAGACTCTGTCTTTATATAAAACACAAAATAGGGCTGGGGATGTGGCTCAGTGGTCCAGTACCCCTGAGTTCAATCCCTGGCACCAAAAAAAAAGAATTCTGTGTTCCATTTTGAATCCAAGTCCTTTGTCAGATGTGTTTTGTAAATATTTTCTTCTAGTCCGTGTCTCCTATTTTCATTGTCTCAAAAGTTTCTTTCAAAAAGGGAAAGATTTTTCATTTTAATAAAGGCTACTAACCTTTTCTTTCATAGATCACATTTTCCCTGTCTAACATGCATTTTCAAATCCACAGTGATCTATATTTTCCTTTTTCTACATTTTATATTTTACATTTAGGTTTAAGATTCATTTTCAGGTTTTCAGGTGATTTTTATAACACATGTTAGGCCTGTGTCTAGATTCATTTTTTTTTTCTTGCATGTGAACATTCAATGGTCTTAGCACCATTTATTCAAAAGATTGTTCTTGCTCTTTGGAATTGGCTTTTCTCCTTTGTCAAAGGTCAGTTTACTCTATCTCTGTGGCTCTGTTTCTGGGTGATTGTTCTGCTCCCGTGTCTGTTTTGTAGACAGTACCATGCTGTCCTTTTTACTGTACCTTTGTAGTAAGTTTTGAATTCACTTCGTGTTGGTCATTCAACTTTGTTGTTGTTCTTCATTAAATGTTTTGGCTATTCTGGTCTTTTTGTCTTTCCACATAAACTTTTAAATATTTCATGGATGTTTACAAAATAGCTTCCCAGGTTTTGATTGGGATGGCATTGAATCTATGTATCAATTTGAAAAAAAATTAACATCTTTAACCCTATTGTGTTTTCCAACCCACTTACGTGGAAATTCTCCCCATTTGTACAGATTGTTTTAGTTCATTTGGACTGATATAAACAAAATACTTTAGACAAGATAATTGGTAAATAACAGAAATTTGCTGTTCACAGTTCTGGAGACTGGGAAGTTCAACCTCAAGTTCAACAGAGTTGGTGTTTGATGAGGATGCTTTTCTACATATGCCCCATTTTTGCTATATCCTCATATGACAGGATGGACAAGGGGTCTCCCTCAAGCCTCTTTTGTAAGGACATTAGTTTAATTCTTGAGATGACAGCCCTCATCATCTAATTGCCTCACAAAGGTCCCAACTCTTCATACCATAACTATGAGGGTGCAGTTTCAATGTATTAATTTGGGTGGGAAGACACAAATATTCAGACCACAGCACAGCTCTTCCGTGGTATTTTTCCTTAGAGTTTTAATTTTATGCATTTAGATCATGTACATATTTTGTTTGATTGACATCTGTTGGGGTTATTCCAGGAAGTACGTGGGTATGTAGTTAAATGTTAGAGTGCAGGGAGAAGGAAAACGTTCTATAGTCCTATGATTAAGTATCAGTATTTCATTTAGCTTGTGTCTCAGGCTGTGACCTTCACAAGAGCTTCTCAGATTTTTCCCTTTCTTAGTGGAAACAGGAAGTCTAGAAGGAGCTGGGGGGCTCATTTCCCATCCTCCACGTCAGTTAAGACTCTTGTAAAGTCATTTCCATTGGAACTCTTGACATTTGTTTGAAGGATGCTCAGAGTCTGTTTTACAATGGTTATTTTCCCCCTTCATCCTCCAGTAAAACAAAGGATTTTCTTGGCTTTTTACCACAAAAAAACTGGCAGTGTTCCTGGAGTGTTCCATAATACTAACATATGGGCCCTCTAAGATATCTTTCAGAGTTGCACTTCTACACTAGTCTACTCTCTATCAATATACCAAAAAATTGCCTTCTTGGTGTTCCTGCCATTTTATGACTCCTCTGGATTCTGTATCCAGTAGGTGGATCTTGACTGTGATTATTTTTGTTTTAATTTTTTTGTCTCTCTCAATTTTAGGAGACTGTTATACCCTGTGACTCTAATTCTCCAGTGGTTCCAAGAAAACTCATCAATACTCAATATGCTCAGGGAAAGAATGACAACTTACAAACATGTTGTATATCACAGATGAAACCCGAGGATTGTTTTATTTTTAAGAAGCTGCTCAATATAAAACTCATTTTATATAATCACAATAGTGCTACTCATATTTTTATATAGTATTCTGTCAATTTTAATAAAATTATTCAAAGAATTTGTGCATTTCATATGTTATAAAATTTGTTAGCCTGTGCTCTTCATAAGATTCCCTGTTGAGTTTATAGGTCTGTAGCACCTGTGGTAATATTCCTTCTTTTGTTCTGCTTTGGTAATTTCTGTCTTTAACTTTTCTCTCTTTAAACATTGGTTTATCAATTTATTATGTTTTTAAAGAATTCAGTTCTTCTTTATAGTTCAGTTCAATCATTCCATCCATCTTTTTTTTTAAACTTTTGAACATATTTTACACTACTTAATGTCCTAGTCTGCTAATTATAACCATTCCATGATTGCTAGGTTGTCTTTATAGTTCAGTTCAATCATTCCATCCATCTTTTTTTTTAAACTTTTGAACATATTTTACACTACTTAATGTCCTAGTCTGCTAATTATAACCATTCCATGATTGCTAGGTTGTCTTTTATTTACTTTTTTTTTTCCTACACTGGTTATGAGCCTTTTTATATAGTTTTGTTTAGAGACAGGGTCTTGATAAGTTACTTAGTGCCTCACTTAGAATGCTTCATTTTTTTTATAGGCTAAGAATTCTTTTTTTTAAGTGGATACAATATCTTTATTGATTTATTTTTATGTGGTGCTGAGGATCGAACCCAGTGCCTCACACATGCGAGGCAAGCGCTCTGCCACTGAGCCACAATCCCAGCCCAAGAATGCTTCATTTTTGTTAGTATTTTTCATTTAAAGAATACTAAGTTTTACTCTGGAAGATGGTTACATTACTAGTAGTTTAGTTTGATCTTATCAAGGTATCCTAAGAGTAAGTTTGGAGTATTCCTTATTCTTGTTTTTGGGTTAGAGTGGAACCACTCTTCAAGTGCCAGATTTCTGGGGATTTAAGTGAATTCTCAGCATATTTAGATTTCTCCACTGTACCTGGTTGTAACTCCAATGGTTATGGCCTTGTGTGACTATTGAGTCTCTGCTTAGCTTACACACCACCATTAGTAGACCCTTACTATGCCTCACAGAATGCTGCTTTGCACATGTATAGGTGAACTTTCATGAGACTCTTTCTATGAGGCATCTTTCTCTGAGCATCTCATCTGTTTTGTATCTTCTTCCAGAAATTCCAGCCACTATTTCAGCTCTTCACCCTTATCTCTATTTCCTCCACTAGCAAGCCTACTTCTCTGTTTAGAACCCATTTTATTATGCTGAGATTTCTTGAAAAGTTCCCCAAGAAAGAAAACTAGCATGAGTGTGGAGCTAATCTGATTTCCCCTTCACACATGGATCAGGGTCCTGGGTTGGTCTCCATTACAAACACTTGCATTACACACATATATATATTTACATTTCATAATTATTTACATGTGAGGGGAACTGGTAGAACCAATAATTCACCATGATTAGAATCAGAACAAGTAGGTGATATTTGCTTTTGAAAGAAACCTTTCTAAATGAATTTAATCTTAAATTGATTTCTAAAATATATTTTCATTAAAATGTTATTGATTTTAGTATTGCCATTTAGATATTTATCTTTATGTATGGCATCAGCTAGGATATAATTTCATATTTTACCATATGGATAATTAATTATTTCTGCAACATGAATTCAGTATCTATTTTTACCCCTCCTTTTCCATCCTTCACAGTCATTATGTACTTAGGCCAGAAGGAGGATGATTTCAGGCTTTCCAAATATAAATATTAAGAAAAAAATATGGTCCCAAAATACTAAGTAACCACTAATATATTATTTTTGTACTTTAAGAAGTAGAATAAATAAAAATGAATGGAAAATGAAAATATTTATTTCCTGCAATTTCATAAACCATAGACATCATCCCAAGAATGTTACACTTAGCATTTTATTTCCTCTGGGCTTTTAAAATGATGTTTTTAATGGCAGATGGTGACCTTCTGGATAAGGCACTGTTTACAAGTGTTAAATTTCAAATGGGAGGCTTCTCTGGTTTTCCATAATGGGTATCTAGGGAGTAGCATATAAAATCCAGGTGAAGATGTATAAATCAAGAATAAAACAGTTACTTCTATGTTAACAGATTTTTTTCACCTACCCATCCCCAAAGTTGCAACTAGATTTAAAATTCAAATTATTTCTGAATAAAATTGTTATTCATAGTGGTATCTGTTACTATTTTATTCAAAATAATTTAGAATATTATATAATATTCTTATGTACTAATAAGAATTAAGTTTATGCTTAATAAACTTGATAGTACTTGTTTAGATGCTATAAGCCTTTAACAGAAATTAATTCTTTGGCCTAATTTGATTCTTTGGAATTTTACTTTCAACTCTCTTGCCCTGACTTGTGTGCAGAAGGATGGCTAATACATCTCTCCATGATTTGTTTCATGAAGAATTAGCACATTTCCTGAATATGTTGAATTTCATATTAGAGGTCAGAGTTTTCTATGATAGACATTAATGTAGTGGCTGAAAATTATGGGGTGGGAAGAAGGCATCATCTCACTGCCTTTCTGAAAATCCATGTCCTCCAGTTCTGGGGCATTTCTATGATATATCAACCCTGATATATCATGTACTATCTGTTGCTATCATGTTCTGTCCTTAGCCATTCTGAACACATCAACAGATTAAAAATGGAAAAAAAAAGTTGAAATGGTAACACCTGGAGAGGAATACTATGCTGAGACACTATGTCTGATTTCTAGCAAGGACAGAGAAAACATTCAAGAAAGATTGCAAAAGTGGACTGTGAACCTACAGTGGTAGGTTTTCTAGTTATTTCTCCCCTGCTCACCATCAGCCTGCCTATTCCTATTTGTATAGAAAGATATAAGGAGACTCTGACCCTTCACATTAAGCATTTCTATTTCATAACTGAGGAGAATTTGCATAAATTTGTGTCTTTGTGCATTTGCACCTTGATCTAGCTTTTGTGATTAACTGTTGTGCAATTCTCAATGAAAAAACCAATGTTAAATTCATAGTATAAACTAAGACAACATATAGTTTCTGCTTTTCCATCTCTCGGACTTATCTACATGAAAAAAAATTATGGTTTTCTATGGTTACATGAAATTCTTTTTGAAAAAGAGGGTGAGCAGAGCTTATCATATCAGCTACAAAGCCTGAATTTGAAAATCCCTGAGAGAAAGAGAGAGCAGCTCTGTTGGTGAAAGTTGAAGATTCTATGATTACAGTGTCTGGAGAAAATGAAACAAGAATCAGAAGTGGAATATCTGCCTGTGTTTATTATGATTCTACCATTCTATGGATGTTTTGCCCCCAGTAACTTATTATTGTATTTTCAGCAAAGACAGAGACATGCTTGGGATAAATATATTCAGAGGAACATACTTAAGAAGTGTTTGGTAGTTCAAAATCACATTGAAATGTATGGATACAGTCTTTTAAATGTAAGTTAAAAGAGGTAAGTGATATGGTTGAATGAATTCTCTCAAGGTTTTGATGGAATAAAATATTTATTCAAAAAACAAAGTAGTTGCTAATCCACTTGAGAAACTGCAACTGAGTCATATGAGATCAAGGTGAAGTTTTCTGATTATCTCTGATTTAGTACTTTCAACATAGAAGTGGTTAATGAACACATGGAGAAAAATCTATTGACCAAGAAACCAAGAAAACTAAAAAAACAAAAATAAACAACAACAACAACAAAACTCCTATTAAGAAGCTTATTATGAACAAATAAATTAAGGTATTTTAAGAATTTTAAGTACCTGGCAAAATGATGTAAAACAGAACAATTTTCTGAAAATGTAAAAATCTCAATCAGTGAAGTTAAATAAAATCACCACTGTTCTGAATTGAAAGGAAAGTATCAGTTTGAATTATTTAAATATATATAAACAAATATGTGTGTGTGTATGTATGTGTGTGTGCATATATATATATATATATATATATAATTATATATATATATATATATATAATTATATATATATATATATAATTTTACCTCTGAATGTTCTTGTATGGAACACCTGAGCTTTTGGGGGATACCTTATATCTAAACCATAACAATCACTGTGAATTTCATTTATAGTTCTCACATATACATACACATATTTCTCAGCTTTTGATACTTAAACAATAACCAAACCTTAACTGAGTTCAGTTCTGGGGCATGGAATATATAATATGTTCAGAGCATCTTTTTGGAGTAGAGAGCAAGAAAGCTCCAAAGAGTCTCAAAAGATCTCAAAAATCACAATGAAGAGGCTCTTATGGCCAAAAATGGGAAGTAATGAACATGATTGCCATGGATTAAAACACATAAAATATGTTTAAATCCATGAGGTCATATATTTCAAAAATAAAATCCCAAGGGTCAATATTAGAAATTGCCAGGAAGCATTATATGGAAAAAAATTATAAAGGGAAAGCATCAATATTCATCTCAACTCTTCTTTATGAACTATATGTCTCAATAACCAAATAGTCGATGAAGCTGATGAAGTTCTTTGGAGGTGATGCAGCTAACACATGACGAGAGAATGACAGGATAGATCAGCCATGCTTAGCAATCTGCAATGGCTAGGGATCCTTGCAATAAGACTACTTACATGTTTCTTTCCTAAAGAAAACACATGACAACCAATAAAGCAGTTTTATGTATTTGTTTTTTAGAGTCAAATCCATTCTGATGAAAATTTTAAATCTAAGGACCAATTTACAATAAGGTGCTATATGATGCAATATAGGTACAATCAGTAAAACCCTGACTATGGCATTTTCTATAGGATGTTAATCTAATTTCCTCAAAAAATATACTGAAAAAAAAAAAGATACAGAAACAGAGCCAGAGAGAGAGACAGATAGATAGACAGAGAGAAGGGCAAAGAAGAAGAATATAGGCTAAAACTTTTTTTTGGGAAACAATTATAATGTACACTGTGATTCAGGCAAGTGACTTATTCTCATTAATTAATTAGATAATGATGGGAATTTGAACACTAACTGGATATTTGATTGTATTGAGAATTTTATTTTATTTTATTTTTTGGTACCAGGGGCGCTTAACCACTGAGCCACATCCCCAGCCAATTTTTATATTTTATTAGAGACAGGGTCTTGTTGAGTTACTTAGGGCCTTGCTAAGTTGCTGAGCCTGGCTTTGAACTTGCGAACCTCCTGCCTCGGCTTCCTCAGTAGCTGGGATTACAGGCATGTGCCACCATGCTCAGCTTGTATTGAGAAATTTTTATTATTTGCCTTCTGCTTTAAGAAATGAGAACTGAAAGACAAAACTCATTTGTTGTTACTCATGGTGAAGACAGATCCTTGAACCGGAAATCAGAAATATGCTCTGGGTTTCGTTGTTACAGTTGTTAAACTCACTCTCTATGTGATCTTAGTGTACTTAAATCTCCATTTCCTGTCTGTACCTATCTTTTCATACATATCATTACCATTAAATTGATTGTGTTATCATGACAGTGTTTTGTAAGACAGCATTGTTTCAAATGAATAAAATCTTTTTAAGTGCCTCTTCCTTTTTTTTTCCTGACCCTATCCTCCACATTATGTTATTTAAAGGTTTTTTTTTTTCCTTTCTATGACTTGCTATGTAAATCCAGATAACCAGTTATTTTAGAGGAGAAAGAAAAGGTGAGGAACACTCTCACCTCCAGAACGAGGCACAATTTTAGCTAAAATAAATATAGTGTGGATTATTATAGAATAATACAGAAGCAGTTAAGGAAGAATTTGCCACTAACAAGAACTGAGAATCACAGGGTAGATTTAGCCTAATAATGTTAATGTATTCTTCTTGTCTGCTGAGGTTTCTATAAATAACACACACCAGGCACAAGGCACATCCTTCATGATTAGCTTCTCCCTCTTGACTTACTTCATCAATTGGTGCCATCAGACTCTTTTGAAAGTCATTGCTACTGATTAAGAGAAATGAGCTGGCTCTCTCTCATGTGGCTCACAGAGCTGGTAAAAAGGCAAAAGAGACAGACTTTGCCCAAGCTCCGATTACAGGAGCAGATGGGTGCTCCTTATCAGGTAAAAAGAGACCCAGAATCCTCAGCGTGCAATGGAGTGACAGCTGTCATTTGAAACCTGAAATGGAGGCTTCTGGGAAGAGAACTAGCCATCCCAACACCACTCTCTGGTCTGTGTGTGGTGTGTGTGTGTGTGTGTGTGTATGTATGCTATTACTCTGTATACAAATACATGAGGCTTGTTTATGTGCTACATCAGATAATAATCATACACCCAGACTTCCACTTAGTTTCCCACATTCTTCTAGGATACTTGATAATGTGCAGCCTGAAGTAGTCTGAGCTATACCAAGAGAAGGTGAGGCTAGCCATGGTTAGAAGCTTCTAGTCAAAGTATAGAGATGGAAGGAAAAGTTGTGCTATATGACTTCCAGATTCATCACTCAGAAACTAGGTCAGGAATGCTCCAACTAAATTGGTACTGGTCATTAAGGTGAGCCAAGTACTATTTCTACTGTCTACTTCGTTGTGAATTCCAGCAAAGTGAACAATTCAAGTAGCACAGGAAATGAAGCATGAGAGAGGATGGCTGAGGGTCTGTTAAAGAAGAGAGGGTCCACCCTCCCTGCTTTGCAATTATTCAGTGGTAAATTTGTTTATGCTTCATTTGGCATATTTGCATGATAATATTTTTATACTGGAGGCCATTGAGTATAAATTTCATGAAGAAAAAACTTTAATATTCATTTCACTACACTTAATATTATTCATGAAAGGAAGAGAAGAAAGAGCAGAGGGAATGATGATAAAGAAATGTAAAAGCTATAGCTTTTGGGTTCTATATTTCTTAGGAAAATGTGATAAAATGTTTTTGGGTTTTAGAAATTTGCTTTTCTACTATAAAACTGTTTTGAAAATAATGATTGGTCTGTGTCCTTCTTACTATTGTTGGCATGGTTTCTGCATATGTAATTGAATTATTAATGAAAACTTCACACTTCTAATGATCACCCGCTGTCTTCTTTGGGTCAGTACATTTTTATCATTTTTAAAGAACATTAATCACATATGCCAAATTACTATCTAGTTTGATATATTGCTTTAAAAAACTTATTTTGAGTTAATTTTAGACTTATAGAAAAGTTGTAAGAACAGTACTGGGAGTACTTGCCCAGTTTCTCTAATATTAACATCATGCATAACTAGAGCACAATTAGCATAACCAGGAAATTAACTCTTATATAGTACTATTAACTGAATTGTAGAGTTTATTGAATAAATTAAACTTCCAGAAATAAGAAAAAAGAAAGATCTCAAATTTTAAAAATATACAACTAGAAATAGATTGGTTATAGTGGGTGAGATTTAGTAAACTGGAAATCAGATCCTAAGAAATTATGCGAGTTGCATCATGAAGAAAGCAAAGGTAAAATTGCAAATGAGAGATTGGGATATTATGACAGAAAATGAGTACATGTGGGTTCATGATCCACAGATTCGGTCTACCATAGTGTATTCTGGTGCTAGGCCTATTATGGCTATGCCTGTATAGAATGTGCACAGACTATTTTTTTCTTTATTATTCCCTAAACAATACAGTACAATAACTGTTTACGTAGCATTTACGTTGTATCTAGTACTAGAAGTCATGTAGAGATGATTTAAGGCTATAAGAGGATCACATAGGTGATATACATATGCTGTGCCATTTCATAGACAGGAATAGAGCATCCTTAGAGTTTGGTATCTGATGAGATCTCTAGAATCCATACTCTTGCCAAAAAAAAAAAAAAAAAAACCCATATGATACAATAGCTGTGGTAACCTACTTCCATATACTAATCATTTTATTTTCTGTATGTTTCCTATAACATCATCGTGTAAATCTTAAGCATACACAATACTACTTATTTTAAAAAGAAGAAATGAAAATACAAATATAAGGCTTGAAAAGCCAGAGGTCATTAAAAACAGAGAAACTAGTAAATATGTGGACAAATGTACACAAACATAAGATACATACAGTAGTAACACTAATGTCTAGTGAGGATCACAGGTTAAAAAATATAATAAAAAAATGGCAGGAATAAAAAAAACTCTAGGAGTTGGAAGTGAGTAAATGATATTTACATTTTAAAATTCTTTTGTTTTCTGACAACATGATAAAGGTTTTGATTCTCTTCAGATATTAGACTCCCTATGCACTGTGTACATGAAAATCAGCTCAAGGTCAATAGAAGACATATATGTCAAAGGCACTTCTAAGGTAATACAGATACAAGTTTTTGTAGCACTGAAGTGTAGTAGGAGTTTTAAAACCAAGACACCAAAAGCATCAACATTGAATGAAATTGATAAATTTAACTATATAACTCTTGAGATATATTTTTTCCAAAGATAAAGCCACCAAGTGACAGAAGGCACTTGCTACAAATATTATAACATATCCAAAGCATCTAGAGAACTTCTACAGATCAATGAGGCAAAGGTTCCCAACCTTATTTGTAGTCAGGGAAATGCAAATTAAAATCACCAGGGAATAATATCAAGATACTTATCAGGGGATCTAAAATTAACAATGAATAAAGATTCCAAGTATTGGTGAGGATGTGGAAAAATGAGATCTTGTATACAGCAGAAATTTTCATGCCTGTTCTTTGGATATTTGCTTGGAAGCATTTACATATGCATGTTTGGTTGTCTAACAATTCCACTATCAGATAGGCACCCATCTGAAACATGTGTCTGTGTTCACCAAGATGCATATGTAAGAATGTTTATAGCAATTGTATGTAAGTCGGTCAAAACTGTAAATAACACAAATTTTCATCAATATTGAAATGAATTAATGCATTATGGCACATTTGTGAAAGGAAATTCTGTACAACAACAAAAATAAACAAATGAATGTCTTTATCCACTGACATGAATGCATCTTGCATTTATAATGTTGGTTCAGAAAGCAAAAACCATTATGAAAGCATGCAAGCAATACAATTCCATTTAAGCAAAATTCAAAAAAACATGGAAGTATATTACATAGAGATACATACATAGCACTAAAATTATTTTTCAAACCAGATAAAGAATTGGTGTAAATTCATAATTATGGTTACTTCTAGGGGATGGGTTGTAATTATCAAGTGATAGATTGAGGACATTTAATACCAATAATGTTATCTTTCTTGACTTGAGTGGTAGTTTTGTGAATTTTTAACTTTGCCATCATTAGTTCAGCTTATATTCTCATTTTTTCATATATTTTTCTTACATTTTCTTTTAACATAAAAAATAAGATGAAACAAACTTTAATAGGGAGTATTGGTTATTACAAAGCTTTTACTGAGAATATGGAATGAATCATATTGAAATTTCTTTTATTCTTTGTGAACAAATAATTGGGGCATAGAAGAAAAGTGACAGAGGTGCACACCTGTAATCCCAGTGGCTCAAGAGGCTGAGGCAAGAGGATCATGAGTTTAAAGCCAGCCTCAGATAAAGTGAGGTGCTAAGGAACTCAGTGAGACCCTGTCTCTGAATAAAATACAAAATAGGGCTGGGAATGTGACTCCGAGGTTGTGAACGGCATCAGACCATCTGATGAATACAAGTCACTTGTCATTTCAATCCCTAGTACAAAAAAAAATGACAATTGACTTGTACTCATCTGATACTCTGATGCTGTTCACAATTTCTTTTTTCATTATAAAACTTCACTTGCATAGTTGAGGAGATGATAACACAGATTTTGAAATCAGAGAGAGGGTTTGTTTCTTCCTACATATTTGGTGTTTGTAAACAACTTACTTAACTTTTGGGAGCTGGTTTCTTCCTTATAGAATGAGCATAATATAATTGATCTAAAATACATATTTTGAGAATTAATGAAGTTCACATTTAAAGAGATTTCTTATGATTGGGATCTAATAAATGATAACTATAATACTATTCCTGCCATCCCTATTTCTGGTTGGTGGCATATTATCATACATTGACATAAAGAGCAGTCATTCTTAGAAACACTATACTCTCAGAGGCAATCCTAATTAAAGTAAGAATAATTGGGTGATGGTGCCTCTACTGCTGCATTGCAGGAATGGTTAAATCAAATAATGAGAACAGGTTCCTGGTAATAGACCACCCTTCAGATTAGGCAATTTAAGAATAATATAATAAAGGAAGTATGATCAAAAGTGTAAATAGGGTGCAGGGAGATCAGGAGGGCAATTTGAGAAGCCCTGGGCTAGAAAGTGCTGGGTACTGCGGAAGAGTTACTGAAAACTGAGGGTTGTGTGGAGAGGGCTGGCTAATAGGGCTGTGTCCTGTGAGTGTGAGACTCAGCTAGCCCACAGGTGTCCTGCAGGGAAGGAGTAGACATCTTATTCTTTTCTTTCCCTTGAATATCCTACTTGTTCTCTTCAATGGAAAGATTCAAATTGAAGGGTAAAAAAAAAATAAAGAGGGTAGCTGGAAAAGCAATCTTAAAATGGCCCATACAATAAGGTTCTGAGCACAGTACAATACTTCTTATACAATTGATTCTCATATTATTACATGTTGATATTTGCTATTTCCACTATTATTTTTTGTCATTGTATAGATGGAGAAAGTAACAAATTATGATATTATGCTGTTCTTTCCTTCTATTGGTGTGTCTGGAAAATTCTCAAAACGTATGGAATGCTATGCTGAAGTGCCAACTTCTCCATAAACTCTTTTGTTGTCTTCAAGGTAGGGCTGAGAGGCCTCCTCCATTGTTCCATAGAGTCTCTCAAATGAAACCCTGAACGTATCACATCACAACTGCATCTTCAGATTATCTGCCTCCTGTGTGATCTGATACTTCTTCAAGGTCAGCTGAGTCGTTATCACTTCTTGGCCCAGACAAAATCTCCTTATCTGTCTAACTGTCCACACTCTGGAGGGTGGTAAACCTTTTTGTCACTAGAAGGGATCCAACAAATATAACTATGTCAGGAATGGGTGAAGCCAGGAAGAGAGGCTTAGGTGGGGTAGTAAAGGGTCACCATCAGCCCCCCATAGTGGGACACATCAGAATTTTGTGTGTGGGGGATGGGATAGAGTGGGGGGTGATGAATGTAAGCAATCTTTGGAAAATATGCTTCCTGGGTGATGGAGGCCTGTATCTCTAGGGTACACTGTCCACTAATTGCATAGTGCATAATGTAATACTATTGTTCTTTGCTGAATCTATATACAAGTTCTTGGTATATCACTTTCATCATTTTTGAAATATGCAGAGAGATTTTATAAGTTTTATATCTTTAGTACATCTCTGCTTCTTTTTCTCTTCTGGTAACATACAATATATTTAATGCTGTAAATTTGTATCATGCAATTGACACTAATTTTCCCTTTACTATCTGCTCAGAATGAGAGTGATTCAACCATAGCCCTTTTACTAGAGTTTGACTACTTCTATGCACTTTAATTTTAAAGCACCCATATGAGGAAACATATAGAAAATAATGTTGGCCATTGAAAAAGAAAATTTATTTTAAAAAAAGAAAAATGACTCATCATTTTATGAATATTTATTACATACCTACATATCTGTTTTTATTTCATACATATGAAGTCATTGTAAATATACTCAACATGGATTAACATACAAACATGGTTATTTTGGTAATTATCATCTATATTTCTTTTAATTTTATTTTGAAAATCTGTATTTTGTAAGTAGAAAAAAATTCCTTTTAACTGTTAGTTGGTTTATAATGTCTGCTGTACTGTTTCTAAAAGTCTAAAGGCACAGAACTGATAAAAAAAAATACAGCAAAAAGAAAGACCAATTGTTAACATGTGTCTAGAATGTTGAAGAAAAATAGTTTGGTATTAAATTATCTTCTCAATAAAATATAATAAACTCATTGAAGACTTCTCTTTGTTTAGGGTTTAGGGTATATTAAAAATTATTTGTGATGCTTATTACACATGGTAAAGCAGACTTTACTCAAGGGGGTCATGGTGATAGGATAAGTGGGAATTGAGAGCCAAAAGGCAGGCTGAGTGTCCATGGGTGGAAATGTTGAGAATAGGAATGTTTCTGAAAATGTTCAATATCTATCAATTAGTGAAATGCAAATCAAAACCACTGAGATTGCATCTCACTTCAGTCAGAATGGCAGCCATCAAGAATACAAACAATAATAAATTCTGGAGAGGATGTAGAGAAAAAAGAACACTTTTACACTGTTGGTGGGATTGTAAATTAGTACAACTACTATGGAAATTAGTATGGAGGTTCCTCAAAAGACTAGGACGGGAACCACCATATGACCCAGCTATACCACTCGTCAGTATTTACCCTAAGGAATTAAAGGCATCTTACTACAGTGACACATACATACCCAGGTTTATAGTAGTACAATTCACAACAGCCAAACTAAGGTACCAGCCTAGGTATCCACCAATAGTTCAATGAATAAAGAAAATGTGGTACGTGTATACAGTGGAGTTTTACTCAGCCATAAAGAAAAATGAAATGATGTCATTTGCAGTAAAAGGAATGGAACTTGAGAATTCTATGTTAATTGAAATAAATCATACTCAGAAAGTCAAGCGTCATCATGATTTCTCTCATTTATGGAAGCTAGAGAGGAAAAAGGAAAAGAAGAGTATGTGGAGGACCTCATGAAAATCAAGGGGACATCAGTAAAGTAGAGGAAAGGGACTGAGAGGGGGGAGAGGAGTGAAGGGAAAGAGGAAATACTAGGGAATGATATTGATCAAATTATGTCATTACATCATATGCATGTATAAATATGTAACAATGGAGTCCATCATAATGTGTTATTACAACGCACAAATAAAAATATGGAAAAAAAGAATAAGAGGGTTTCTGGCTAAACTGATCTGGTAGAATTACTGCTGAAGGCATGTCAAGGTGATAAGATATTGAGGATGGTCAGATACCAAGGGTGGGGGTAAAATGACTCAGCAAAGTTCTTTCTCAGATTCTAGAAGGACAGAGAAAGAAGACAAACATGGGGCTTAGTGATAAAGGACTCTGAGGCCTAGTCAAAAAAGACTTGAGGGAGCCTGACTTGAGTTTATTTAAAGAGTCTTCGTCAGTTGCTGTGAATGAGAAAATAGAATCCCTAACTCTACAACTCTGTATAAATAATAGATGTTTAGTTAGTAACAATATTGCTCCTTCCTTCCCTTCCCTGATCCATTCCTTCCTTCCCTTTCCTATACTGTGCAGCAGTCAATCTTAAGAAATAAGATATAAAGGAGGGGGATTTTGGCCTTCCTCTTGAGATGTGGAGCTCCTGGAAGGCAAGTACTGTAGATGGTGAGGACAGGGGAGAGAAGCACTCTGGAAGCAGTGTTCACAGAAGGTCACAGCTTTTCTTATATTTTTCATTGAGTCATAATGTCAGAGAAGTAAACAGGAGAGTAGAAGAAAGTCCCTCTGTTCAAGCAAAACAGTTGCATATGAGATGCTCTGTGCATCCATTTGTTCCCCAGTTTGAGATTATCTGCACAGTCTGACACAACAGAGAATCAAGCTAGTGGTGGAGTAGAGCTGCTCTATGTTATGGTATTACTAAACTCAATGAAATCTCTCTGTTAGGCTCTAATTTTAAGAACATTCCACGTATGTCTGAATAATACTGTAAAACAATGGATGTGTCTCATGATTCTGAAGACAAACCTTTTAGTTAAAATGTTTAACTATGAGATCTAAGAAAATGTTTTAGATTCAGAAAATTCAGTATCCTTGTGCTGAAATCTCTAAAGTTGGATAGGATCAATGACTATCTTGATTTTTCCATTATTTTTCCATTATTGTTACTCGCAACAGGTGGCAAATAGACAATGTTCACAAGGGAAGTTTAGTCTGAAATAATAATGAAGCTAAGAATAGAAAAAAATAAATAAACCAAAAATCCAAGCACTTTCTTCTAAACTTGATATTGATTTAACAGCATCAAATTGATGTTGATTAAGCGAGTAAGTGGCATTCAGATTGAAACTGAGAGACTCTTACAGAATATAAAAGAAAACAGACAAGGTGATTCACTGACAGAAAGTAGCAGCTATGATGGAGAACAGAAATATAACCCATAGAAAGCCAGAGTTACTGAATAGGAGATTTGAAGGATTCAAAAACAGAACTTGAAAAGTTTCTCAATGAAGAAAGATGTATGAGTATGCGAGTATCCACCAAGCACTCTCAAAATTTATGAAAAGAAAACTCACTTCCAGAATTGGTCAGGTCATGTGCATGGATCATAAAACTAAAAGGAAATCACTCCACATGTAACATTGAATAAAGATTAAAAATCATTTGAACTTTTCTTCTGCAGTGCTAATTTTGAATAGCTATGGAAACAATACCATTACATATTGATAATCTTAAACTTAGTCAAATTTTCTTTCAGATGCTAAAGCAATAGAAAACATGTACAAATATGTAATGTTATCTGAAATATTCTATTTATTCAAGATATATTAAAAATATTAACATCATTTTCCTGAGAGATAAAAAAAATCCTCCCAAATTAAGAAATCTGTGACAGAAAAGGATTAGTGGGTATCAAAATTAATTTTGAAAGATTCAGGTCCAGATAATCAATGAAAATATAATGATCTCAATGAATAATTAATTATTGAGAACTTTCCAATTGACAACTACTATGCTTAAAAATTCACATGCAACAGGGAGCAAAACTGAAAAAAAGTAAATATGAAACATGAATTATATGTTAAAAAATAAATGAATAAAATAACTTTTACTAGAAACCCCAGGTGACACTCACAAAAACTTGGAGCAGAAAGGGGAAATATCTTAATCTATAGATGAATACTCAGAAAAGTTTCTATGTGATATTGCTACTTAGAGAAAGTTTATATGTGATATCTTAATTATTAATGAAGAAGATAAATAATTTTAACCAAATTTAACCACTAAGAGATTACAAATAGGACCTTTTTTCTCCCAAGTCTTTAGACAGAATAGAAGATATTCTAAGGAAATAGAAAAAAATAAACAATGCAGAAATGTAAAATCCAAGAATCAAACACTAGAATAATAGGAGATGAAATCTGTGAATTACAAAAATAAACATAAATGGCTTAAAAACAATGAAAAATCCCTTTCATATTGAATTTTTAAAAATTGAAAGAAATTAAAAATGAAATGACTCAACAAAATGTGGAGCCTAAACAGGATCCTTGAAGAGATATTAGTGGAAAAACTAGCGAACTTCAGTAAGTTTAGATATTTTATTAACAGAATTGCACCAATTATATAGTTTGGGTTTTGATATCTGTACTAAGGCTATATGAGATATTAACATTAGAGAAGCTGGGCATAGAGTATACTGGAACTTTGTACTGTTCTTGCAATTTTTCTTCATATCTACAGTTATTTTTAAATGACAAAGTTACATGCCATCTGGAAAAAAATATGAATACATAGAAACTGTGGAACAGAGAATATCAGAGGCCAGAGAGCAGGAGAATAGGAAGAGGTAGGTCTGAACTGAGATATAGGCCTGCAACTGAGGCTCTAGTTCAGTGGGATAAAAAAGCATAGAGATCTCATGTACAACATGAGGGCTATACTTCCTACTATTGTACTGTGTACTGAAACTGCTAAGGGAGTTGATTTTAGATACTCACTCTCACAACACACAAGATAAATAAGAAGAAAGATAAGCATGAAAAATGCTATGTTAATTTGCTTGATTGCAGTAACCATTTCATGTATGTATTCATATACAAAAATATCTCAGACATCTTCAAATATACAATAAAAAATCAGCAAAATAAAATAATATTTCATCACTTAAAAAATAAAAGGAAGTGGGAATTCAAAAGTAGTTCAAAGATTTACAAATCGAAGGATGCTATAGTGAAAAAAAAGGGTCTTTAAGGTAGAAAGAATTTTTATAGATACAAGAGGGGTGCTCTTTATCCACAAAAGGAATAAGCCAAAAGAAATAATTTGTAATTTTGAATCCATATGTATCTATCATTATAAAATCAAAGTAAGTAACACAAAAGTTAAAAAATTATAAAACATTCTCAGAAACTGATAGAAATATTTAAGTGACTTTTAGTAGAATTAAAAACATAAAGTATACCTTTTGAAATACACGTAGTAAGACCAAAGTAAATAAACCCTCACTAAAATATTAAGAATAAGAAGAACCAAAAAAGGAGCAAGATGGCAAATATAAAACAAAATATATCTGTTTTAACACAAGTAAGTTCATCTTCCATTAAATGGTAGACTCTCTTAAAGGGTAAAAAATAAAATCCAGTTATATTGTGAGCATTGTAAGTAGATAAAATGAAGTGGAGCAGTAAGATAAAAATACTAAAGGTACAAGCAGAGATGTGTAAACATAACATCATGATCTAATGTTTCTGTTAGCCTTGGAAGAATCTGAGGCAAAACATTGTAACTTTCTGAATTATTGATGTGTAGAACAAAGTTGCACAAAATTATTTTAAGAAATACAAATGAAGTAGAAAATTTTAGATCACTGTGCTATTGACAGATGATGTAATAAAAGCTCAACTATAGAGCTCAAGAATATAAATTTAAATCATGACATCCATACTTTAATCCATGCAAAACACACCCAGTCCTGCAATATACACACAGAATCTATACAGAAGTCAATAGAATTTGCAACCAGAGAAGTGACTTTTTGTTAAAGATTCATACTGTTGGTGTGATATCTCAGAAGAGTTCAGACTTGCCAGTTTAGGTTGGGCACTTGCCCATCCGACAGAGACACTAACTTACACAACTGTGGAGTAGATTCCAGAGCCAATGTTGCATCTTTCACTTCCCACTGACTTTGAAGAAAGCTTTTATCGCATCATGGCCAGAATAATGCTAAACGAGTGCTTATCCAGGGAGGGTTTAGCACTGTCTGGACAATTTTGCTGTCAAAACAGGGTAAGTGAGTGGAGTTGCCTCTGGCATCAGATGAGTGGAGTTCAGGAATGCTGCTGAACATCCTGCTCTGCACAGAATAAGGCCTGCAACAAAAAAGTTATTGGCTCCAAATATTAATAGTGCCAAGGTTAAAAAACACTGATCTTAAATCAAGGTGTTTTTAAAGTCCTGGTATAGACTGAATCTAAATCAAATCGAAAGAATTTTGTACAAGGTCATGGCTGAGAGAGAGCGCGAGAGAGTTTCACTGTGCATTTTCCTCTAGCTCAGGCACTTTCGAGAGCAGATATCAAGCAACTTGTTCATGAAAAATGAATTTCCTCTTTGAAAACGCTTCAATATATTCCATTCGTGTGTGAAAGAACTTAAGAGAGTTTTGATCAAAGTGTATGAACCTTCAAAATTGAATTTCAGTCAGGTGGAGAGGAAAGGCTTAATGAAGCTACTAGCAGATCCCACTTACAAATACACTTTTAGAAACTATTTGTTCATTCATTTATTCGGTATTGATATTTCCAATTTTTACTGTGTGCATAGCCAAATCTTTTGATGATAGACATGATCTAGTCTAAATTGGGGAAATCGGGACACAGATGTTGGTTAGGTTACTAAACTAATCTGCAGACCTTTTTAAATTGAAGATCAGCAAGTATAAGGCTGAACTGAACACATAAATAAGGATCTATCCACATTGTGTAGCCAAATTGAGAATCCAGAAATGGGAAAATAAATCATTCATATTAAGCACTTTTCAAATATGTCTTATTGTATAAAGGCTCTAACTCTAGCCTTACAACAACCCCGTTGATATAGCTATTATTAATCCATTTTACAAATGAGGGACTTGAGGCTCAATGACATGAAGTCCCCTGCCTTTGCTCACAGAATTTGGGTGGTGATGTTGGAATTTAAGCCCAGGCATAGGAATTTGAAATCTAGGGTCAGTGATCTGCCTGCTACTCCATGATGCAACATTATTTTCTCAGGAAAGGAATTCTTCTCTCCAGAGTTGTACATTTGATTTAAGTATAAATGAAGACTTGGCAGGACCAGGATCTGAGGCCTACAGGGTGGAAAAGAAGACAGGAGTTCTTAGTTACCTGAGGTTGACAACCACCTGTCTGCTCCCTGAGGACAGACTTTTTCATGTTCCCCATGCCTTAATATTGCCTTTATAGTTTCTTCTTTGGCCTCCAAGATACCTAGTACTGTTTTTAAATCCCCAATATTTGTGATTTTTATATTTTATCCTTGACTTTCAACTTAATTATATTGCTGTCAGGGAATATGATCTCTATGCTAAACCTTCGTTACATTTTATTGTCTATGGATTTTTCAACTACTATATGATCAATTTTTATGATGCGTGGTTTAGAATAATAGATGTATACACACATATTTTGTTAAGTGTGTACGCATTAAGAAATGTTGTACTTGTAAGATTTCATTCTTCCAACATTGTGATCGTTATGTGAGCTGTAATCCACTACTGATCACTGTTGATATCCTGGTAATGTGTGAGAGGGGAAACACCTAATAATCTCATGATTAAATCTCAGACAGTTGAGTCTGTATCTCTAGATGGTGACCTTCTCAAGGTGTCTCAGCTTTTCTTTTTTTTTCCCCAGTAGTTTGAATTTGTATAATGGTCTTTTCCTCAGGTTGGAAAAAGATGGCATGAAGTCTTTTCCCTTATACAGTAAGCCTGCCTTTGTAATCCAGAATGTTCTGGACATACTTCAAAATGGTAACACTTCTCTGTTCTCTGCTAGAAACATCAGGGAATTTTTTCTTTTTGACTTTCCACCATGAAGACTTGGTGATGCCTCTGGAAGCAAACTGTGGTAATGTTGTATCCCCTGAGAGTTTGTAGTCTTAAACTAGTCTATGTTAAGCCTCCAACGATTTGTTAAGATGACTCTTTAAAACATTCCTACTCATTTATGAATCCAGAGGATTGTTTCATGTAGCTGAAATTTGGCTGAGATCAGAAAATGCTGAATATGTCACTGTTTTTGTATAAGTTTTGTGCTTTCTATATTAGTGTATTTCAAATTATACAGCATAAATTTTTAGAATTAGAAAGAATCTCACAGCTTAATTTCTGAACCTAATCATCTTATAGACAAGAAAAACTAGAATCCATGTATGCTGCCTTACTAAACTCCCTCCCCAAATAGAATGACGGCACCCAGCCTTCCTCTCTCCTAGCTTAGTAGTATTGCTGTTCCATACCAAAAGCTCTTGGGAGCTCACAGAGTCAAGAATCTTCTTTCCATCACAAGTCAATAACAAATTTGCCTGTGAAACTGGCAAAACCAAACAGAAGGGGTGATATAGCTCCATTTTTTAAAAAATAATTCATGAAAGATATCTTGTTCAAAAACAATACTTTTGAACAGGATTTTACGAGATGAAATAAAATTCAAGGACATTCCTTAACTGTAAGAATAAAATCCCTTTAAGCAAGTCTTTACAAAGGACAAATATTTCACTTGGTATTTATACACTTTGATATTACCCATAAAATAACAAACACTAATTACTGATTCATCTATGGGCTATTTTTAATTCAACAAAAATAAATCAAAATCAAATAGATTAAGTAAAAGCCAATTTAAATGGTTCCATTGGTGGTTAAATGGTCAAAATGAGTTTGACCACATGTATAATGCCTCACATTGGAGTCTAATTATTTGGCGGCCAGTTACCTCAAATTTCATAAAGCTTAACTAATAAAGAAATAATTTATAATGGACTTATATTGTTTATCATTGTAGTGATAGATTTTACTTTTAATCATGGCAGGTAACTCAGATACTAGTATTTAGTTCCTGGGTTTCCAGATTATTTGGAATTAGGAGAAAGGCTATGGACAAGGGTATCCAGGCTCAATCCCCATTATTAAAAAATGACTCAATTTCTAAAACTGAAGGAAATAACAAAGAGGTAAGCAGAAGCAGTCAAATGTAGTTCCTTTAAGATCCCAGTAGAGCTGCTGCATCTTTCATTGTCCAGGCAACCTGGTTGTGCAAAGAAGGGCATTCATCATGAATCAGCATAGGAGAAGATAAAGTAGGGTTGTCAAAGAGAAGGTACCTGGGTCAATGAATAGATATGTCTCACATTATTGTGCATCTGCCTTCACTTTCACCAGATTTATAATTATTTCCTTGGTGTAGAGCTGTTTGACTGCCCACGGAATTTTTACACATTATTCATCCACCCATGAATTAACTTACTTGCTGATTTCTGAAATTCTCACTTTTTAAAGATTGATTTGTTTTGGTGTTATGCAAATCCCATTACCAGTTATTCATATGTTAGCATGAATAATTATAGCATCTTCATCAAGATTGATTAACCTTTCCACTTACCAGGGAGAAATGCAGATACTCTGGATATATAACTTGTATTTTACTTTAGCTTCTAAAGCTGTATAAGCTAACTACAAGACAAGTAGCCAAATAGTTGGATTGATGGGAATGTGAAAAGAAAGAATAAACAAAGTTGAGGTTCCACTCTCTATGAAGGTCTATTGATTTGTTAGAAAGATAATTTAGGGAATCGTTTTTATTTTAATTTTATTGTTAAAATTTTTGTGCTATATAATGACCTATTAAATATTCCATAATGTGGTTTTAGACATCTTTAAATTCTCCAATATAATGATGATCCTAGTGGGCTTAGGGTATAGCTCAGATGAGCCTAATGATAGGGTTCAATTTGAAAATATTTGTATGTTTTTAGTATTGAGTATCACTTACCTTTTATGTAGACTTCTCCTTAGAGGTCTTTTAAGATTATAAATGCATATAGTATAATATTGATTAAGTTATTGGTTTAATCATTTTGCTATTACCATGAGAGTTAAGATGGTGGAAAAGGAAATTTAGGAATCTTAAGGTGTATAATATATATATAAATCAGATTCAGCTGGAGAAGTAAGAATAATATGATGTACATGACCATATGCCCATATGTATGACATGGTACATATACTATATATGTACACACACACACACACACACACACACACACAAATACATACATAGGCAGTTTCTGATCCATCATGATGATTTGACATATGATTTTTTCTTCTCTAAGATGATGTAAAAGCAATATTCATTTAATAGAAACCATGCCTCAAATTTTGAATTTTGAATTTTGATCTTTTGGGGGGCTAGTGATAATGCATTATGATGCTTTCTTGCAATGCTAGGCAGCACAAGTGAACTGAGGTTCCCCATCAGCCACAAGATCATAAGTGTAAACTATACTCCACACAATATATTATGTTGCTGAGGTAGCCACGCTTACAATATTTTGTGTTAAGCATATTAAGTGCATTTTCAATTTATGATATTTTCAACTTACAGTGGGTTTACCGAGAAGTAAGTCTGAGTCAAGGAGCATCTGCCTATGTATGTGTGTGTAAATAATATAAAATAAGATTCAATCATATATAAATATACATTATATATATACATATATATATATATATTACACACACATATGCTTATTTATTTATTTACACCAGGGATTGGTTTGTGTGATTATAGGTCTGGCTAAGCAAGTCCAAAAGCCACAGGGCTGATGGTTGGTAAGGCAATGTCACACAAACAGTGTGGAACCTGAGGTCAGAAGCTACAGCTGTTTTGGCCACAGAAGGTCAAGAAATTATTTTAAACAGAATCACATTGATGGGCATGGTCCAATGCTGTTGTTCAGAGCTGGAATATTTTCTATATCCTGGAGAAGTCTCAGCCAGGATTTTAAGACCTTCCACTGGATTCAGGTAGGCTCACCCATGTAAGCCTCACCCATATATGTAAAATTTCTGCACAGCAACACCTAGGTTAGTGTTTAATTGAACAGCTAGGAACTGTGGCCGAGCTAAACTGGCATGTCACAAAAGAAGTCATCATAATGTAAAAGTGTGGGAGGCCATAGTAGCAGACCACAGGCTTCTCTTTACATAACCATGAGGGACGTGAAGATTCTTTCCCACATCTATACCTCATCCTCTTTGCTGGGCTTTTAACATTTCATTATTATCAAATCTGTTAATAACAGTAAACATCCCACTTGCTTCACAGTAACCTCTTATTATTTTCATTCTAGTTTCCCCCTATTATTTCACATACCAGCTTCTTCATTAAGTTGCCCACCTGATCAATTGCCATGTGAGCCTGGGGAGCCTCTGAAAAACCACAGGCACAACTATTTTCACAGCATAATGGATCATCAACTCTTGTCCCCAGAAAACAAACACACAGACTGCTAATTTGATAGAGTGGGAGTCATCATCAAACTTTCTTTCATTCCCAAACTGCTCTCCACACTTAATCATTCACCAAATTGTCTTGAATCTACTCATGCCTTTTTTGTATTTTTTTCAAGTTTTACCCATCACCAAACCATGCTATTGAGAAAAAACAATCAAGATTCTCAATCCTCACAACAATTTGTACATTATAAAGAGAACAAAAAGACAAATGCATACTTCAAAAAGTACAATAATGGAATATATTTGTTACAAAGGAATAATCTAGGTGCTGAAATAGAATGACTACATAAACATTGTGATATTCAGGAAAGAAAGGCATATAAAAAAGGCTTATAAAATCATATACATACCTGATCTTGCACATCAGTCTGTAATGCCTGTTTTCTGTTAGCATTATTTGAAATTATTAACTACAATAACTTTCAATGCATTGTTCAATTCTTCATGTGAACTCTGAAAATTAGCTTTCTCACAACAGCAGCCTATTATTGATTAAGGCAAAACTATCCTAGGTAAACATAAATCAAAACCTTGAGTTAAGAAATTTACCCACCGCTAGTAAGTGTCGTTGATGGATATTTGTATGCATCCTTATTTAGTTTCACTTTCTAATGAAATTTTTGTTAATGACATTCTACCAGTTATATAAAAACCTTAGTGACTAGACAAACTAGAGGAAAGGTTCTTTAAAGTTTCTCCCCATATTTTCTCAGATGCTCAAGAAATCTTTCTTTTTAAATACATATATCATACAAAAGATCCCTGCTAGGTTAGAAAAGGGAGGGGGATAAGAAAAGGTAAATATTGGGCTGGGGATGTATGCAGGTCAATGGTACTGCACGTGCTTAGAAAGTGTGAAGCCCTGGGTTCAATTCTCAGTCCAAAAAATCAACAAACAACAAAACTTACTTGAGGGAGGCAATAGTGAATGCAGAAAAGGAAAAGATTTAACTTTTGCAAAGCACCTTTTGGGTGCCATTCAATTTGTGTACCTCCTGTAAGTGACATTTAATTTTTACGAAGCCTTGTAATATAGTCATTACCATCCCTAACTAATACATAAGGAAATATAATAATGTTAATTGGATTTATTGATTGTATACACATTTTTAAAGTTACTATTGATCATGTAAGGACCTGAGATTGAACTCCAGCACTGCAAAAATAAATAAATAACTATAATAAGTATTGCTGCTTATGAAGCTACCCTAAATTAGAAGATTAAGACAACAATGATTATTTTAATGTATATTTCAGAGATTCCGTGACTTGGGAAAACTCATATGCAATTTAAAACTGAGAAAATAGATTGTGGTTAAGTAGGATATCTATGCAATAAAAATAGGTGGACATAGTTATTAAACTCAAATACTTTATACTAAACACACAGCCTTAGAACAAAATTGTAAGCACTATCTGACAAGTATCTCTATCATATATGCTATCAAGAATTTTATTAAGCACAAAACAACATAGATTGTTTCTGAAGGTATTTTTAATTCATGGTTAAAAAAGAAATGTGTGAAGAGATGAATCAGCTAGATACGTGATGTTCAATGTGAAACAGATGTAACAAGAAAAGGTCATTGAAATAAGGTGATGTGACAAAGAGATTAGGAGAATACATGAAAGGGGCAAAATGAAGACAAATTAACAGTTATGATTCATTGAACTTGAAAGCAGGACAGAATAGGTCTATGATTTTGTGTAAGAATGAAATTGAAATAGTAACTTAAGAAGGCAAAGATTTGACATTAGCATTAAAAAAAGAGGATTTGTTAGGAAGTAGGAGCCATGTTAATGAGACAACTGCCACTTGGGAAAGGTGAATAAAAGATCTTTAGATTTGCTTAGAAAACACGCACCCCAAAATTACTATCAGGATATGGAGTCCTCATTAGAACATGATGAAAGGAGATAGAGATACATATACTTTATCTGGTTAGAAAATATAGTGAGTCATACTGATTAAAAAGCATAAATTTTGTGTATTTGCAACTTGTACATGTAAGCTATTATACATGGATTACTTTGCAATTACCTTTCTACTGTAAACAACTGGAAAACTAAGAATATATATGGAATAATAATTTTGAAATGTCAGATCATGAAGCCCAAGATTGTGATCGTAATAGTAGAGAGACAAAAGAGGTGAGCCCTTTGATTGTCCCAGAATACAACTTGGAAGCAGTTTACATCACAAAGCATGGATGGGAACCCAAACAGAGCCTAACAATCTTGATGAGTTAAGGACACAGAGCAGAGTTCATAAAGGCTGAGGTGGTGAGAATTTTGGAGCCAAATGCCAGAGGAGAACTCTGCACAGACAGTTCCAGAAATCTGCAGTCTTCAAGAATTTTGGACTGAATACTGACTTTTATCATAAATGGGGCACTGTCTTAGGTATAGTTTGTGTGCCCCAAATTTCATGTGTTAAAATTTAAAGGTAGGAAGAGGTGGAATCTTAGTGATATTTAGAGGTGGTGTCTTTAAAGCTGTTCAGAATTATACCAGGTCATTAGGATTGATTGAATCCAGGTGGTTGTGTGAAAAAAGGTTAGAGATACCAGAAGACACATGTACTTGGGCACACTCCCTGTCTCTTGCCATATGGTGCCCTCATGCCACCTTGCTGTGCTGTTAGCAAGAAGGTCATTGACAGATGTGGCCTCTTGACTTGGGACCTCCAGGACCATTAGCTAAAATAAACCTCTTTTCTCTCTGACTTACCCAGTGGTATTGTGTTTTGGGCAACATAAAATGAACTACATACGTGGGTGAAACTCCAGATACTATGGCAATAGGTGCCAGAGGGCAATGGCCCAATGATTACTGAAGATTTTACATGGGAGCAAAAGGTTCTTGTCACGTGAAGTCCAGAGAAGGGATTTACTTCATTAAACCAAACAAAGGGTATGGATGAGTCCTTAAAGGTCTAATACTTTAATAATCCTGTATATATATATATATATATTACATATCATATACATAATAGGATTATATACATATTACATATTATACCTGTATTCAAGAACATCCTATACCTATCATAACAAATCTTAAAAGCAAATCTCAAAAGAACCACCAAATTAATCTGCTGTACCTTAACCTTATGTCAGAAAAAAAGCTCATTGTTCTTAAAAGAATACAATAAAATACAGCATCCAAAATATAAAACTCACATCTATCATTCAAACAAAACCACATAAGTGAGAAAGTAGAAAAATATGATCCATACTTGGTTAAAAACTTTATTAGTAGAAACAGATCTAGAAAATATAGCATTCATAGAAATATAAGTCCACAAAATCTATATTATAAATATGCTCCAAGAAGGTAGGGGAAAATATTCAGATAATGAAGAAAGCAATAGAAAATACATAGCATATTGAAATTAAGTTTAAAATCAATAATAAAATGAGATTTGGAAAATATCAAAAAAATTAAAATCAAATACTATGTTTAAAAACTCCCATGGGTTCAAGAGGAAGTCTCAAGGAAAATTAAAATATAAGTTCAAAGAAATAAATTAAAAAGTACCAAGATTGTTGCCCAATTTTATTTGTAAAATAAAATTAAAAAGTATTAAGATTTGTGGCTCAAGCTAAAGCGGTACTTAATAACAAATACTTTATTAGAGGAAAGAAAACTTTCATATCAAGGTTTTTATGTTAAGAAATTAGAAAAGAAAAACTAAAACTAAAGTAAACCTAAAGGACGGAAATTTAAGAACAGAAATAGCAATCAATAACTTTCTAAATAAATTATCAGTAAGCAAATCAATAAAGGAAAAGGCCAGTTCAAGAAGATCAATAAATTGATAAATTTTTATAATCAGCTTATTTAGTGAAACTAAATAAGGATGCATATAAATACCCATGAGTGAAGATGAAAATTACCAGTAATGAAAAGGGACTTCATTGTGGATTCTACAAATATTTACAGAAACAAAATGTATGCAGTATAATATGAACAATCTTATGTCAATATTAATAATTTAAATGAGTTAGATATGTTCCTTGAAAGACATAAACTACCAAATGTCTCTCAATAGAAAGAATTAACCTGAATACTAACATAGACATCAAAGTGAAAAATCTGCCCAAAAAGAAAACCACAATCCCAGATGACTTCACTAGCAAATTCTATCAAACATTTAAGGAGGAAATAACACAAATTTAAATAAATCCTTCCATAAAAATAAAAGGAAGAGAAAGAAAAGCTTTCTAATCAATTCAATGATCATAGCATTAATCTTATACCTAAACCAGAAAAGTACATTGAGATTAAAAAAATTACAAACCAATACTCTCTCATATATGTAGATACAAACCTTTAAAGTACAATTTTAGTCAATCAAATCCAGACATATGTAAAGCAAAGAAGAACACAATCAAATAAAAGTATACATTTCAGAAAAAATTATGAGTGTGATTTACCCCAGAAAAGTAAATTTGACTTAACTTTCAAAAATCAATGTAATTCACACTTACAGACTAGAAAAATAAACAATGTGATTCTTTTATTATACTCTAAAGTATTTATTCAAAATATTAGGAAATATAAACCTATCCAAGGACTTGTACATGAATGTTCATAACAATTATATTTGGAAAAGCTGATGACTAGAAACAACCCAAATGTCCATGAACTCATAAATGAAGAAACAAACGGTGGTATATCCATATAATCAATTGCTACTGAATGATACTTTTGATCAAACAATGGATAAACCCAAGACCACAATGAACTTCAAAATAATTATGCTAAATAAATAATGTTGTTTTAGCTTTTTTAAAAAATTAAGTTGTAGATGGACACAATACCTTTCTTTAAATTTATTTTTATGTGGTGCTGAAGATCAAACCCAGTGCCTCACACATGCTAGGCAAGCATTCTACCACTTAGCTCCAACATCAGCCCTTGTTTTAGCTTTTTTTGCCACTGGTCCCAAAGACTTAACAAGAACAATTTTAGAGGAGGACAAGTTTATTAGGAGCTCATGGTTTCAGAGATCTCAATTCATAGATGGCTGGCTCCATTGCTTTGGCCTCAACTGAGCCAGGGTACCATGGCAGAAGAGTTTGGTGGTGGAAAGCAGGTCAGGACATGTCCACTGAGAGAGAGAGAGAGAGAGAGAGAGAGAGAGACTCCCCTCATTAGGACAAAATATATACCCCAAAATCATACCGCCAATGCCCACCTCCTCCAGCCATACCCTATCTGCCTATAGTTATCTTAACCTAACCTACCTTAAGGGCACTGATTGGGTTAAGATTCTCATAACCTGATCCTCTCACATCTAAGCTTTCTTGCATTTGGGGGACACTTCATATATAAACCATAAAAACGTGGACAACAAAGAGTATATATTGTATGATTCTACTTTTATAAAACTCTAGAAAATACAAACTTGCTTTTAGTTACAGCAAGCAAATCAGTGGCTGTCTAGAGAGAAGGTGAAGAGGAAAGACTTAGTTACCAAGGAAATGTAGTTTTGGAGATGATGGATGTGTTAATTATTGTGATTATAGTGATGGTTTTACAGTGGTATATATAGGCCAAAACGTATTAAATTTTCCACTGTAAATATATTATGAGCACCAATTATATTTCAAGTTGTTAGTAAAATAAAATAAGAAAATGTTAATTTAGATCTTTATATTGATAAAGTATAACTCAAGGCAAAGTCACTTAAGTGTGATGAAAAAGAACACATTGTACTTCCAAAAGCAGAAAATGACAATACACATATATGTATACAATTATATTTCCTGAATATGCATGCACCAAATATAACAGCAACCTCCTATTAAAGTAGAAACTACAGAAGATTCAATTAGAAGTAGATACATATTAAAAAATATACCTGCACAAAACTCCATTAAAAGTAGATCAAAGACCTAGGCATTAGACAAGAGATCCTGTGCTTACTAGAAGAAAAAGTAGGCTCAAATCTACATCATGTTGGCCTAGGAACCAATATTTTTCAACAAGACTTCTAAAAGACTTCTAAAGCACAAGAAGCTAAATCAAGAACCAATAAATAGGATGGTATCAAACTAAAAAGCTTCTTCTCAACAAAGGCAACAAACAATCAAGAACATGAAGAGAGAGCCTACAGAAAGGGAGAAATTCTTTGCCACTCACACCTCAGATAGAGCACTAATCTCCAGGATATATAAATAACTCAAAAAACTTAACACCACAAAAACAAATATATGAAAAAAGTGTTCAACAACACTAGCAATTAGAGAAATGCAAATCAAAACTATACAGAGATTTCATTTCACTCCAGTCAGAATGGCAACTATCAACAATATAAGTAACAATAAATGTAGGTTAGGATGTGGGGAAAAAGGTACACTCATACATTGCTGGTGGGACTTCAAATTGATGCAACCACACCGGAAAGCAATGTGGAGATTCCTCAGAAAACTTGGAATGAAACCACCATTGACCCATTTATCCCACTCCTTCGTAATACTCAAAGGACTTAAAATCAGTATATTATAGTGACATGGCCACATCAATTTTTATAGCAGCTCAATTCACATTAGCTAAACCGTGGAACCAACATACATGCCCTTCAACAGACGAATGGATAAAGAAAATATGGTATATGTATACAATGGAATACTAACCAGCCATGAAGAAAAATGAAATTACAGCATTTGCCGGGAAATGGATGGAACTGGAGACTATCATGCTCAGTGAAATAAGCCAATCCTCCAAAACCAAAGGCTGAATGTTTTCTCTGATATGCAGCTGCTAATACACATAAGGGGGTGGTAGGGAAGAATAGAAGTACTTTGGATTAGACAAAGGGTAATGAAGGGAAGGGTGGATGGAAGTAGGAAAGACAGTAGAATGAATCGAACATTACTTTCCTATGTTCACAAATGGATACATGATCAGTGTAACTCCACATTGTATACAACCACAAGAATGGGCAGTTATACTCCTTGTATGTATAACATGTCAAAATACATTTTACTGTCATGTAGAACTAAAAAGAACAAATTAAGAAAACTTTAAAAAGAAATATTTATTATGGTTTGGATGTGAGATGTCCCCCAAAAGCTCACATGTCCCACAATGCAAGAAGATTCAGAAGAGAAGTAATTGGGCTATGAAAGTCCTAACCCTATCAGTGAATTAATCTCCTGATAGGGATTAATTGAATGTTAACTAAAGTGGTAGGATATGGCTGGAGGAGGTGGGAACTAGGGCATGGCTATGGGATATCTATTTTGTATCGTTAAATGGAGTCACTCTCTCTCTCTGCTTTGTGATCACCATGTGAGCTGCTTTCCTCCTCCACACTCTTCTGTCATGATATCCTGCTTCACCTTGAGCTCCCAGGAATGGAGACTGCTGTCTATGGATGGAGACCTCTGAAACAGAGCCCCCAAATAAGCTTTTCTTCCCTAAAATTGTTCAGGTCTGATCTTTTAGTCATAGCAGCAAAAAACCTGACTAAAACAATATTAGTAAATTATTATGAATTCAAACAAATTATTTAAACAAAAGGAAACATGGCAATTGAAGAGTTACGTAGCATAATCAAGAAGGAGAGAATTGTGAATTTGGGACTGACCTAGGATGTACCTTCTCTAGTACACAAGGAATATTTTATTGACTGAGTGCAATTTCCTGTGGAACTGCTATAAACAGTGATCATCCAGTTCTCACTAGAGCTGGGAGATAGGTAAAGCTGCCCCAAATGGTATAGAACTCTTATGGTTATTATATTTGATTAATTTAGGGATCAATTTTAACATCACTTTTAAAGTAGAAAATTGATATCTTGTGCCTTCAGTTGTGGTGAAATGAATTGTATAGAGAATTACCCAAGTTGTATTCTTGGGGAAAAATGGTTAATATATGTTAAGATATTTGCTACAAGATATGTAGAAGAATATATATAGCAATATCATTCATAATAGTTCCACTGCTTACATCTCTGATAGGAGTGGTAAAGAGACAAGAAGGAGATTTCAATTGAATCTATGACATAAATAGTCTGAGGCAACTATGGCAAGATTTTAACACTTGGTAAATTTGACTGGTGAATATGTGAGATTTGCTACATATTCTCTATAATTGAATGCATGTATGAAAATCTTCCTAAAATATGTAACTAGCAAGATAATGTCCAATATAAACAATTGAATGAATTACATCAAAATGTTTTTTAAATGAGTAGAATTTTTCTATTTCTCAATTTTTTGAAGATGAACTTGCATTCATTGTGTAATTGCAAAAGGTAAGTGGAATGCACACATTCATATATACCTTTTTGTACTGGGTATATTTTGAAAACACTACTAGAGAGTGGCTTTTAGAACAATAGAAAACACTATCAAAGAAGTGAAATACACAGGATCCACTTCTTAAAAAATAGGTAGAGTTTGCTAGGTTTGCAAGGAGCATCCTAGGGAAATGGGGCACAACACAGGTAGTCCTTAGAGGCTTGAAATAATGATTGTGATTTATGGTGTAGTTAAGTTTATTTCAGGCACTGTGCTTTCTATCTATCTATCTATCTATCTATCTATCTATCTATCTATCTATCTATCTATCTATCTATCTATTTGAATACTGACTAGATTTGTAACATCTCAGAAAGATAGTCTTCCCATTTTATAGAACACTAATGCTCATTAAGAATTGGTGTGCTTTTAAAATCAGCTGAGATCAACCTCAAACTTGTGCCTTCCCTTTTTACAGCCTCCCTCAAGAAGAGCATAGCATGAGCCACAGATGAGAGAAAGAGTGAGTAATAAGAATCCTCTTCCTGTAGAATTTGTGTGTAGGTGGTAAGGCCAGACAAATGGAGGGATAAAGTGAGTCAATGGAAAACCTGTCAAGATTTCCATAAGGTTACAGAGAATGACAGAAACATTTTTTTTTTTCCGGTACCAGGGATTGGACTCAGCTATACTCAACCACTGAGCCACATCCCTAGCCCTATTGTGTGTTTTATGTAGAGACAGGGTCTCACTGACTTGCTTAGCGCCTCACCGTTGCTGAAGCTGGCTTTGAACTTGCGATTCTCCTGTCTCAGCCTCCCTAAGTGCTGGGATTACAGGCTTGAGCCACTGCGCCAGGCTGACAGAAAGCTTTAAGGACCATGGTTTTGTCTGTGCCACAGAAAGATGACAACAGGGTAACACTGAAGGAAGCCTGGAGGAGTGTCTCACAGTTGAAAAAAGAGCCTTTAGGGCTTTGTTGCCTGAACTGAAGGAGGAGTGGAACACTATGGATGAAAATACAATGATACTTGTAATGGCACCTGTTGACAATAACATATAAGAATAAATAGGAGCTAAAAGTTTGCTCCATATTTTCATCTCAACATGATGATCGTATCTCACATGAGGTGATTAAAGTGGATTTCTAGGTTAAAGGCTGGTGAAAACAGTCATGAAAATAGCAATATGGCGGCTTGGCCATGCTGCTTGAAGACATTATAGATTGATGAAGACCATTTCACAAGAATCAAATTTATCTTATGATTTTAGGGATTTTCACCTGTCCCTTAGGAAGTCTGATGAGACCATCTTTCTTCCTGAGCTTTTGAAGCATCATTTACCCTCAAAGGATTATATACAAACTGGCTCTTGAACATGTTCTGATGGAAGATGTCTCAAGATCCAGATTTTGCAACTTTAATAATGGGATAGAGCCACTAATGTTCACATAAGTCTGTTCTATTATCCTTCTCCTCACATGGGAATGTTTGGATTTTCTGCTCTCTTTGCATTTCTGGGATCCTGTGAGAATTTCTGCCTACTTGGTTATATGGTCAGATGTGGAGAAGTATTACTTGTAGGGTAGATTACTTAACTGCCCAGGGAAGAGGCTCCATTACTTTCTTCCTCTTACCATAATGATTGGAAAAATTCTTTTTTTTTAAATTGGTTCTTTTTAGTTATACATGACAGTAGAATTCATTTTGATATAATTATCCAGCATGGAATATATCTTATTCTAATTAGGACCCTGTTATGGATGTACATGATGGTGGGGTTCACTATGGGGTACTCATATGTGTACCTAGGAAAATTATTTGAGATTCATTACATTGTATTTCCTTTTACTATTCCCCCTCCCTTCCCTTCACTCCCCTTTGTCTACTTGATGGTAAACTCTGTGTTAGCTCGGTTTTCCAAATAGGAGTATCCAGGGGCTGAGCACCCAACCAACTCGTCGTGAATTTCTAGAAGAAACAAGAAATCAAACTTTAATTCTGGAAGGCTCCACAATGTTGGAGTTCAACACTACAATCTAGCCTTTCCTGATGGGCACAGCACATACAAGTTTTTTCTAACACTGATGGAACAAGATATGTTGGAACAGACTGCTGAACCACGGAAAGAGTTCTGGAGCTGCATAAATGGAGATTGCAAATTGTTGGCTCATTCCAGAAACAAATCAAAATTTTCTCTCACTTCATGAGGGAGAACTGCTCTAAATGTGTTACCAGTATGTGAATTGTCTGGATGGGGTGTTTGTAGATAAAATTGTCAATGTATGCATTGGATCATAAATCTTCTTTTATGAGGCATCATGATTTTCACAGTAATAGTTACAAATATGCATTAATAAAATGTATATATCATTCATTAAAATTATACATTTGTCAAAAATTATTATATATTATCGATTTATTATGCTAATATACATTAGTATGTACTTTAATTTTACAGTGGTAAATGTGATAGAAAGGAAGAGATAGATGTCAAAGTTGTCTCAAAGATCTATTACTGGCAGAAGAATGTAAATAATCAAGTTGTGGGTACTTAAGCTTAGTAGTTTAGGAGATTTAAATACGGTCACAGCTAAAAGTATGAAGCATACCAGCATACATTTTAAGGAAGATATGATTTTATTTTATCTAGCTAATAATAAAAGTTAACACTGAGTGAACCAGCTGTTGTCCTAAATGTTTTACATGTATGAATATACTTATTTCTTCCAACACAAAGATGTGGGTAATTGTACAAGCCCCATTGTGCAGGTGGGGAAACTAAGGCAGAGAGAAATAATGTGTTCATTCTATTGTGAATCCAGGTTTCTACTACAATGCTAGGCCTAAAATAGAAATGAATTTCAGTTTTGGCATCTTTGGCATTTGCCTGGTTTTCTGTCTTGCTCTAGCATCTGAAGAATCATAATATTCAGAAACCTGGGTTCTATGCTGGAACTCCAGTTTACTCAACTGAGAAGTGGATGTAAAATTTCTCCCTCTCCGACTTCCACCAGCTTTTACAAAAATCCAATGAACTTGACTCGCTTGACAAAAGGAAGAGCATAGCATGAGGAGTGTTGGAGAAGCTGCAAGATGACTCCACCTAAACTGCTGAGAAGGGAAGCTGAGAGTCTTTTGAACCTCAGTGGAAAGAATCCTTTAACTTTTCTTCAAGTTATTTTTTTCTTTATCCTTTTTTCCTTCTTTCTTTTCTTATTTTTTTCTGTTTAATTGTGACCTTAATGATACATGGACGTTTGTACATATTCATATTTTTTCCTCATTTCTAGTATTTTTGAAGCCAGTTATTTTTTCACAGATAAGTTTTTAATGGACTAGTTGTTATGGGCCAGGCTATATGGGCAATAACCAAATGGACTCCATTTTATCCTGAGACTCCATGACGTATAAGAAATGCTTCTCCCATGGGCACCCCGACTCTGTACCCATGAATATTTGCCTAGCATAGCATGTTTGGCAACACAAAATGACAATGCTTATACAATGTAAAATTGTTGTTTTTGGTTTCCATTTTTCTTGGGCAATGTACTCTGTCAGAGAATGACTGTCTAGATGTTAGTAACCATTCTTTAACTTATATTCAACTAGGGTCGTTTTGACCCAAGTCCTCTTCTGCTTATGATTTTAGATTTCATGATGTTTGTTTATGGAATTGAATCATAGCAGCATCCACTTATGATTAATGTACTGACATGCTTTACTTGTGGTATAAAAGGTATACTCAAACCCCTGGAGGGGGTCAAAGGGTGTAGACTTGCAGCCTACCTCTTGGCCCACCAGCTGGTGAATCTGGACTGCCAGCTGGTGAATCAAGGTTTCATCTCCTGTTCTAAGATAGACTCAGTGATTTTTTGCAATCTTGCCATACATAGTATGTCTAATTAGTATGTTAGTTTGTTTTGTATTATTTTATTTTTAATTTTGTAAAATATTTTTACTTTATATATATTTTCCTTTTACCTATCTGTTTTCTTTGATTCTCTTTTCTTCTGCTAACAGCCAATGTCTTTTGTTCTCTCTTTCAGATGGGACTGGAGACTATCATGCTAAGTGAAATTAGCCATTCCCCCCAAAAAACCAAAGGCTGAATGTTCTCTCTGATATGTGGATGCTGACTTACAATAGGTAGTGGGGTGGGAGGAATGGAGGTTCACTGAATTGCACAGGGGCGAATAGGAGAAAGGGAGGGGGCATGGGAATGGGAAAGAAAGTAAAATCGATTGGACAAAATGTTCCTATGTTCATATATCAATACACTACCATTGTAACTCCACATCATGTACAACCACAAAAATGGGCAGTTATAATCCATGTATGTATGATATGTCATAATACATTCTGCTGTCATGCATAACTAAAAGGAACAAATAAATGAAGAAAAAAATTATTTACATTCAATAAATTAACCTCTTCAACTGACTTGCCCACAGAAGCCCTGCACAAAAATATATAATGAACATAGTAAAAAAGATCTCACTAAAATAAACACATTGGTTACTTACAAAGTATTAAGCAAATAGAAAATAAAATATATGAGGATGAAAGGTAAAACTTGAGCTTTCATCATAAAGATATATTGTAATTTTGCACATCTAAAGATCTATGAATCCACTAACAAATAAATGCAATTATTTAAAACTTGGAAAAATTATGTTGATAAAAAGACAATAAAAATATTGATTTTTAATATAATCTAGAAATGAATAGTTCAAAAATATGATATTTAAATATTACACTTTACTAAAACATCAAAGAAATAAGGTACTGAAGAATGCGTTTAACAAATGAGGCATAAGACAAGAAATAAAGGCAAGAATCAATAAATGGGATGGACTTAAACTAAAAAGCTTCTTCTCAACAAAAGAAACTATCAATGAGGTGAACAGAGAGCCTACATTCTGGGAGCAAATTTTTGCCACACGCACTGATCTCCAGGATATACAAAGAACTCAAAAAACTTAACACCAATAAAACAAACAACCCAATCAATAAATGGGCTAAGGAGCTGAATAGAAACCTCTCAGAAGATGATATACAATCAATAAACAAATATATGAAGAAATGTTCAACGTCTCTAGCCATTAGAGAAATGCAAATCAAAACTACTCTCAGATTTCATTTCACCCCAGTCAGAATGGCAGCTATCCAAAATACCAGCAACAATAAGTGCTGACGAGGATGCGGTGAAAAAGGCACACTCAAACATTGCTTGTGGGACGGCAAACTGGTGCAACCAATCTGGAAAGCAGTATGGAGATTTCTTAAAAAACTTGGAATGGAACCACCATTTGATCCAGCTATTCCACTCCTTGGCCTATACCCTAAAGACTTAAAAACAGCATACCACAGTAACATAGCCACCTCAATGTTTATAGCAGCACAATTCACAATTGCACAACTATGGAAGCAACCCAGACGCCCTTCTATAGATGAATGGATAAAGAAACTGTGGTACATATACACAATGGAATATTATTCAGCAATAAAAGAGAATAAAATTATGGCATTTGCAAGTAAATGGATAGAATTGGAGAACATTATGCTAAGTGAAATAAGCCAATCCCAAAAAACCAAATGCCAAATGTTCTCTCTGATTAGTGGATGCTGATACATAAGGGGGGTGGGAATGGGGAACATAGGAGAAATGGAGGAACTCTGGATGGGGAAGGGGGGAGGTGGGGGGAGGGAAAGGGGAATAGGTGTAGTAAAGAAGGTTGATTGAGATTGTCATCACTACCCTAGGTGCATGTATGAAGACACAAATGGTGTGACTCTATCTAGTTGGCAAACAGAGAAATGAAAAAATTGAGTTCTATATATGTACTATGACTTGAAATGCATTTAAATAAATTAATTTAAAAAATGAGGCTTAAGACTATTTTTGAGGTTACAAAATTGTTGAGAAGTGTTTAAATGGAGAGATAAATCATGGATGAATAAAAATAATCATATAAACATGCCAACTATTCTTTAATTCAATTCATAAATTTAATGCTATTACATTATAAATCCTAACAGGATCATCTTTGTGTGTTAGATTCTTACTCACTGTAGGGCTAGAAAATATATACCTTATTCTAAGTGCAGGAGAACTTAATCATCAAATAATCAAAAGTTCATATTGGTTTGCTTGCTTTTGATCTTATAGTGCATTAATGACTTAACCGTACAATATGTCCAGTATTAAGTATTAGCTTGAACTGTATGAAATTTCCACTTTGGTTTTTCAACTATGTCTACATATTGGCACTTTTGTACATTTCAATCTGATGCAGATTTTGTTACAAATTATTGTGAATTAACAAATAAAAGATAAGTTTTTAAAAGTCCAATGTGTTCTGTGATATGACACCATGCAAAATGAAAAAAACCTGTGCATTCAGGTAAAAAAATGAAACTTTTAGTTTCACGTCTTTATACTTAATCTAGTGAGATTATGGTTTCAAGTAATGATAACAGGGTTTTAAAATTTCCTCTAGTCTGGTATATATATTTCTATTTTAAATTCTTTCTTCCCCATTAACTTTCCATAAATTCTCTTAGAGATGAGAACATACAAAAAATTCTGAACAGTATCTCCTCATAGTGGACTGCATAGCATAGCAAAGCAATTCCTCAAGTGGATAGATTTTCTTTATATAACAAAGAAGTTGTGAAGAATATGCACTTGAACTTCATTGGTCATTTTTGAGCACATGATTCATTTTTTCCTCGTTTTCTGCAGATTCATGACATGAAGATGTATATGTTTATGTAAGAACTATTTCCAAATGCCTACCTGATCTACATATAAAAATAGATTTGTTAAAATCCCAATTAAATATTGTGATTATTTAGGACAATATTAACTGTTGAATTATCCCCTTTTATGGTCTCCTAAGATATTTTATAATTTGTAAGAAGTTACACTAAATTTGATACCTCCTCCAACAAATTCAAGCTATATTTTATTTTAATGCCTCCTTTTCTGGGAAAAAAACAAAAGCTCTATCATGCAAACATGAAAGCAAATGCCAAATATTACTCACATAAACTATATGTATGTAAGGATGCCTGGATGCCACTAAATAAATGTTAGCATCATTCTGCATTAAAAAGTTGGACATTATATGGGTATCCATACCTAATGAGCACAGCCTAGCTGGTAAGAAAATTGTTCAACCTAAATTCTATCACTAAATAGCTAGGTACCATTGCTAAACCATTGTTCTTCTTCCAATGGTTCATATATGATTGAAAGACAACATTATTGTTTTTTATTTTTGCTCCAACTAATATCACTTGAGTATGCACAAGAAAACATGCTATAAGTTTGTTATGGTTCAGATATGAGGTGCCCCCCCAAAAGTTTATGCATGAGATAATGCAAGAAAATTTAAAGGTGAAATGATTGGGTTATGAGAGCTTTAACCTAATCAGTGCATTGATCCCATTGATAGGTATTAACTTCATGGTAACTACAGGCAGGTAGGGTGTGACTGGAGTAGGTGGGTCATTGGGGCATGTTTTGGGGTATATATGTTGTCCGTGGTGAGGGAAATCTGTTGCTCACTGCTTCCTGGTTTCATGCCCCGAGCTGCTTTCCTCCACTACACACCTCCTCAGTGATGTTCTGGCTTATTTTGAGCCCAGAACTATGGATTTGGTCATCTAGGGACTGAGATCTCTGAAATCATGAGTCATCTCCACATAAACATTTCTTCCTCTAATTGTTCTCATTAGGTCTTTTGGTCACAGCAGTGAAAAAAGCTGAGTAAAACCAAGTCTATTGCTCATTCTGTCACCATCAGTTTCCAAGGTTTAAGTAAAAACAAATAGTTTCCAAGTGTCCATTCAAACTCACTGAAGTTTTTTAATTTTAGTATCTAGTTTTAAAACTCTCAAGATCTACTTGCCACAGGTTTTACCCAATATCCTTTCTTGCCACCCCACATTACTCTTTTAAGCCAAAGTAAAATAGTTTTCTACCCCACATTTAGTTTCATTTTCTACAGATTTGGCTACCCATGGTCAACGACTGTCAGAAAGGATTAAATGGAAAATTTCAGAAATAAACAATTCGTAAGTTTTAAATGCTACACTGTTCTGCAAAGCATGATGAAATCTTGAAATTTTGTGATGCTGGGTGCTTTCCTGCTTCAAAATGAGTCCCAAAGAGAGTGATCATTTTATTTCTTCCTTTCCTATTTTTATCCCTTTTATTTCCTTCACTTACCTAATTGCTCTGGCTAGAATTTCTAGTACTATATTGAATAGTAGTGGTGAGAGTGTACATCTTTTTCCTTTCCTGGATTTTGAAGGAAATGTTTTCAGTTTTCTCCCTTTCACTATGATTTGGGTTTTGGGTTTTTTATAAATAGCTTTTATTATGCTAAGGTAATTTATCTCTACCTCTAGTTTATTCAGTGTTTTATTATGAATCAGTGCTGAATTTTGTCAAAAACTTTCTCCGCAGCCTTTGAAAAGGCTCTGATTTTTGTTCTTAATTCTATTTAAGTGGTGAATTGCATTTGTTGATTTGTGCATGTTAAGTCATCCTTGAAATCCTGGAATAAAACCAACTTGATCATGATATATGGTCTTCTTAATATGTCATTTAATATCATTTACTAATATTTTATTGAGGATTTTTGAATCTAAGTTCATCAAGGATACTGGACGGCAGTTTTCTTACCTTAATGTGCCATTATTTGGTTTTGGTATGAGTGTGATACTGGTTCATAGAAGGAACTTGGAAATGTTCTATTCCTTCCTATTTTATGGAATAATTTGAGGAGAATTGGTGTTAGGTTTCCCTTAAAGGTCTGGTAAAATTCAGCTTAGAATACATCTGGTCCTGGGCTTTTCTTTGTTGGGAATATTTTTATTCCTACTTCTATCTCATTGCTGGATATTGGTCTGTTCAGATTATCTATACCCTTTTGATTCAATTTTGGTAGATCAAATATGTCTAGACATGTATCCATTTCTGTTTAGTTTACCAATTCATTGGAGTATATGTTTTCAAAATAACCCCTAATGATCCTCTGGATTTCTGCAATGTTTATGGTGATGTCTCCTTTTTTTACTTCTACTTTTACTAATTTGAGGTTTCTCTCTTTTTCATTAGGCTAATTTGGCTAAGGGTTCATCAATATTATTTGTATTTTCAAATAACCAACTCTGTTTTATTGATCCTTTGTATTTTTTTAGTCTCTATTTCATTGTTTTGGCTCTAATCTTAATTATTCCTTTCCCTGTACTGGTTTTGGAATTGGTTTTATTTTCTTGTTTTTCAAGGGCCTTGAAACACATCATTTGGTAGGTTATTTGGGATCTTTCTCACTTTCTTATGTAGGCACTCATATAAACTTTCCTCTTAGAACTGCCTTCATAGTGTCCTAGAGATTCTGGTTTTATCACTATTTTTGTTTGATTCTAAGAATTTTAAAATTTCTACCATGATTTCTTCTATCGTTTATTCATCATGCAAAAGTATACTGTCCATCCACATGTGTTCATATAGCTTGTGTGGGTTGCTTGTGTGCTGATTTCTTACTTCATTCCATTGTGATCAGATATGATACAAGGAATCATGCTGATTTTTAAAAATCTGTTAAAAGTTTCTTTGTGGCCCAAAATATGGTCTCTGTTCAGAGTCTGAGTTTCAGGAGCCTCCCAAGTGTTCTCACAGGGCCAGGAAGCCAACCCTCCACAGGCCTCTCACACTGTGCATTCCACAAATATGGCTATCTTAGGTTCAGTCCCTGAGCATAATCATCATCTGGTCATTGAGCCCCCAGAATCAAAAAGAAAGTGAGTTGCATTCCCCTTCATATCTGATTTGAATTCCCCTGGCTAGAATCTTCTCTGTCTGTTTCACTCACATCTTGCTAGGTATATTTTGGGCCACACAGTAGGCTTTGGCATAGACAGTATGACAATGTTTGCTGTGATCTTCAAACTGCAGCATGGCCTCCTCCACGTAGTTCCTGCTTCAGCTCTCCATTTGCCAGTTGAGAAACAAAGCACTTTTCAAATATCACTTCACTATGCATCTTCCACATCAGCCAAGTTCAGACTGCTTTTCCGTTCTCCAGATTTTTCCATGCCAAATTTGTCTATTCTGCTTCTCTCTCTCTCTCTCTCTCTCTCTCTCTCTCTCTCTCTCTCTCTCTCTCTCTCTCTCTGTCTCTTTCTCTCTCTCCTTGTGTTATCCCTCCACTCTGTGGTGAACCAGTCCCTATAACTAGTTTGGCTCCAATATATTCTTTCTTCTACTTTGTTAAATTCACCCAAATTTCTGAATCTCCAAGAGACTCTGTTTGATATTTTCAGTTAATTTCCTCTTTCATCTACCTTGCTGAGAAGTATTCCTGCTGCTTGACTCCTGAGCCATAGAGCAACTGGAATGATACCTTCCACTCAGTGGCCATCAGAAAACTATTTCTAATAGCCCAGATCTGGAAATAACATCAAATACCTCTCAACAAGAAAATAGAGAAATAAATTTTGGTATAAAATAGAATATTATTTAGCAACCACAATTAAATTAATTGTTGATACATATGACAACATTAGAAAAATACTTTTGGAGGAGTTACTGGGTATTTAACCCAAGGGTGCTTAACCACTGAGCAACATCCCCAGCCATTTTTATTTTTTTGTTAGGACACACAGTCTAAGTGGATTAGAGCCTCGCAGAGTTGCTGAGGCTGGCTTTGAATTTGCAATCCTTCTCCCTCAGCCTCCCAAGCCTCTGGAATTATAGGCATGCACCACCTTGCTCAGTTTAACAGAGAAATCTTAAACTAATTATAGTGAGAGAAAGAAGCCAGACCAAAAAACAAATTCATGCTGTATAATGTCATTTATACAAAACTCTAGAAAATGAAAATAATATATACTGGTAGAAAGCAGATTAGCTGTATTTCTAGGATATACAGGAAGGCATAGAAAGGAATGACAAGTGAGTGTAAGTAAACTCTTTGGAATGATGGATACAGTTACTGACTTGATTGTGATCCTGATTTCATTTGTCTTGGTTTCATACTCAAAATTCAAAATAAACTAAAGTATGCCATTTTAGTGTGTGGAGATTGTAATATATTGATTGTGATTCAGTAAACCTGTTACAATAAAGAAAATAAGAGTTCTTATTTTCTTTCTACTTCCAAGTGAATGAATATGAGTGACACAATATCCAAAATCAGCTTTCTTCAGCCTAGCCCTAAAAGTTTTTTTTTCATTCAGAGAACACTCTAATACATGAAGATTTGGGCTAATACCATATTAAATTTGTTATTTTTAGAGTTAACTGTTTGGATTATACTCACTTTGAGTCAGGAACCGTGCTGAGTACTTGCATCAACTGAGAGTCCTCATTTCTACAGGGGGTAGACAAAGAGTAAATTAAGACCTAGTTTAAACTAAGAGTTAGTTAGTCAAAGGACACAAAATAGTACGTATGTAGGTTGAACAAATGTGATGATTCAATTTACCAAGAAGAATAATGTTTTAAAAATTGTATCAGGGATTTTCATTAAATAACTAGATTTTAGCTGCTTTTGTAACAAAAGAGTAACTAAGAGATGATACATGTTAATCTATTTCACTATAGTAGCCACTTCACTGTCCATATGTATCCAATAACATGTTGGAAACCTCACATGTAGACAATAATTTTTAAAAAAAACAATGAAAAGACTCAGAAATAAACTTATTTGTGCAAGAGTACCAACCTTGTTATGGGGAATCATTTATTTTTTAAAGTAATCTTTTGTTTAGCTCTATGAATAATCCATACAGAGAATATGGTTTTATTAGTGGTTTTCTAAAAGTAGGAGCACCTATAAACTCCCAGGAAAACAACAGTATTAGCAGTGCTCAAATGCAGCCATAGTGAACTTTGTATTCAAACGGTTTGTTTGATTAGAAATCCTTTGTTCCTAGAAGTCAATGTCAGTAGACGCTGTCATTGACTCACTCAGCTCTCACTTAGATTACTGCACTTACCCTCCTGAAGCTCTGATACTTTCTCCATTCTCTGATCAAACACTTCTTTCTATTGAAGCAGAGACCCTGGCCTCACCAAGGAGTCCCTTGGTCTATAACTAACTTACATAAGAGTATAGGAGAGGACCAGCACACTTGTCTCTGGGTGGGATGAACTTTGGCACAGTTCCTGCTTCTACTAGAACATCCCAAGAGATCTGGAAGAATCTAGACTCTTGCTAACATCACTTGGCTCCTTAGTTTAACTTGCCCTGTCTTGTTGCCCTTCTTTCCTTTTTTTCTGAATACACCTTTCAATTTATCACTTCAATAAAAATTCTTGTCTCAGTTCTTGCTTCTAAAAAATCTCACCTAAGATACCATATCAAGGATAACCAAATTTAGAGTTCTCTGGTTTCAGTATGATTTGTAAAAGTTTCTAATACTGAAACAAAAATCCATTGAAATTTGATAGTTTATAATGAGTCTTCTTTTATATTACTTTTTAGGTCTCATGAAATTGAAGAAAACTTGTTACAAAGCTGCTTTTCAAAAGATAAAGAACTTTTTATTTGTCCGATGGTAAATTTTCCAAAGACTAGAAAATTACCTTAAAATATGTTGACTAATTGGACATGATGGCATATACCTATAATCTGAGCTACTTAGGAGGCTGGGGCAGGAGGATTTCAAGTTTAAGGCCAGCCTGGGCAAATTAGAGAATATAGCTCACTGGTAGAACACTCTTGAGTTCAATCCTCAATACTGGGGAAAGAAATGCTGAATACTATTTCCTCACCAAGGATGTGTCTGTTGGATATTCTGTACTACAATTTTATCATGAAGTTTATAATATAACCAGGTATTTGCCAAACTTGTAAATAATGGCTTATCTTCTTTTTATACTGTCTCACAAAACCTAAAATAAATCCCTAGCAATAAGATTCTATTCTTCTCGAAGGAAAGGATGATGTTGTGATTATTGACCAGTAGTTTGAGATTTGTTTCTGGTAGATTACTGCCTCTAACTTTCTAAATTGCTACTGTAAAAAAAAGTCACTTGCTGTTTTATTACTTCAATTTTCTTATCACTAATTGGAATAAATTGCGAAACTGACTTGGTTTTCATTGATTATATTTTCTATTTATGTTTCTACTAATTATATCTTAATTGCTACATAAATTTTCATCAAACATACACATAATTGTTCTTAAATAGTAAATGTTCCAGGGCAAATAATGAAAACAATATTGTTTTTTCCTTCTGATCTTTCATATTTTTTCTGATGGCAACTGTTTTTTAAATTGTAGCTTAGCATTCAGCTAATTATCTCAATAGGTAGATAATATACTATTTCCATAATTTTAGATATTATCAGTTAATTTCCTGACAAGACATGTGAAAATAGCAAAAATCGGTTACATGAAACTAGATCATGGAGGTAGGAGGGGTTTCTTGTGGTATTCTCCTTTGTTCCCCTAACTAGTAAAATTCCATCCACTAAGTAGAGATTCTCTTAATTTTCTAGGTAAAAATCCTTCCTGGGAATTCCAGGACTCCGTTACTATTGGCCTAGTCATCTCTGGTCTCTTGCCTTGTTCACATTCTGGGACTTCCTTTCATTGCTTTTCTGATTGGATCCAATCCTAAATTCCACCTCTTCCTCTTTTCTGTTTTACTTGTGCATATCCTCAGGCAATGTGAAGAAAATGTCTATAATATAATGTCTATAATATAATATAAAATGTCTGCATAATTCACTGACAATTCACCTGTATTTTAGGATAAAACATTTTCTCCTGGAACTTTGAATGGCATTGTCAGACTTCAAGTAATGTTGTCGAAAAGTTCAATTCCATGGGTGTCTTTTGTTCCTTTGCTGAGAGCTATTTTCTCCTGTCCAAATCCTTCAACTGGTTTCTATTACCTTCGTGTTTCTGAATGATTGAATGTATGTAAGTGGGGATATCATTGTCATTATGGCTTTGGTCAGTCACTCAGTAGACCTCTTCAACCAGGAGAGGTGTATGTGAGTCCTTATACAGAAATTCTCTTGTAATTTTTCTCTAATATTTTCTATCTCTCTTTTCTCAAAATTTCTGCTTCTTAGATAATGGGCCTTCTGAGCTGTCCTCTGCTGTTGTGCTCTGACCTAGAATGTTTCCCATCTTTTTTTTTTTTTCTTGGTACTAGAGATTGAACTCAGAGGCACTTGACCACTGAGGCACATCTCCAGCCCTATTTTGTGTTTTATGTAGAGACAGGATCTCACTGAATTGCTTAGCGCCTTGCCGTTGCTGAGGCTGGCCTTGAACTAGCGATTCTCCTGTCTCAGCCTCCCTACGTATGTTTCCCATCCTTGACAGATTTGTTTGAGTTGAGATTCCAGCCCCTTAACTTCTCATGAGTTCATTTACTTGTCAGGAGTTTTTTTCATCTTCCAGGAAGCTATACAGTGATGTTCCCAGGACCATTCCATGAGTGAGGGCAGAAGCTGGCAAAGGGCCAGGTTAAGTTTAAACAATGTGGCCTTTGCTATACTCTGTTGGCAGGTTGCTTGAGTAAATATTCTCTCCCTTTTCCATCTCCTAAGAGATGGAGCTGTGAAGAATTGATGCCATTTTTTAACATCTCACACACAGCAAAGGTAAGTTCAGATGTTAGATTCGGTAGGATATGTTCAGATAATAATGAAACAAAAGGTCCAAAGAATGCCAGGGGAGGATCAGGATGAGGGCTTACCCTCAGCAGAATCCTGATTTTTTCTCATCACTTAGTGTTTTCCCAATTGATACATGGTGATTAGGAAAAGTGGGCTTGGTAACTAATTCCTACCTGCTGTTTTTTTTTTGTTTTGTTTTGTGGTCTCAAGTTAACAATGGTTCTTATAGCTGTCAATGGTGAAAAAATATTAAAAGAAGATTAATATTTCTTAATATGGGAAAATCAGGTAAAACTTAAATTTGTATCCATAATGTTTTATTTGAAAATGACTATGACTGTATATTTCTGTATTACCTGTGCTTTTAAATCACAGTTTTTCTATCTACTGCTTTTAGGCCACAGTTGTCAGATGTGTGCAGTTACAAAAGAGACTGGATGTGGCCCACAAAACCTACATTGTGTACTATTGTCTTTCTCCAGAGAAATTTTTCCTTCATCTCATTTATAATATGTTCCAAGTGTTTGGAGATGGGGGTGTCATCTGTGCAAAGTTACAAAAAAAAAAAAAAAATTCACTAGAACTGTGAGAAATTAAGTTTAACGTTTAGAAAAGCCAATCCTTAAGAATCACTTGTGAAACATTAATATTCTGATATCATTAATTATCTAAAAACAATATTGGTAAGGGAAAATGGTTTCCTAAGATTTCTTTATCAGTAGGCCAAAATAGAAAGAACTAACATATTAGTCATGGAATTAAAAATACACACTTGGAAAGGTTTGATTTCACTTTTTAAAATTTTTGATCAGAATACCTGGCTTCCTATGGTGACATTTAATGTTTTCAAAATGGAGTGCCCAAGTGCCTGGAGTCTCTAACCAGACCTCAGTTAAGTTTGTTTCTGAATCCTAAGAGAAATGTAGTGGAAGGAAAAGAGGAAGATGTCAGAAGGGTCAAGGTGACAGAGCAGAAAATGAGAAGTTGACAGTGAGTAATAAAAATCTAATTTTTCCCATGAATTAAAAACGAGAGCAGAATTCACAAGTAGCAGCAATATTGAGAGCTTAAATGACTTTATGTTAGGTTCTCCAGCCCCCTAAAATGAGAAGCACAGTATTTTCTAACACTCATTTTTCCTTTTCCATGCCACTTTGTATTGTAGCCTTTAAAAGCCTCTCCTGTCATTTCCCTTCATTTTTCACTAAGCTATTTATGGATCATAAAATGAAGTATGTTCCATGTAAAAAATCCAAACACGCAGAAAACATATTAGAAGCAAATTTAATTTCTTAGTCTTTATTATCATCAGGGGATATCACATCTAATATTCTGTCTTACATAATCCCTTGTCTTTTTAAATAATAAATGCTTGTGTTTTCTGATGTTATTATGCAAATTTGAAGGTCTGCCTAATGTTCCACCAAATGTGTTTTACCACATTTTGGAAATACATTGCTATTTTTTGTATTTTTATTTTTGTTAAATTTTTCAATATCATAAATAATAGCATTGTGAAATTTGACATAAGGTCATGTTGTTGTATTTCATTATTTCTTAAGAGAGATGGGAAGGTATTTGGTACACATCTGTGTATACTAGAGGGTGCTAAGCTTAGGATGACAAATAATTTTAAAGACTTTGTCTTTTTGTTGAGGACTAGGGTATTCCTCTTTGGAATAGAATAACTCTAAAGATTACTGAACTCCTGAAACACACAGCTCTGTGGATTAGACTAAGGTTAGGAGATGCAGTCTTTCATAGCAAATCATGATGAGATAAACAGAAAAGTCAACTGAATTTTATAGAGTTGCAAAACAACATATTTCTGTGATTGAAGAAATTCACCTCCACTTTTACTATGAGGCAGATTAGTATCTCAGTGCGAATTGAGATACAGTTTTAAGTAAAGCTAACCAAATCCTTAGGCTTGTTTTATAACAGAATTCCAAAACAACCAACCAAACAAAACACATGTTCCAATATATTATTGTCCTAGCTCAGCTGTGTACTATTCAGGTGATCCAGAGGAAGTGACTTAATCCCTCAGTACTTTAACTTTTAAGAAGAAATTCTTGAACCTGGTAAATTTCAAGACCCCTTCAAACTCTTTTTTAAAAGCTCTCATTCTTATTAGACATTTATGATATGTCATGCATATTTATATTTTTCCCTTTCAGAGGAAGCTACTGTTTCACTTGTGACCGGATTTGGATGTAAGGGCTGCCGTAATGGAAACCCAATCACCCTTCTCCAATCCCTTCCTCCCAGCAACGCACCTTTAGTAGGATTACTTTTATTTTTTTTAGTACTGGGGATTGAACTCAGGGCTACTCAACCACCGAGCCACATCCCAGCCCTATTTTGCTTAGCACCTTGCTGTTGCTGAGGCTGGCTTTGAGCTTGTGATTCTCCTGTCTCAGCTTCCTAAATTGCTGGGATCGCAGGTGTACGGCACCATGCCCGCTAGTAGGACTACACTTATATGCCGAAGGCAAACTACTGGAGCAAATCTTCATGGGCACATGAACATAGGTTTCATCATAACTTTCAGATCTCTTACTAGAAGCAACTGGCATTATCACTCCCTCTACAAGATGACAGGAAAAAATAATATTTTAAACTCAGTTTGAACAGAAACTCTTTCATAGTGTTGTTAGAATTTAAATAGAATTACTAAAGGAGCAATAATGGAATATAAATATGTGAAATACCAGGCCAATATAGACATTCTGATTAATTATAAGTGTTTTTTTTTTTTGCAGCCAACTTAAAAGGAAATAATTATAAATTACCTTACTATAAAAAAGGAACATGTATCAGAAAAAAGGCTACTAATTTTTCCCTATTAAATCAAAAATGAACTACACACATAAGCATTATTTCCACTATAGATTAAACAGAAAATAGCTCATATTTCAATAATTCAAAAACAATATTAAAATGCATTGCATCGAAGGCCCTTTAAAGACTTTGTCTGGGTTCACAGATTGTTGTTGCTCTATTTTTTTCCCAGTTAAATCAAGTAAATTGCAACCAGAGATAATCTTGTTTTCCTTGTTACTGTCTATCAGCACCGAAGAATGTCATCAACTGAAACTTAACAGTCCAAATGTCCACGAAAGGAGCTTCCTCACCACCAGGCCTGCCAGGGATCATTACTGTTAGACTCGTTTATACGCAGATGCTATATCATGCACATTCATAACAGTTACCCTGCAATATCCTTTTCCAAAAACACAACATGTTATCCAAGGTAAGAAATTGATTTTTGGCTTACCATAGACCAAATATGTCACATCATTTAAAGAATCATTTAAAGAATGAAGTAGATACTTATTTCCATAGCAAATTCACCATAATTAGAAAACATTTGAAACACTTTTTGAAAAATATGGTCCAATGGCTTCAAATTCTCCTTTAAAAACTCCAACTCAAATGTTATCCTCATTATCCCAAGAATCTTGCATACCCCAAGATGCACTGGAAAGCTAACACCCTTTTTCTTCTCTACAGTAGGAAGAATTTGAGAATAATCTGCAAACCATTCATCATGCTCCTATCACTTACAGAATTAGGGTGAGCTTCAGGTAGCCAAGAAAGCACTTCAAAAGCATTCTCCTCCACACCCCCAAACTTAGTATTTCACACTCTGCAATTCCAAGCTCCTTATAACATTTTCCTCATCCTTCTGTGCTTTCCTCTGCCTCTTGCCTGTCTGCAATGTTTTCCTCCCCTCTTGTCAGCCATCCTTTAGAATTCAGGTTACACTTTGATTTTTTTTAAAGTCCTTCTGTTCACATTAGGTTTTTAGCCCCAGATTTTCTCATTGTGCAATTTATGTGACAACACAAACTGGCAAGTGCTTTTATGAAAATATGTAATAACACATTTGGTCTGGTTGTTTCCACAGAACGCCTTCATTTAAGATAATAGACTCTCCTTACTGCCTTTTAGTGATTATAAATAGGAAACTATCAAGTCGGTTTCCCTGCTAGTGTTGCTGTTTGGCCGGACCAAGAAAAAACCTCTTGGGTCCTCGCTTAACCAGGAATAAAAGAAAAGAGAGCACTGCCCCCTAGAGGCTGCTTCTGAGGCTCACAAACCCTCAGTGGCAGACATGCAGTCCATGCCTGGAGTACTAGAAACAGGTAATCGCTCCATGGGGAGCTGGCTAGAATTTAAGAAAGCTGGGACGAGATTTTGTGAACGAGGATCTAACCTGCATCTTCTGCCCTCATTTATCATGTAACTAGTGACCTACTGATACCCCATCAGGGAATGAGTTCTAAGAGTGCAACAAAGGAGACGCACCATTAAGTGTCATTTTTGAGTCAGAGTATGGTCTTCACTGGGAACCTCTCAAATGTAGCAGCCTCACATTAAGTGGCATGGAAACTCTTCATAAAGAGCATTATACTTCAATACATAGATGAGTAATGTCAAAACAAACCTAATGAGCCAAACGCAGGAAGAAGAGTGGAGCAAGTCTACTCATTCTCTTTACAACCTTGTCACAAAATGTAATGCCTAAAACTCCGAGTTTTCCCTTCTTTTCTATGAATCGTGAGGGTTTTTTTTTTTTTTAAAAAAACATCCCTAACATTCAAATAGAAAAACAAACAAACAAACAGAAAATTAATAGAAAAACAACGTCCCAGAACAAAACTGGAAAACGAATTGGGAATACGAAAGAAAAAAGAGCAACTTTAGGAGGGGAAGAGGACGTGTGCCGCCATCCTCCAAGGTCAATAAACTGACCCGCCCCGGGTGGCAAGTTCATTATATTTATGCAGAGGGGTTTAGGTGGGACAATACCGCTGAAAGAAAAGTCTTAAGGCTGCCTTTGCAGATATTTTAAATGAGACTGTTAACTGTGATTCGCCCATGTGAAAGAGGACTGTTTTTTTCCTTCCCCGCTCTCCCCCCCCCCCCCCCCGTGGTTGGGGATTTGCTACTTTGCAGAGAATATCCTTACTGCTTCCTTCTTCCTTGAATCTCACATCCTGAAACTCAGAGCTGATAATCAGGGGGAATTAGTTAGCCCTGATTTCTGGGAGTCTCTGAATTTGGCAGGATAAACAAATGAGGCTAATCTGAAAGGCAGAGGTAGTTTGAGTTCACCTTGGTGTAGAGCTCCACCTCCTGTTCTGTCTGGGTATGTTTTCCGAGTAGTTTCCACCAGCTGGGGGCTGCTCCACACATCGGAGCAATCAGAAAACAAGCTGTTCCACAGCCCTCCTGCAATGCAGATTCTTGATTGTTCTACTTACTCGCTGTGCCTAAAAACGAATGGGATTTGTAATGTGGTGGGTGCTGATAACTGAAAGAGAGAAACACTCATTGGAATAAGGGTTTACGTGTTTAACCTAAAGAAAAATGATTGCCAGCTATTTTATTGAGATAATTTTACCTTTTCACTTAGAAAATTCAATTTCGTGCCGCAGAAAAAGCAACAAGGAACTTTTCTCTCAGCTTTGTAAGATCAATGAGTTGGAGGCGCCTCAGAACAGGTCCAGCTCGAGTCGGAAGAGAATCATCTTCTGGGCTCATGAACTGAACCAGTTTGGTTTGCTTGATTCTGTAAACCCCTTTCTGTGTTGATTTTAACCTTCTCCCTCCAAGCTCTTCCTTCCATTACAAAAGGAGCTTAAAGGAGAGGAAAATGCTGGGAGGCTGAGATAGGAGAATCATGAGTTCAAAGCCAGCCTCAGCAATGGCAAGGTGCTAAGCAACTCAGTGAGACCCTGTCTCTACATAAAAACACAAAATAGGGCTGGGGATGTGGCTCCAGTGCCCCTGAGTTCAATCCCGAGTACCAAAAAAAAAAAAAAAAAAAGAAAGGGAAGGTGCTTATTAAAGACAAAACTGTTAAGGGTCCAATATAGACTTACAAGAGAGGATGCTGCTAGACAAAATTACATTTTTCTTTTTTGTTGTATTGTAAGAACAACTTTGTTGATGAAAGCTCAGTAGAAGTTCTTGTTTGCTTCCTTGCTATACCTTGTTTTATTGGAAAGACAAGGACTCAGTAAAATTAATTAACCTTATCTGTACAGTTATACTAGGATGTTAAATAATATGAAGCAAAATGCATTACACTGAAAAAATCGAAAAACCTGAATCCTATTCTATATTTAAAACCAACTGATGTTGGGACCTTAGACTGTTAGCACCTTTAAGGAATTTCTTATTCTCCACGTAAAAAAAGGGTTGACTTAAAACTTTTTTCATACTTGAAGATATTTTTACTGTCTTATCTATCAAAAACATGCAAAACTTTAGATGTGTTTCCTAAGATGTTTATAAGAATGGCTGTTTATATAATAAATGTAAATATATTTTGCATCAATATAGTTCAAACATTTCTATATGGAAAAAAATTTTTACAGTGAAAATCTGTGTCTTTACCCTTTTGACTGTCCTAACTCTGAAGCTCAGCTTAACTTATTGGTTTCCTGCATTATATGGCAAAATATTAACCTCAGACAGGAATAACATGCTAATGTGATGTGGCTATCATAGTTTCTTGATAAACAAGGCACTACAAGAAACTACAATATTGGCATCACCCCTTTAAATTACTGCATGTAATCATACCCTGAATCAAACGCCCTGAAATAACTTGAGTGTGTGAGTAAATATTTCATATCCTGAACACAATTAGTGTGAAATATTAAACAGAGAAAATTGTTTATTGCATAGTAATACAAATATCCTGAGTCAAATTACTTTTCTTGAAAATTGTCATCATCAACTACAAAGGCAGGCTTGTATCCACATAGTTAACAATATCATTTAGTCATGTAATCAGTTAGGGTTCATTCTTACAATGATCCCCAAATCTCAATATAGGAAAGTGTTGGCGAAAGCAAATGTTACCCAGAATGCTAGTGAATTTTGAAGAAAAGGGTTTTTAAATGAATACAAGTACTTGATATACAGTAATTCTGAGTTCATCTTCCAAATAATTTAAAGATAATTGCCAAAGGAGAAGTCATTAAAGAGTAGTGTTTCCAGGAATAAATAATAATGTGAAAACGACCATGGTAAGTGGAAGGAAAAAACAAACAATAAACCCAACCAGTGTACAAAATTCTGTGCTGCATGGCAGAAATTCTATAAAACCAACGTGTTTTATAGTGATCAAAGGCAGTACAATTTATTATAAGCAACTTTTGTTCCTTAATATGTTTTCTTGAATTTCTTTAAGAATCACATTACTTAAACCAAAGAAAATAATAAATGATATCAAAACAAGGTATGTAAAATATTTAATGATATTCCAGAATGCGTTAATAAATGGAACTTTCTTTCCTCTCCCTCTCCTTTCTTGCTCCAGCTATTTTGGGGCCACCAGCGAATCATGACTTCAAGGTTAGGGTGTCTAAATACTTACCCAGGCTTACAAGGCACTCTTACATTGTCCTTCACTATGGGCAATTCATGCAGCATTGCATGTAGAAGTGTTGGAGGCTATTTTACTCTCTGTCACTTATCCACTTGTGGATACCCTTGTCCTAGTTCTAGGTGTGACTTCTTACTTGCTATTGGACTTCCATTCAGCAGTAGAGCTCACATTCAGGGAGATGATTTTTCTTTCCTCCAGTCTGTTCTAATGTGTCTCTCTGTTTCTTTATGTTCTTTCTCTCCAAGGAGACTATAAATGCACCCAATTCAAACCTTTAATAGGATGCTTTAGATGGTAATCTCTCACCTTGAATTTTGTTTTACTTCTTTGCAAAAATCCCCACATCAGAATGCTTTGTTTAGCCTATTCACTAGAAATAGCATGCTATCTTTCCATCCACTAAGGTCATGTCAGTTATAAAATCTTGCAAATAATCCCTCAAAGTGTTCCATAGCATTCCAAAGTCTTTTAATTGATTAAAGACTATATAAAGGTTACTGGATTTGGTTTAAATTTCTAATAAATAAGTGATAATAGGCAGTTGAGTCTAACTTTTTTCTTATTAACTTCCCAAGTATCAAGAGACCCTAGCCCACTATGAGAAACCCTAGGCAAGTTTGAAGTTTGACATTTTAAATAAAAACAAAATCTATTTTCTATTTCCCAAACCAGCAAGAACATCCTTTCTTGTGAAAGGTCAGATTTTAAAATATTCTGATAACTTGCCAATTGTTCAACTAACCATCTAAAGGAAAATTATTTAGAAATATTTATGTCATCTAGGTGCAAACTCAGTAACAATTTCACTTTTCAACTTTCTTTCGTGAATATTCTCCTAGGGTGGAAGAATAAGAAGAAAAAGAAAGAGGTTAGATAAAACTCAAAGAGCAGAAGGTGACACTGACTTTCATATGATGTCTACTAGTTTTCTAAGGTATTTACATTCCTACTAATAGAGGACAGAGTAGAGAGAACAGCTATTTTTAAATAACTGTTATTGAAATTAACAATAAACCATCATCTCTGTTTGCAAAGATACTTCCACATACGCATGCTTGCTCAATATTCAGAGCAGCTGCAAGATGTCAATAGGGCAAAAGAAATCTCTTAAAATGGGTCTGTTTTCCCTTCACTTTCTTTCTACAAAGCTTTTACATGTGCTTGGTACCAAGCGTGGGAATCACTGCTACCTTGGTTGCTCTTGACCAGGCTGTCTTTATTGACCATTCATCATGAGTAGATGAAGGTTATCACTAAATCAATTCAACATAGAAATCTTCTGAGACCTTCCAAATAAAAGTTTTTGCTCAATGTTAATATATACAGTTTAAGATTTTTTATTTGAGTTCGAAAATGATGATTTGGAAAACTATCAAGGAAAAAAAGAAAAGATAAGTACTTTCCAGTGTGAGAGCCAGAAAGAATCCTTAAGACAATTTAAACATGATTTTTATCATTATATTGAAGTAAGTTAACCTTATTTTGACTAATTTGAGTGAATAACACCATATAAACAGAAGTAATGGGGGAAAAGTGAAATGAAAGACAAAAATATGTTGGAATTGTTTTAAATCTAACACATACAAAATTGCTTATTTTGATAAAACAAAGAAGTATATAGCTTTTGTTGATATAAAGTCTATTCTTAATACTTTAAAGTAAATGCTAAGCAATATCCAAAGAATATTTGTGCTAAGGAGTTTCTAATTACTAACTTGTCTGGGTTACTCTTGTTATCATGAGTTCCAGATGTAAAAATCAACTTTGTCTAATCTCAATATATTAGGCTCCATCCCTGAGCTTCCTATCCTATAGCACCGCATACAATTATTAAATAACACTGAAGTTTAAGATAAATACCACCCAAGTTTCATGGGAAGGTTATACAAAAGATCCAAGAAGAGAACTTTCAATTGTGGTATTTTTCTGGAAGATCAGTTCTGATTTATTTTCATAGGAGCTACTTTAACCTTAAAGTGACCTGTAATTGGCTAGCCTTAGACAACACTGTGAAAGCCTCGTCCTAGGTGGGGACTATTCCTTGGTTAAACCTCGATTTTTCTCTTGAGAAGCACTTCCTTTTCCACTACTCTACATGGCCCTTGACTGTGTTCTGTGGAGGGTCTTCCTTTACCTTTTTCCTCCTTAGGTGTCTCTGAAGTGGGTATTGGGGACACACATTCTTCCAGGGTGCACAGCTTTCTCATCCTGGATTCTGTTCATGATGGGTGGGTGTCTACGACTCAGTTATAAAACTTTTAAATACCACCTAATGATTTCCTTGGAAATGTAATCACCTCAAAAAATGACAAGATTCCTTATCCATTTTATTTCAGGTTTCATGTATCATGGATCTTTTGAAGAATATGGTTTTCATGCAATATGTACTTCCTTGCTTAAGGCCTTCTTATCTCTCTAGCTATTCTGGAAATGCTATGCCCTTATTCTTATATTTGCTTTAAGGCATCTTAATTCATTTGGGTATTTTAATATAAAAGGTAACGTGCATATCTTCAGTTTTCTTTATTCTAGCAGATTAAATTTTAATGGGTCTCAAGACTTTCTTAATTTTATCTTTTTACATTTTGAATCTAAAAGCAAATCAGCCATTCTAACTCTACATTGTCCCAAATTTCTTAACTCTGTTTATTTCTTTTTATTTCTACTTTGAAAAGAGCCAATTATTTTAACTAGCTCATATCTTTTAATTTTGTTCCAAATATATCCAATTGCTTTTAGTTTAGTTTCCAAGTGGTCTACCTACCAATATATTATATATTACCATTTATGGTGTATTTTTTCACATTATAGCTCCCATTTCCAGACTTTAACATCAGTTTCCTCATGACTCCAAGCCAACTTGCTGAGCTAATCATACTACATTAGTCAGGGTTTTCCAGAGGAACAGACCAATAGGATATAGATTTATAATTATAAGAATGGATTTATTAGATTGGCTTATATAATTAGAGGCTGAATGAGCCTACAATGACCATCTGCAGGCTGAAGATCTGGGGAAAACAATAGTGGCTCATCCCTAGAAACTGGGAATCTCAGAATAAAAAGGACCAATAGTGCAGCCTGGAAGGTCCCTGGAGGGTTGCTAGTCCAAGCCTGAATTGAAAGCCTAAAGAATCTGAAGTTTGATGCCCACAGGCAACAATAGCAACAAAAATGCAGCACTCAGAAGGTTAAGCATGGACTAGCGAGAGCATCCCCCTTCCTCCTCTTCTGTTCCATCTGGACCCCCAGCCTATTGGATGGTGCTGCCGATGTTCAGGGTGGGTCTCCTCAACTCAGTTTATTGACTCTAATGCCAATCATCCCTGGAAACAACCTCACAGACACATCTACAAGTATGGTTTACTGATTTTCTAGGCATCTCTCAATCCAGTCAAGTTAACAATCAAGATTAACCATCACAGCCACATATCTTGTGTTGTTGCAATGGTGCTGTCCTTCTACTGCTCCATTATTTAGGTCAGGTGAGGTGATGCTTAGATTGCAGGCCAGGGTAAGCTGCAAATTCCATAACCTTAAATCAGGTATATTTGTTTACCTCAACGGATATTTCATAAAATATTTTTGGTTATAGTTCAGAGTTTGTGGGTTGAGTTGTGGTCGTTTTCTTATTTATTTAAAATTTTGCTCAACATTTTAATTTTTCAGTGGATTTCAGGATTGAGGATTTGAGGGAAAATGATTTTATTCAGTCATATCTAATCAGGTGTCCTAGCTGTAGAAATTTGAAGACACAAGGTGTGTATTATCTCTCTTATCGCCCATTAATTACTAGGAAAGGAAACACTTTCCAATCATTACTTGGTTCTTGCCTTATAAAGAGAATTTTAAAAATTAAACCTTAATAATAGAGTAACATTGTAATCCCAGCACTTTGGGAGGCCGAGGCAGGAGAATCATGAGTTCAAAGCCAGCCTCAGCAACGGCGAGGCACTAAGCAACTCAGTGAGAGCCTGTCTCTACATAAAGCACAATGTAGGGCTGGGGATGTGGCTCAGTGGTTGAGTGCCCCTGAGTTCAATCCCCAGTACCAATAATAATAGTAATAGTAATAATAATAATAATAATAATAATAAAGTAGTATATATAAATACAAAGATAAAGTTAACAAGCAATGTGATAACAGTGGATTGAAGATTTCAACACCTCTTGGGGAGATGGAATGCAAATAGGACAGTGGAGTGCTTTTCTTGAGTGTCTCTTAGAGAAACAGAAGGGAAAAACCAAGTACTTGCAGAAGAAATTATTCTTGATGAGAATTTGACCTGAGAAATCTCAAAATTTAGAAGTAACTAGTGCCACAAACATTGGAAGTGATTCTTGGTGCTGAAAACAGGAAAATTATTTGAAATTTTATATGTAGAATGCTTATTTCTCCAAGTACCTTTTCCCACTGCACATGGACAATTGATTTTGACCTTCTCCCCTTCCTACTCAAAGAAAGAGACCCAGAAGGTTAGTGAAGAGAAGCACTGAGTGAGGAACAAGAGCAACAGCGGAGAATGGAATAAGATACAGGGTTAGAAATGGCATTAATTAAGAGCAGGAACGCTCCTGTTCTCTTTCCAGACTGTTAGTATCCAGCTTTGCACATCCAATAGCATATTGCAGAATTACCTTGTAGAGAAGACCAGTTTGAAACAAAAACACCCAACAGGACAACAGAAACAGTCATCTTCTCTCAAAACCCAATTGCTCTATAGTGAGTTGCATCAGTAAATGAATCTCTTGAGGCATAGAATGTTTTAAAATTACCTGTTTAACAGCTTATGCTTAAATAAAATTAACAACCAGGGACAGTCACTTTTCAGGTAATATATGAGAAGAGATTCTGACCTGATAAATGGAATCTAAACAAACAGAAAAATATAAAACAGAACTCAGAGGATGCAGAGACCATGGAGAAAGCAAAGGAAAGAGAAATAATGACAACATGACCCAAACCATCTCTAATATCCTCAAGGGGATGACAGGACATTGAATCTATAAAACTTAAACATCATATGATTTTTAAAAAAGCATCAGAGAACAAAAATGAACTATAAGATTATTGAATTTTGAACATAAGAAACAATAAACATGACTTAAAAAGAAGAGGCAATTCCAGGAACATGAGCAAAAGAAAAATGATGTAAATCAAATTATAAGAAATAATATAGGAGATCAAAATATATAGTAAATGTTACAAGAGATCAAAATACATAGTAGATATGTAAGAAAGAACAGGGTAAAATGGGGAGGAAATTAATAAATAACAAAGTATTCTAAGATTGAAAGGACCTGTCTTCCATAATGAATAGTAAAAAATCCACTCCAATGCATATCAATATGATATTCCAGAACATCAGGAACTAGGTATAAGTGTTAACAATTTTTATAACTAAAAATATATATAAATTTAAAAATATCAGAAGCAAAATAGTTCAGACTTTTTGGTAGAAATATTGCAAGGTAAAAGAAAATACACCCAAAGTTCTGAGTAAAAATAATTTTCATCCTAGAATTCTATACCCAGCCAAACTACTCATAAATTTCAGGCTAAAGCAAATATAATACCAGACAGTAAAATCAAATTTACCTTACCTTTCTTCTTAGGAAATTTGGTGTTCTACTAATATGTAGGAATAAACAAAGCAATAAGAAAACAGGGTTGAGAAAATAGAGGATCAATACAAGATCATGTGGGACAATTCTGGGACAACATGCACAGCAGCATAGAGTAAAACCAGTCCAGAACAGAGCAAGGTTGCTTTCAAAAGGAAAACCTCTAGGAAAATAAAATTCATTAATTGATTTGATGAATTTGATTAGGAGAAAAAGGAAATATTCTAAAAGAATATGTAATCCATGAATAAAAAAAATTGTTTTCAATATATAAAATAATCATATTTCAGCAATTGTAGTAGACTGTTTAAAATGTGTTTCAATAGAGTCACTTATTGGCAATAATGAACATTAATAGTGAATACTGGTTTACCCAGTGTGTATAATATAACTATATTTGCAGTATAGACGGAAAATGGGTAAGGTAGAATATGTTTTCTGGCTAAGTTTTAATATAACACAGTAATAAATCAATAGATAATATCTGAATGGATCATTCCACAAATAAACATATTATTTAGAAATATCGAGATAAATTTATTAAAAATACCCAACAGAGTTGGACATTTTAACTTTGGCCAATGAAATTCAGAAATAAAAAAATAGACACATTAGGTTGGTATTGTTTTCACTTTCAGCAATTTATAACCACTGAACTTTTTAAAACACAATTAAAAAATGAAATGTAAAAAATACAAAGTCCATATTTTTTCTGTGTAGGATGTTTGATTATCATTCCTCACCCCTACTCCCAGCCACTAGAGAACTAGTCTCATTTTTGTGCTAGGATTTTATTAAAAAATATCTGAAATATTTTAGCACTTACACTAATGCTGCCATTTATAATTTAAAGCACAAAGACAATGATTCTCATTAGAGGAAGAATAGATCTATTTTTGATGAGCTTAAGTAAGTTGGTAATTCCTGCCAGGAGCAATGGTATGGGCACTAGCAATGCATAAATATTAATGTCCTGAGAGGCTAAGCAGCAACCGTAGAGTGAAAATCACTGGGAGTAATGAGAAATAACACTGGTAATAAAACATGGATAAAATGAGGCAAAGAGTTTTAAATGCCAGGCTGAAGAGTTGACTTTGATCACCAGCAAATCAAAGTCATCTAAGGATGTTGGATATCAACATAAAAAACTCTCTGCCTCTCTTGAATATAGTCCAGCCCTCTGAGAGAGTCATGCTAGTGTTCAGAAATGTAATAAAAATCATCGTTTCTTCTCAAATCTTTCTTAGCTCTAAACATTAAGGCCTCTGTGAAGATCTGTCTCTTTTATGCATAACATACCTTTCAGATATTTTCCACATTCAAGGGATAAGCTTGCCCTTAACCTGCTGCTATGCTGTGGTCTTACTTGGTGACTGACAGCAGGTCAGCTATTTCAAAAGGTAATGATGCTGTTATCTATGTTCAACATAAACATTCAGAGTTATGAGAGAAGCACAGCGCCATGAAGCGTACAACTTTCATAACCATCTGTGTTTGGATGTGTCTATCCACAAGGGGTCTCTCAGCTCCTCACCTCTCCTTCAGCCCCTACCTCCATGGAAATTGCACAATCACTGGCAAAAAGAAATTGAATCCACTCTGTAATAGCAAAGAGAAGTCTTTAAAACAGTCACTGTGCTCCAATCTTTTCCACGTTAACTGCACTAATGACAGAAAAGAAATAAAATTGTAGGGGAAATATTCATTCTAGCCTGACATAGGTCTCTAAAAACAGAAAGTGACCTTTAACTTGTGATTTGTCTTTATAAATGATGGTCGTTTAACTGCATTACATGCACAATTAATATATCACTTGTTGTTTACCTTTGAAATAATTGACATTATTCATCAATTACATTGTACATTTGACTTTCTCATAATTCTTTCTAGGAATCTTGACAAATTGGCACAAGTGTCCTGTTGGCCCTATACCTGTGATTATTCCTCAGCACACATTGTGAGTCTCTTGTGGGGGCTGAGGAAGCATGTATAAGCTGGCATTTAGATGCTGGTTCTGATGGCAGCTCCCAGCCATGATGATGTAGGGGTTTCTAAATAGTTTTTGCAATAGGATATTGCAAAAAACACAAATCAAAATTTCTGTATTCTAATTAGGCCACTTTGAAAAGCAACTCTAGTCTCTGACCCTCAACTTCCTCTCTGAGAATGCAATTCTACTTCACCTATAAGACTGATGAAACTTTTTTTTTTAATTTTTAATTTTTCTCAAAAGTTGAATTTTAATACATAACAGAAAAAAACAAATTTTCAGAAGCTATACACACTATTCACTGAAAACATTTGTTGAGGCAAATAGAAAAAAATTGTTACAATCATAATTTTTCTAACTTTGCACAAAATTATAAGCAGATTACATTCTTCATATTGAACATCTTTATATTCACTTTCAATGAACAGTATATATATATATATATATATTTTATATATATATTTTTTAGACTGATGAAACTTTAATAGGATGAAGTATACAACCATACACTAAGCACAAGGCCAGTGGCGGTGTTCAGGGATGACCTTCTACCCTGTGCTGGGCCCATTTCTCTAACTCCTAATTTTATTTTCTCTAGGGTGCTTGAGATTCTGGAGCATCTATCAAGCATCATCCTCTGGAGGCTGAGCCTTATTCTCAAAAATCTTTGCTTCATGGTTTTGCCCAATTTGCTATAATAGAGAAGTTTCTTAGCAGTCAGGAAATTATTTAAAAATCCTTTGATGTGAGAATGACCAATATCATCTATGTTTTAATACACGAACAAGTGTAACTTTAATGAGATGAATTGCTTTTTTACATTACAAGAAAAATAATGATAGTCATCTTGTTTCATAAGGATCTTCTTAGCACAACTACTGTTATTGCTATTGCTGTCTCCTGTTTATTTATATGCACATTACATGAAGGTGCCTAGGACCATGCCACATAGATGCCCATCCGTGGGAAAAGATGACTGGAAAGATTTTTGAGGAAGAGTAAGGTAAAGCCATCACTACTGAACTAAGCAGTGAAACCATCAGAAGCAGCACTTTGCAATCAGAATGGAACATCCTCCGCAGTACGAGGAGCACAACAGAATAAAATAAAAAATAATTACTCTCACGTGTTTAATTTAAAATATTCATCAATACCTCTGTTTCTTTACAAAGTAATTGAAATGTTGCAAATTCTTCACTGCTAATGCATATATGCAGAAAATAAAATGAAGAGCCTTTGAAAGGAGACATTTTTAAACAGATGAAAGTGAGATTAAGTTAGGAGGTCCCTCCATGTGTTCTGGTTCAATGCAGTTGCTGAGGAAAACATGCTGACATTTGCAAGTCACAGGAATCTCAGTCTTAGAAAACCAGACACTGGGTCTCACAGGCTATGAAATTGAATACCCAGATCTCAACAGGTGGATAGGCTGAGGCTGAGATGAACTATTTTAATGTTTTGTGGTTAGCACAGGAACCTGGGTAGCCTGCACCAATAGATGGAGCCATTCAAAAACTAGCAAATGGAGGTAAGAGAGAAAAAAGTAGGGAAAAGGAGGAGCCCAAAAGATAGAAAATGATATTTCCAGAAGAACTGCACACACACACACACACACACACACACAAACACACACACACACACACATAACCTGTATCTTTGAAATCAAATATCTCATTGGCAAAAGTTAATCTAATGTTAAGAGGGGCAGAAAAGTTCCTTCGCTACTATTCTTTACAGCAAATAGAGCCTTTCCTGTTGATAATGAGCTCAATGAGTGTCTGCAGCTAAAGTTATGGGCCTGGATATATATGGCTCTTCTTCTTGAGGAGAACTCACATAATGATGCAGAATTTGATCCTGCCTGATTGTGTTTGACTCAATCTGTTTATCTTTGTTTCTACCCCAGTCAAATTCATCCTACTTGGGAACCAGAATTGGTCTCTATCTTGCAATTTTAATGAGGTAATGAGGCTAAAATCCTCTTCTTCATGTTGACCTGTTTCTTGATATAGATTCTTTGTTTTTCCCTATGGATGCTATTTTAGTCCTTGCATTTTCATTATTAAGCAGATAGGATAATAAGAATTATATAAATTATAACTTGCTGTTAGTCAATTATTGCATAATTATTTTCCATGTTTATGTTCCATATTTACTTGTAAGTACTGTTTTTAAACCTACTATTCTATTCCACCAAGTATTAATGCCAAAATTTACTTAAACATTGCCAATTGTCAAGAATATGAGCTGTCTCTAATTCATCACTAATGTAAATAACATTGTGGAGAATGAGGAAGATGGTGGAATAGAGGAGGTTGCTTTCCTGGCTGCTCTGTGGCATGAAACCATGAAAGCAGGCAGCTCCTCTGAAAGGTAGGTGACAAAAGAGTGAGGGTGGTGGGGACTTTACTTGGGAGTTAATACTGAACATTCAAAGGAGATCAGGGACTCAGGAGGTTGGATGTAATGAAATAAGGAAGAAATTCCCCGAGACACCAACATTGCAAGTGCCAGCTGGAGTGGTCCTCCATGACCAAAGTGGAGGGATAGGGAAATTAAAAAAACCCATATTTTTAAGAGGCCTGTGGCATGTCTGGGTATAGAGAGATCAGAGATCACAGACACTTCCAGACTCACCTGAAAGATGTGTTGCACAATATCCTTGTGTGGAAAAGAAGTTGCATCTCTCCCAGCTGCCCTTGGAGGACAGAGGAAGGAACGATTTTGTAGCCCTAGTGTGAGACTGGCAGCTGGGGAAGTCAATTCCTGGCAACCCTGAGCTGGACCTGAAGTATAGGCCTGGAAAACCTATGCTGCATGACATACACTGTGCCTAAGTGACCAGGAGAAAATCAGATATGGAGAGGGGTTTACACAGGGGAATATGAGTTGTGGAAAGCTCTGGGCTCCCCCTTCTGCCTTGAGTCCAGTGGCTCACAGAACTAGGTGCATCCCTCCCAGTCAGGAATTCGAAAGTGCAGGGGTGGGGTGACTGAGTTTGGAGACTGAATCCCAGAGACAGGGAAATGGGGGCTCCTCCACCACACGAATGGAAACCAGGGGAGATCCCTGGGGTGCAGTCTCCCAATGCAGAGCAGCAACTGCTGGGTCTTCAGACCATTTGCCTTCAGTAAAGAACCTGTAGCCTACCTAGGCCTATAACCCACTTCCAGGAGCTCTGCCTACAGGATCTCTTCTCACAGAACACTTTAGATGCTGCTGAAAAGGGAACCTGAGGACTTACTGAACTACAATGGAAAAAATTATTTAACTTTTCATCAAGAACTATTTTTTTTCTTTTCTCTGTTTAATTATGAGCTGAATTATTCATGGACACATATATATTTGTCTGTTTTTTCTCATATCCAGCATTATTTTAGGCAGTTATTTTTCATGGCAGTTTTAGTTTTCATGAGGGCTAGGATGTTTGATTTGTGTATTTTGGTTTTGTTTTGTATTCTTTTATTTTTATTTAAAATTTTTTTTTATTTTATATGTATTTTTTTCTCTCTTTTATCTGTTATCCTTGGTTTTCTTTCACTCTTTTCTTCTGCTAACAGCCAATTTCTATTGTTCTCTCTTTCACTCTTTCTTTAACTTTTTACTTCTATTTTCTCTCCTCCTTTCTCCTAGTCACCACATCCTACATCTCTTCTGTTCTCACCCTGTTCACCATTCAAAATTATAAATCTTTTGCAAACTTACTGTTTTTACTGTGAACAATAATTGTTCACATCATTTCTGTTTATTGTGACAATTAACCTTGTAGCTGTCAAAGCAGGAACTATTTGGTTTAATGCTGTATATTATTTGTACTGGTTGTTGTAATTATTTGTCTCTTCCTACACTGTGAGATACTGGAAACCATCAGGGACACTATAAATCCACAGGGTGGCACTCTACTACCTCAAAACTGTACTGTTAGATGGGTAGACAAACAAACAGCATGAAAAACCAAATGAACAAACCACCCCAAAGAAACCAAAATGCTTCAATAACGGAATCCATTGATAACACAGTGGAAGAAATATCAGAAAAGGAATAAAGAGGTAGGCATTCTGAAAAAAAAATCAACTGGAAATTTTTGAAATGAAAGAATCAATAAACCAAATTAAAAATTAAATGGAAAGCATCATTAGCAGACTAGATGACTTGGAAGATAGAGCTTCCAGCAATGAAAAAATAAATATAATCTTGAAAGTAAACTTGACCATGGAGAAAAGATGTTAAGAGGTCATAAACAGAACTTCCAAGAAATGTGGGATAACATGAAAAGGCCAAATGTAAGATTTTTTGATATAGAAGAAGGCTCAGAGATACAAACAGAAGTAATGCATACTCTTTTCAATGAAATAATATCAGAAAAATTTCCAAATTTTAAGAATGAAATGGAAAATAAAATATAGGAGGCATACTGGACCCCAAATGTACAAAAATACAAGAGACCCACAACAAGTCACATCATTATGAAAATGCCTAGCATACAGAATATGGATAGAATTTTAAAGCTGCTAGACAAAATCAACAGGTCACACTTAGAGCTAAACCAAATAAGATCTCAGCTGATTTCTCAATCCAGATCCTAAAAGCTAGGAGGTCTTTGAATAATATATCAAGCTCTGAAAGAAAATGAATGCCAGCTTAGAATTCTAAACTCAGTAAAATTAAGTTTCAGAATTAACAATGAAATAAAAACCTTCCATGATAAACAAAAATTAAAAGAATTCACAACTAGAAAGTCTGCACTATAAAACATACTCCATAAAATAATTCATGAAGAAGAAATGAAAAAATTGAAAACCTGCAAAGGGAGGAACTATAATATAATAGTCAATAAAAGGAGAAACTAATTCAAATTAAAAACCAGAAATAACTCAAAATTACAGGGAATAAAAAATCATTTCTCAATAATAACATTGCATGTAAATGGCCTAAACTCATCAACCAAAACACATAGACTGGAAGGTTGGATTAAAAAATAAGATCAAACAATATACTGTCTCCAAGAAACTCACATTACAGGCAAAGACATCCATGACTAAAGATAAGGGCTGGATAAAATAGACATCATTCACATGGATCTCATAAACATAAATATGAGGGTATTTTATCCTTATATCAGATAAAATAGACTTAAAGCCAAAGTTAATCAGAAGGAACAAAAAAGGTCATTTCATAATGCTTAAGGGAATTATACATCAACAAGACATAACAATTGTAAATAATTTGGCCTTAAACAATGAAGTATCTAAGTACATAAAACAAACACTTCTCAAATTCAAAAATCAGATCACAGAAAAATAATAATGGGTGACTTTAATATTTCTGGATAAATCTTCCTAACAAAAACTAAATAAAGAAGCTATTGAAGTGAAACATACAATTAATAATTTAGAATTAACATATACAGAATATTTCATCCATGATTGACTGAATACACTTTATTGTCAGCATTACACAGATAATTTCCTAAAATATACCACATCTTAAGCAAAAAACAACTCTTAGCAAATAGAGAAAAATATAGATAATACCTTGCCTTCTATCAGATCACAATGGAATGGAATTTCAAATCAATGATAAAATAAAAAATAGAAAATACCCTAACACCTGGAGACTATATAAAATGCTATTGAATGACCAATGGATAACAGAAGAAATCAGTAGTGAAATAAAAAAATACTTAGAAGTAAATGAGAATAGCAACACAACATCAAAATCTCTGGAACACTATAAAGATGGTTCTAAGAAGAAAGTTTATTGCATTGAGCTCATTTATTAAAAGAATAGAAAGTCACCAAATAAATAACCTAACAATACACCACAAAGCTCTCAAAAAAGAAGAACAAATCAATACCAAAAGCAATAGAAGACAGAAAATAATTAAAATCAGAACTGGAATCAATGAAATTGAAACAACAATAACAACAACAACAACAAAATTCAAAAAACCAAAGAAACAAAAAGTTGGTTCTTTAAAAAAGTTAAATAAATTTGATAAACTCATCAAAACTTACCAAGAAAAAAAGGGGAAAAAATTCAAATTACTCAAATTCATGATGAAAAAGAAAATATCACCATGGACAATACTGAAATACAGATGATATTCAGAAACTTTTGAAAATGTATACTCCAATAAAATGAAAATCCTGAAGATACTGACAAATGTAGAGACATATAACCTACCAAAATTAAATGAAGAGGACATAGAAAATTTAAACAGAGCCATTTCAAGCAATGAAATTGAAGATGTTATCAAATCCTACCAACAAAGAAAAGCCCAGGACCAAACATATTCTCAGCCAAGTTCTACCAGGCCTTCAAAAGAAACTAACACAAATACTCCTTAAATTATTCCATGAAATAGAAAAGAGGGACCCCTTCGAAACTCATTCTATAAAACTAGTATCACCCTGATACCAAAACCAGAAAAAGACACATCAAGGAAAGAAAACTTCAGACCAAAATCTCTGATGCATACAGATGAAAAGATTCTTAATAAAATACTGGCAAATATTAAAATCATATTAAAGAGATATTGTACCATGATCAAATGGATTTCATCCAAGGAATGCAAGATTGGTTCAACATACAGAAATCAATAAACATAATTCACACATCAATAGATGTAAGGACAAGAATCACATGATTAGTTCAATAGAGAGAGAAAAAACAATTAACAAAATACGCCATCCATTCATTTTGAAAACACTAGAAAAACTGGGGATAGTAGGAAAATACCTCAATATTATAAAAGCTATATATGTTAAACCTAAGACCAACATCATTCTAAACAGAGAAAAATTGAACATATTTCTTCTCTAAAACCAAAAAAATATAGGGATGACCTCTTTCAACATAGTCCTTGAAATTCTAGTCAGAACAATAGGCAGAAGAAAGAAATTACAGGAATACAAATAGGAAAAGAAGAGCTCAAACTATACCTATTTGCCAATGACATGATCTTATATTTAGAAGGCCCCCCCCAATAAAAAACACTTGATAACTTCTATAACTTATAAATGAATTCAGCAAAATATCAGGATATACAATTAACACCCATAAATCAATTCAATTTTTATACACCAATGATGAATCAGCCAAAAGAGAACTTAGAAAAACTATCCCATTTGCAATAGCCTCAAAATAAAATAAAATAAAATAAAATAAAATACTTGGGAGCCAATCTAACAAAAGAGGTGAAAGACCTCTACAATGAAAACCATAGAACATAAAAGAAATAAATTGACCTTAGAATATGGAAAGATCTCTCATATTCTTGGGTAGGTAAAATTAATATTATCAAATGGCCATACTACCAAAAGCATTATACAGATTTAATGCAATTCCTATTAAAATTCCAATGATGTTCTTCATAGATATAGAAAAAGCAGTCATAAAATTCATTTGGCAAAAAATAAAAGTAATACAAATAAGGTACCAAAGCAATCCTTACTGAGAAAAGTGAAACAGAAGGCATCACAAGACTACACCTTCAATTACACTATAGAGCTATAGTAATAAAAACGCATGGTATTGGCACCAAAAAAGACATGTAGACCAATGGTATAGAATAGAAGACACAGAGACAAATCCACATAAATATAATTATCTCATACTGGACAAAGGCATCATAAACTTACATTGGAGAAAAGATAGCCTCTTCAACAAATGATTCTGGGAAAACTGGAAATCCAGTTAAACCCCTGTCTCTGACCCTGCACAAAATTCAACTCAAAGTGGGTCAAGGACCTAGGCATTACACTAAAGACCCTGCACCTACTGCAAGAAAATGTAGACCCATCACTTCATCATGTCATCTTAGGAAACCAACTTCCTCAACAAGAGTCCTAAAGTGCAAGAAGTAAAATCAAGAGTCAATCAATGAGACAGTATCAAGCTGAAAATATTCTTTACAGAAAAAGAAACAATCAAGAGCATGAAGAGAGAGCCTACAGAATTTGTGAAAATCTTTACCACCTGTACCTCAGACAGAGCATTAATTTCCAGGATATAGAAAGAACTCAAAAAACTTAACACCAATCATATAACTTAATAACCCAATCAATAAATTGGCAAAGGAACTGAAAAGACACTTCATAGAAGAAGAAATATGATTGATCGACAAATATTCAACATCTCTAGCATTTAGAGAAATGCAAATTAAAAATACATTGAGATTCCATCTCACGCCAGTCAGAATGGCAACGATCAAGAATGCAAGCAACAATAAATGTTGGTGAGGATGTGGGGAAAGGGTACACTCATACATTGCTGGTGGGATTGCAAATTGGTTCAACCACTCTGGAAAGCAGTATGGAGATTCCTCAGAACAATAGGAATGGAACCACCATTTAACTTGCTTATACCATTCCTCAGTATGCATCCAAAGGAGTTAAAATCAGTACACTATAGTGAAGCAGCCATGTCAATGTTTGTAGCAGTTCAACTCACAATAGCTAAGCTATGGATTCAATTCATCTGTGCCTTTAACAGATAAATGGATAAAGAAACTGTGGTAGGGCTGGGGATATAGCTCAGTTGGTAGAGTGCTTGCCTTGCCTGCACAAGTCCCTGGGTTCAATCCCCAGCATCACAAAAAAAGAAAGAAAAAATTGTGGTATATATACACAAAGGAATATTACTCAGCCAAAAAACAAAAAAAGAATGGCTTTATGAAATTTGCCAATAAATGGATGGATCTGGAGACTGTCATAAGTGAAAAAAGTCAATCCCCTCCCCCAAAAAACCCTGAATGTTCTCTCTGATATGTGGATGCCAGCACACAACAAGGGGGGCAGGGGTTAGGAGAATAGAAGTTAAGTGGAGTGGGGGATAGTAATAGGAAAGACAGTAGAAAGAATTAGACATAAATTTCCTATGTTCATATGTGAATATATATCACAGTGAATATCTACATCAAGTACAACCACAAAAATGGGATCCTAATTAGAATAAGATATACTCTATGTATATATAATGTCAAAATATACTGTCACATATATCTATAAAGGACAAATAAAAAATGTAATATTGTAATAAAGTACAGAAATTTTAAAAAATTTATACTACTTATATAGTAGATATTTATATAAAAAGGGAAAGAATGAAATAAAAATGTAAATTTTTTATCATTTTTGATGTTTACTGCTGATTATTCCCAAAAAAAGTTCTATTAATTTATACTTCTTTGCAAGCATCTGCCTATTTTACCATACCCACTAATCTCATTGCTCTTTCTTTTGTTAGTTTCCAAATGTTGTAATAATTTTATTGTAAATTCCAGTAGAAAAGAAGGAAATCAATTCTACATAATCATTTGCTTTCTACTTCAACTTAATGGAAAATGCCTGCTTTCTTCAAAAACCAAATTCAATTCCTTCTATTCAGTAAAGATCTCAAGATCAGCCTTGCCATTTCTGAGAACCCCCATCTAGGAAGAGCTTTACTACCTCTCTTTCTCGGTACTTATGAGACATCCTACCTTTCAAGCAAATATGTGGTGGCACCTTAACAAATGCACATAGTGCTTTTATTTCCCTCAATTTTTAATGCTGTTCTTTGAGGCATAGAGTAAGTGTACAGTGAACACTTGTTAAAGACTTTAAAAGAAATTGAACTAATTTAAGCAATAAATCCTATGGAAGATATTTTTTCCCCCAGAATTTCAGATTGTACCGTTCTAATTATTTCTGGTGTATCCAATTTATCATTGCCACTCTGCCCCTTAATCTTCTTTGGTCTTGGGATGATGCAATTAGTTTTCCCCTTTTTTTGCATCAGAAAAACGAGTTAAGAATCAGTGAAGATCTATTGAGGATGCTTTCTTTTGTCAGAATAGTCCATGAAGAGCCTTTCTCAGTCGGTGTGTAGGTCTTTTGTAATGAGACAAGATCAGGAATGAAGTGAATGCCTTTTTTTAGAATAATTAGCCAAGGTTATTATCATGAAAGGAAGAGTCGAAGTCATGTTAATGACAGATTAGATTCTATGACACTAAGAATAAAATTATATTAGTGCTGTTGAGGTAAGAAGTATTTAGCTAATTCAAGATAAATGGTCCACATCTAATGTTAATATCGTTATAAATACACTAAAATTTAAAAATGAAACCCTAGCCCTCTATTTCCTTCAATACATTGCCTTCTTATCAACAATGAAAGGGTATGAAAGACCACACCCATCTTCTGTGGAGCTCAAGATGAATGGGCAGAGGAAAGGTCTGCCAATGTTTGGCTGCCTTCTGAGTCAATAAAAGGTTATAAGATGCAAAGACTTAGGGCTAAACTTCCTGAGTATGTGTGTGGGTTGGAATGTCCTGAAGGAGGCAGGGAAGGTGGAACAACAAATGATCAGGGCTGAAAGGAAGGCCAGGTAAAGGCCTGAGTTGAAGAGATTGAAGGAAAAGAAGGAAATCTTTCTGCTCTATCTTATGACGCTCCAAAAGGCCTTCCCCATCTGATTAAGGAGGGAATATTACCGGAAGCAGGATTTCTCCAAGTCTGAAAAAAACCAAAAGGCAGTTTTACTGATCTTTGCCCTATCCTTATCCAAAGATTGAAACAAAACAAACCAAAATCCCCAACCAACAACAAACAACTAAATATAGACCGGAACGCATGGACTACCATTCACAGATTGTAATAACTACTTGTTTTTGCACTGTTGAACCCAGGATGCAAAGAAAAGACCACTGACTCCAACTTTAAATCAAATTAAGCAAGCTTATATTGTGTACACAAGAAAGCTGATCAGCAACTGCCTCACCCAAAAGTAGGGCAGGAGGGCAGTGCCTGGTTCAAGAGCAGGGAGGTTTTTATAACACAAAGAGTTACAAAGGTAGGTATCTTAGGAATTTATAGCTGACGGCGCTCTGGCAAGCATAATACAGAAGCAGATAGCAAATTAATGATTCACATGGCTCTAGTTAAAGCCAGACATGATTATCTGGTCAAAGTTGAGATTTCAGGGAGGGCAGTTTCTACTCAAAGCCAGACATGGTCCAAACAAATAGAACAGAAATAATCTTTGTATGACCTCCTGTTGAAATGGCTCCCAATCTTAAGATAGAATTAGGCTTGGTTTATCAGCATGATTTGCATTTAACATTTTTTTATTTTCAATAAACTTAGAAAGCCATAGGATATTCAGAACAAATTGTGAAAATGTTGTTCAACACCTATGTCCTATCTTTTCCCTCCCTAAGAGTAAACACCTAAAATTTGGTATGCATAGTTTCATACTGGTTATAAATACAAATATTAGTAAATTTATTTAAAATGTCATATATATTGTTTATGGTTATATATTTAATATAAATATCATATAAAATTTATATCATTGAAATAGGTCTATCTAGTTCTTTATAAGTATTGCCAAGTATCCCAAAATAGAAATAGTGGCAATCTGGTCATTGGATTATACTCACTTGAGTGTAGTTCATTTCTGCTTCTGATTATATAGATATTTACTTTGGCCATTCCATTGAACTTAACTCATGGCAATATAGCAAGTTATGATCAATGAATTTTGAGTGGAATTGACTTATGTTATTTCTGGGATGAAACATTTAATTGCCAGTGAATTACTGCCCTGTATTTTTTTCTTTCATTCATGCAAGCTTGAATTAATATAGGGTGCCATACTATCAAAGCAAACTGGACAGATCATAAAGGATAGAAAGGTGGCTAACTGTTATGTCTAGGCACAAAATATGTGGCAGAACTTTGACCTGGAGGGAAATATACTGAGTGAATTCACAATTCTAGGGAACATTTAATTTAATTTGATGTTTAGGCAGATTTAGTAGACAATGTTTGACAATTCTATAATGATTATAAATAATGAACAAAATATTGATATTACTGTATGTTTATTTTATAATGACACAGAGATTTCTCAGATTGCATAAAGAACTTTGATGAACAGTTTTTATGAATGACCCAAATAACATTAACCCCACTACAACTAACCCTATGTAGTTCCTTCCCACATTGACTCTGTACTTGTCCATGTGACTTTCTTTGACTGATAAGCATTATTGATCACTAAGGAGGCAGATTCTTGATAAGTTCTTCAATATGAAGATTTATCCTTTGGGTTCCTCTTGGAGTCCAGCTGACATATTGGTAAAAAATCCAAGTTCGACGACCAAATGATTGAAGGTCACATGGAAAGATTTGGAGAAAAGGAGGGCCCATATTGCATGGTCTGACCTCAGCTAAGCTAGAAGTTAGATTCCAACAAGGAGAATTATATCTCTGAGACGAATTAACTCACAGAAATAGGCAAAATAATATATCATTGTTTTCAGTTCTAAGTTTTGGTGTGGTTTTCAACAAATGATTAAAACAACAACTGTATATATGTATCACCATTTCTTTTATTCCACAGATTAATATGAGAAACATTCATGCAGATTTTATTTTGACTAGTTACATTTTTATTATAAAACCTAATTTCATATATTTTATATTATTAAAATTCATATTCATAAAACACTTGTGGTGATTTTAATATAAATTTTCTTTTTCAAAAATCTTTAAGAATGGCGTAAGAATAAATACAAAAATAAAATCACATATTAATTCTCAAATGAAAGGAAATACATTTTTGTTAGACTATAGCACATATAGTCTGATAAAAGTCATCTCATTGTATGGACATATATAAAAATAATTACCCAATTCTTTTTTTCTTTATTCATCTTGTTTTTCATTATAATAATTTTTATGTATGGGGCTGCAGCAGAACTTAATCTGAAATTAAAGTAGGTTAACTTAATTTTTTTGTTGTATTAATTGTTTTTGTGTGTTCAGTATTGTTGTGAATGTAAATATAAATAGTTTGTAGTTTGTAAATTACAGTAGCACAACAAAAATGTACATATTCTAATTGCAAATATGTGTGGGTTTGAATTTTTTGAGAGAGGAAGTATATATATTCCCCGTTGCTTCATTGTAAGTTTTCTGAGTTCAAGGTATTTTCTGTAGGAGATGTTGCCTACATTCATTACTTTCCCAATGAGAGTTCTTTTGTTCAAAATTTCTCTGTTTGCAGTTCTTTAAAACAATGAGCCCTTATGGCAAAAAATAGGTCATGTTCATGAATAATCCAATTAACTCAGAAATAAAATATCCCCCCCCCCAACCCCTTAGGTGGATTTAAGCAGGATGGGATGACAGAGAAAGATTAGAACAAGATCTTTTGGAGCTAAGAGAACAGAAAGAAACTGATCACTTTCATAGTTAGGGGACAGAAGGCCAGGTTTTAGTTGTATATTTTGTAAGGGAAACAATGAGTCTTCCAATGGAGGGACTAAGATTATAGCCATGGTGAGCTGAGTAATACTCTCCAAACCAGGTAAAGCCTTTTCAGATCACTTGCTGAATTACCGGGAGTTTGGCTCTTCCCTCTCACATGTTCCAAGATGCAAACACCTACAGAAACTGAGTATTGGCTTACTAGGCTGAGGTATCCTGTGCATGCTGCCTTTCCTCTGAAGAGACATTAACCCAATAAACCAATGGACTCATGCTTTGATATTACTTCTCATTGTGGCCTTGCTACCATGAAAGAGCTAAAATGCATGTCATTAAGTTCAGGGAACATCTTTCAGACATCTTTGTGTTAGGTCTGTCAGTTGCATCCAATACCATTGACCATAATACCTTTTGCATACTTTCTTCTTTCTTGGTTTGATATTATATTTTCTTATTTATTCTTGTTTTTTATCCTTTGATTCCTCCTTGTTTGTCTCCTTAGCCAACTTACTCTCGTCTGACTTTTAGAAAATGGTCCTTGGTTCATGCGCTCTTTCCCTCAGAAATTGTATGCTCATTGCTTTCTGCTGCAACTACTCTGTAGGAACAAGTTCCAACTGTTTATCACTAGTCCAGAGTCTTTGGATGATGGTATCCAACTGCATATAAATATTTATTTGAATGTCTGAAGGACATCTCAAAAATCAGCATGTCCAATCTGAACTGTGTGTCTTCTCCCTACAATATAGTCCTCTTCTAATGATTCCCATCTTAGTGAATGAACCCATAATCTATTTTATAATGGAAGCCTGAATTTTGAGAGATAATCTTAATTACTGCTTCTCCCTATCCCTATTTCTAATTCTTAAACATTGCTGATTTTACTTCCAAAATATCTTTTATTAATCTTGGCAGCTACCATCATCACAAAAGCTAGTCTTCCTTTCACTTGCATTGTAGTTTCCTCTAACTACTCGTTCTGCATGCAATCCTGCTCTTCACTCCATCCTCTGCAGAGTGATATATACGATTATGTCACTTCCCCAACTAAATCATTGTGTGCTTCCCAATGGCTCTTAGAATAAGAATTCAAACATCCATGCCTTGTCAAAATAGTGTGGTGGTTTAGAGCAGGGCTTTGTATCCAGAAAATGCCATCAGTCAAAGCCTAGCTTCTTTATTTGCACTCCTAGAACTAGTTACTAAGGCTTGGTTTATTAATCCATATCCATACCTTGGATTTTTATGAGGATAAATTAAAATACCATGTAAAAAGTCCTGAGTGCTATCATTTCCCTTTTCTCTGCTCTCTGGCCACATTATTCTTAGCTCTTCTAAAGAACTATATCCTTTTAGTTTTAACTTTAAAACTTTCATATACAATTTTCCTCCTGTCTAGAAATCTACTTTCTTTACCTAACATTTCTTCATACTTAATATTTTAGTTCACATTTTTTTCTTCCTTTGCACAAAGCTTTCCTGAAACCTGGTAAAAATGATTCCCTGAACTTGTCCTGTGTACCCATTCTGTAGCTGCTGTTGGCAGTGACTAAAAGATCATAATTATCCTCCTTCTTCAGAGAATTGACCTAGGTGAGTGCTTCTCAAACTTCATTGTGAATCAGAATCACCTGGAGGGTTTGCTTACCCTCATATTTCTGTGTTTCACTTCCAGAGTTTTTGACTTCTGGATGATCCCTAAGAACTGGAATTTCTAACAAGTTCTAGATTGCACTGATGGTGTTAGTCTACAGATCACCTCTTGAGAACCACTGTCACTATAGCAAGCTAAGTCACTATAGCAAACTCTCCCATCTGTCCTCCATAGGAAGGACTATGATTGAACTGACAGAGAGCAAAGGACTTCCTACAAGGTGAAACCAACTCTGGGATACAATTCCTAATGCAGAGCTCCTCATGGTGACCAGCTAAGGCTAGACTCCACCTGACATGGGATCCTTGCCACATCTGGTCCATTATTACCCTTCTCCAGGAAGACTTCTTCAGTAAAGCATGTACACATGGACCCCTCGCTCAGGCTTCACTTCTGAGAAACTCAAGACACTCACACACACACACACACACACACACACGTACACACACACACAAAGTCAGTGCTCTGCATCCATGGGTTCCACATCTGTGGGTTTGACCACCGATGGGTTGAAAATACATGGGAGAATTTGTATCTGTACTGAACACGCACAGACTCTTTTCTTTGTCATTTTCCCCCAAACAATACAGGATCACAAGTATTTACATAGCATTTACATTATATTGTGAATTATAAGTGAACCAGAGATGATATAAAAAACATACAAGAGGATATTTGTAAGCTATATGCAAATATTATGTCATTTTGTATAAGACACTTGAGCATCTGTGGATTTTTGTACCCATGGAACCAATCCCTTACAGACATTGAGGGATAATTGTATACACAAATTGGAAATTTAGGGAAGTAAAAAGAGCAAATATGTCAACTTTTCCCATATAGGAAGGCAGATTTCCTCAAAAGAGGATTAGCAGGAGCTTCTTAGGGAGAAGAAGGCACAGTTCTCCTTGAAGGCATGGGCACAGAAAAGATGCATCCTACAGAAATCTTAAAAGTTTATCAGTATCATTTTTAACAAGCCCCAGAAGCCCTGTTGTACCTGAGGCTTGAAAGAACTTGGAATTGCCCTATCTCTGAGGTACTATGCTGTCATTTCATCTAATGAGACAATCTGTACTTTCCAGGACCTTACACAGTAAGACTCTATAAATTCTGCATCAGGCAGAGTGTGGAGTCGTCTCTTAATGGCCCCAACAACTACCATTTCACTGTCTGGAATCTGCCAATATGAGATAATGTTGATAAACTGCACAGCTTTCTGCCAACAATAAAACTAGAGAGCAAATGGAGTTTAAAGGCTGCAACTAACTTTTTGTTGTAAGCAAGGCCAGAGGACAGAGAACTAGAAGAATGAAGAGACCTCAGTGGCCCGTTTCTAGAAATGGGCTATGTCCCATGTGCCCATCTTTCTTCAATCAGTGTCATCTTTGTAAATCAGAATTAATGGGCTCACCTCTCTTCCTGGAGCAGGTGGCACTGCCCTCCGTGGTGGGCTGACATGCCTGGAGTGGAGGATGGGGGCCATCTGGACTGCTGCCTGGGAATCAGGTTGATGCTGAGGCTGGACCATGGGGCAATTAGCAGGGCCCTCCTCAGCCTCTCTGGGTGCACCAGAGCACCTCTTGTCTGTTTCTTCCTCATGCCTGACACGACAATATGCACTTGGCTACAGTAACAATGAAGGGATGTGATGGACCAGGCCATCTGGTATGTTGGTAAAAATAACAACAAGGAGGTCTCTGCATAGGTAATCACACCAATTAAGAGTAAAAAGAAATAATACCTGATGCCCAGAGTCTAGGTGAATGTATTTCTGGATTTACACATTTTTAACAATAGAGGGTGTTAGTTCCCTATGTCGTCTGTGGTTTTTATTGTGCTTGCTAAAATCTTAATCCCATTCTAGTTTCATCAGGTAGTTCTGCAAGTGAAATTTGCATGTGGGTGCTGTTACCAGTACCTTTTATAGTCCTTGAGTAACTTAAATAAAGACAAATCCGGCTGATAAAATTGCAGATTACTGTTCCCACATCACAGTGAGAGCAAGACTATTTGGCATCCCAGTGTGGTTTTCAAAAGCCGCCCTGAACGAGGCTATAACAATGAAAGCAAATCCCCTTTTCTTCTCTCTCAAACATTTCCCAATTCCTTCCCAATTTCAACTCTTTCTGAAGACAAGGAACTACTTCACACTCTGCATTACACTGGGAGAAGGGAACTTCATCTGGAAGCTGGAGCAGAGGATGGGGCCATCTGGAAAGGCCACCCAGGTTTTCACTGTGGCCCTTCCTCTCAGAGTATTTGTCCATCAGGTTTTCCTGCTTGTCTTTCTGCTACAACATCTGTAACAACACACATCCCAAAGTATATTAATCTTACATCTGTACTGGGTGAGGAAAAAATGACTCCCTCAGAAACATGTGATCACTGGATACAAAATGTAGAGTGGCCATGATTACAGTATCAAGTCCTGATCCTCCAATACTGAATTCAAAACATCCTTGAGCAACATTCCAGAAGGCCTAAGGGCCCCCCCTTAAAAAACGCTTTGTATTTAGCTGTTCATATGGAATGTGGTCTTGGGGAAAGAAATATAATACACAAAGCCTCTCTTTTCACACTATTGTGTAAATAACTGGTGCATTTCAAAAGTAAGAAAACTTGAATGAAAGTGGAATCAAGCTCTAAGGTTGACCTCATCAAAGGAGGATGCATGAGTTTTCCAGACTCCTTTTTCAAAAATTTAATTAAAGTCTTTGGTAAAAGACAATTATGCCCCAAGATGACTTAGTGAATAAAAGGTAAATAGAAGCAACTCTTTTGTCAAGGTAGTTATTTTTTCTCCCCCATCTTCTTCTCCAAAACCAAACCCTAATATTTTTCTCAGCATGCTAAACATAACTAAAATGTTTATCATGGTAACTTTCCTATCACCATTTGAGGCAGTTTATAGAGGACTCCTTGTACTTTATATTCACTAAATGTTTTATATTTGCTATGAGCTCAACAAATTACATTCTAATTTAACATTTTTACACACAGCAATCCAGAATGATAAACAATAATTTCCTGCCCCTTTGAACAGGAAGTGGAGTCATTATGAAAAGCCTTATCTGAAGAAGGAGGAGCGGCTTCTGGAATGTCACAGATTTTTCTCTGCGAATCCTCTCTGAAACAAGTCATGGTAGTAAATGTCATGTTAAAAGAATATGTGGCTTGCTTTTAGAAGTCTATTTTGGCTTTTTTCTCTGAATTTCTTTCATGCTGTTTTTTATTATAAAAGAGTGCCTTGCTCTGTACTGAAGGGAGAACACCTCCCTTCCCCTTTCTGTTAATGGAACATCTTTCCATCGCCTTGGAAACAGCTGCATGTGATGATTTGTGTGGGGCAAGGTAAATGTTCCTTATACACATTCCTTTCAGGCCTGTTGAGTGGGGCTATGGAACAGGACCTGCCATTGTTTCCATCATTGGTAAGGGTCTCTTTATTGGAAAATAGAGAGCTGGTAGAATTTGTTGGGGGTGATTCTTCTTCCTTGAGAGGATGATAGCATGACTAAAATTATGGAAGCATAAAAGCTGCAGGTTTTCTATAATGGGCACTGCTCAGTATTATTAATAACCGTGCACCAGGCACTTTTATGTTGGCAAGTGGCTTCAATCATTTTTATCACGTAATAGCTGTAGAGGTTCAGTGAGCTCTTCAATCTCTTCGCAAGATTGGGTCCCAGTAACACACAGAATTTTAAAGCTGGGAGGAAATTCCCAAGGCTCATTCAAGAAATATTGTTGAATTATTAATTTGAAAAGTGCTTTATACACACACACACAGAGCAATATGTATCAGTAGAGATATGCCAGGGAGATAAACACAAGCATCTTACTATCTCATTTAATCTTACAACAATCCCACAAGAAAGATGCTATTATTCTAGCCTTTTCACAGATGAGGAAAATGAGGTTTAGAAAAGTTAAGGAAGGACCTTATTTGTGATTAATTCTTTGTGAGATACATGGCAGAGCCGGTGTCTGATCTCAGAGCCCACACTCTGATAAGTGATCACCTGTACTAGGCAGGGGGATGCTCTGTGCTCTTGCACACAGCTCTTCTTTCACATGATCCCTGACCCACCGGACAAACTCATTACTAGTCATGGGAGCAGAGGACAGCCTCACATGACCGCTTGCTAGAGATGAGCACTCACAACTCCTCTCCAACCCTCTCCCAACTGCCACCATGCATCCTTAGCTATACAAAAACTAGGCATTCCAGAAAAAATAAAATAAATAAACAAATACCAGAAAGAGCAACAGAAATCAATAAAGCTAGAAAAAATCTAACTAGGACAACAAAAGAAGAAAAAAGGTATTTAAGAGCTACTTTTGGGAAACACAAATAAACAAAGTACCATTAATGTTAAAGAAGAAGAAAAATAGGAAAGAGAAATGAGATATAGCCATTGATTTAGAAGGGATTAAGCGCACACACACACACACACACACACACACACACACACACGGCTACATACAACTCACTGATACATTTTTTTAAAAATCTCACTGAAATAGTTGATATCTGTGCTAATATAAAATAAATATAAAAAATGACAAGAGGTAGAGGACCTTGAAAGACAAATACACATGAAAGAAAAAGGGTAAAAGTTTCAGAGAAGCAAGGATTCAAGAATCAGTAAGCACTTACTACTTGACCAGTGAATCTTATTATGCCTTGAAAATACTGTGCATTCTCATTTTTTGTGTTTTTCAGAATGCTGGTGTGTATGTTTAGTTACACAACTATTGGAGGTGATTATCACTTGCCAAAGACTATCTGCACACTCAATATACCATCATATTTAAAACAATCTCATAAAATAGGTACCATTTTGATCTTGTTTCTTACAGATGGGGAATACGCAAAGTCATATGACCAAGAGGAGACAGTAATGAGTACAACTGGATTTCTAACCCATATCAGTCAAATTTAAGAGCCTAGATTCTTGAACAGTACTTTTAGTTGTTCTAGAGGATAAATTGTAAGAATAATAAGTTTTATAAAACAAGTATAGTACTGATACAATAATGTAACCAATGGTTTTCTCTAAAGAAAAAATATTTAGATCATTCTCATTTTCAGATATTGAACAAAAACTTTAAATAAACTATTAACATCAATTATGGCAACAACAATAGTATGCCATAGTCTTGTATGTTTATGGAAATATGTATTATGAAAATATGTCATGTATGTTTATGGAAATGTATGTTTATGGAAATATATTTTAGGAAATATATTACATGAATGAATCAAAGGGGAACAAGCATATAACTCATATCAATTAATGGCAAAAATGTTATTTATAAAATTAATTTATAGTCTCATTTTCTAAATACCCCTTATTATAATATCTGATTCTCAGTGTTAAGATGTTAAAGAAAGTTTTATTCAAAATAAGAACAAGTAAGGTATGTAAGTCTCCCCTGCATTTGTTTACATTGGTTTTAGAAGTTCTAGTAAATGTAATGAGAAAAAAGATAGATATTTGAAAGTTGCAGTGGAATTTTCCATGTTTACAAAAGCTCCATGTGAAAATCCAAGAGAAGCAAGGTAATGATAAGAAATTTAAAGAACAATTCAGTATGTTTAATGGATAGAAAGTACCATTAAAGAATTCTGTATCTGTCTGTGCTCATTATCCAAATGTTTACTGAGGCCATTTTTAAGAATTCATCTATTTGAATATTAGTTTTAGTTTCACAGGACTTTATTTATTTTGATAAAGTTTATTGTCATTCTTTAAGAACCTTGGTTTATATCCCTTCTTGTTTTATTAAAATCCGCCATGTAGGAGCGCTTCCCATACCTTCAACCCCTCCCTTCCCTCTTTTCCCATTCTATGGTGATGAAACACATGCCCAGCAGAGCATGCCTCATTGGTTGTAACCTCGGGGCCGTGATTGGTCCGAGGACCCTATATAAGCCTCTGCACTTCCTGGATTAAATGGGTTCTGTGCCTTGCTCTGGCAGAGCAGTCTTACCTACTCCCGGAGTCTGGGTGGAGTGACTCCGCGAACCATCACCCCTAACCTCGTCCCGTGAGACCTCACTTTGTCTTCCATGAAGACCCCTTTTTGTCTCCTAAGACCCCAAAGCCTCATCCTGTGAGACCCTACTTCGTCCTCCCTGAAGACCCCTTTTCATCTCTCAGGACCCCAACTCCTGGAGGAGACTCACGAGGCACAACTTCAAACAATACTGCCATACTAGAAAAATTCCTCAAGACCTTGGCTATTTTAAATGGACATTGGTAGAAATAATAGTGATGTACCCAGCTGTCATGTGTTCCTTGGGAATGTAGAGAAGATATCATTAGTCAGTCATGGTGTCTTTTTCCTAGACCAGATTTGGTCTCTGAATCTTTCACAAAATAACTGTTGTTAACTGACTGACACCAGCTTAGGAAACATGAGCATTATTTTCCTCCAAGTCCAGGGACTTTGTCTCAGTCTTTCTGGTGGATTTCCAACTGAGGAAGGGTGATCTTCAGCATTCTATATCCCATCTAACTTGCTCCAAACTCAATTTTGTTGAGTCTTGTCATAAAGGCCAAGGGCTATCATGTGTAATCTGTTGGAAAGTAAATCCTTTTGGACATGGGATTAGCACAGATTGTGACAAATTGATTCAACGGGAACGCCAAACTTTACTCCTGAAATATCTGTAAACTGTAGTCTTAGAATGAAAAGTTTGACAGTTCTTTTATACCTAAACTGTCAAAGCAGTTATTGCACCAAATGTCTGTAGTTCATGGTAAAACAGTCCTTTTTAGCTGGCAGCAATATCAAGAGCACAACTCGGACATTTGGGAAGGCCCGAACCTGACTGAAGACAGTTTAAAAAAGTACCAACTAGTAAGGAAAAAAAAAAAAGATAGAGTCTCACATGTACTCTGTGGTGAGAGTTGGTATAATTATACAAGAAAGTAGCATGGTTTGCATGACAAAGCATTATGAATGTATGATTCAGACGACAGGGACATAAACTCATCATGTATCTCAGGACAGAAGCATTAAACAACTGATAAAGAATTATGTTAGGCACCATGGAGTTAAAATACATTAACAATAAAGTAGATAGGCATGAATATGTCAGCTCACAGTGTTTGCCTTCTTGAAGAATAAGCACACTCTGGAAGCCGGGACGCAGCAGTCACTGATTTAAATCCTGCAAGAGACTCCTATTTGCATGAGGAGATGCAAACTCTTTAGTACTATCAATTGTTAAGGAATCCATCCCTGCCTTCTTCACCCCTATGGATACCTTGCTTCCTCCTACCTCAGGACCCCACTGCAAATCCCTAGACTTCAGTCAGATAAACAGCCGCACAGTTCTATGTGTGTCCTTGAATTAACCTTGGTTTGGTTTTAGAACCCAGTCTTTCTCAAAATTCAGAATTGTGACCTATGATTTTCTTTGTTCTAGAATGTTCTTTCTCCACACGTCCAACCTTTGCTTGGCACGTTTCTTTTCATCCTGCTGCCATTTTACTTTCTTAGCAATCCCCAACAATCCAACCCCTCCACCCAGTTCAGACACTCCTTTATCGTCTCACTGTTTTCTGTGCTTTGGTTTCACAGTACTAGTTTAAATGTCTCATACCTGTTTTTGAGTTTCCACAACTTAATTTTGTGTCTTTTTTTTAAGAGCACAAATCATGTTTATTTTATATACCAAGTACCTAGCAAAGTCCTTATCATGTAATAGATCTAAACTTAATGAAACATCAAATGAATACAAAGTGAAAGAAGACATAAAACTAAAGATATTGACAGGTAGCATAATCAGTAGTGTAGTAGAGATAAGGAGTAATATTTACAAGAATTCAGAAGAGTGAAAGATCACTTCTCAGTGGAACAATGGAAAAACACTTCACGAATTTGGTAATAACTGAGATGTAAGAACAAATAATATTTGGACCATGAAAATGTACTAAAATTGAAAGAATAAGAACTCCAGAGTCCAACAGAGCTCTTTATTTAAAATAAGTTATGTGAATTTGAACAAATCCCTAAATGAGCCCCAGTTGTTTCAAATGTGAAATTGAGGCTTTAAAGATTAAAGCAAATGAGATAACATGTGGAGACATTTATTCAGGTCCTGGCACAAACTAATAGTCATTATGAGATACCTATTAGCTAGTTTTCTTATTGCAGAGGTGATAGGTTTTTCTAGACCAACTAGATAGACTGAATCAAGGAATGAGGTGGGAAAGTGAAGTCTTTTCACTTTTCTCTCCAGATGGAGAGCAGAGGAATTGCATTTGACTAGAGCTGGAGTTGCCTGAGGAGAAGGAAACACAGTTTGAAAAAATTTCATTCAGATTTTATTTTTCCTGGGGTTATTGAGGAGTCATAAAAGGCTACCAATTAAGACATGAACTGATCAGAATTAGGTTCCAGGAGTGCTGATCTGGCAGCTCTGTTGGAAGAATGTTTAGAGAAAGGAGAAACCACTTTGAGTTGCTAGGGCAGTAGCAGAGGAAATATACCAGCAACACCAGTCTGTGGGAATTTGGAGGAGGGAACATTTAGAAACGTTTTGCTGGAATACTATTTATTAACTGCTATTTAAAAAAAAATGTTTTGTTACCAGGAATTGAACCCAAGAGTGCTTAGCCACTGAGCCACATCCCCAGTTCTTTATTTTTAATTTTGAGACTTAGGGCCTCACTAAGCTACTGAGGCTGGCCTTGAACTTGCAATCCTCCTGCCTCAGCCTCCCAAGCCACTGAGATTATAGGCTGTGCCACCATGCCTAGCTATTGAATGTTTTTTTTTTTGTTTTTTTTTAATTAAATGGACCTGAGGATTTGAGAACCTGAAGGCAAGCTCAACCTTTCTCCAGGGCTAATTCATACTGAAGTGATCTGACACACATTTTTTTTCATGACTATTTTGTGAAAGATTTGCAAAATTGAAGTGTGTACTGAACAACTGGTGGTGATATTCAGAAATATATCTATATATTTTCGGTAGATAGAGCATACTAATTGCCTGTGTTAGTCAGCTTTCTGTTCCAGTAAAAGAAACAAACAAAAAACACCTGAGATAACCACTTTATAAAAAGAAAAGGTTTGTTTGTTTATTTATTTATTTATTTATCTATTTATGCCAGAGATTGAACTCAGGGGTACTCAACCACTGAGCCACATCCCCAGCCCTATTTTGTGTTTTATGTAGAGACAGGGTCTCTACATAAGCTTAGTGCCTTACTGTTGCTGAGGCTGGCTTTGAACTCGCTATCCTCCTGTCTCAGCCTCCCTAAGTGCTGGGAGAAAAGGTTTATTTTGGCTGACAGTTTTGGAGGTTTCAGACCATAATCTATCAACTGCATTGCTTTGAGCCTGTGGCAGTAAGTCATGGTGGGTGTGTCAGTCAACTTTTCATCACTTTGACCAAAATACTCAACAAGAACAGCTAAGAGTAGGAAAAGGTTATTTTGGCTCTGTTTTAAAGGTTCAGTCTCTGGTCAGCTGACTCCATTCCTCTAGGCCCAAAAGAAGGGGGAGAATAATGCCAAAGGGTGCAGGGATGGCCAAGGAAAGCAGCTTGCCTCACGGTGACCTGGGAAACTGGGGGCGGGCACTCAGAAGACGAACCCTTCCAGGGCACACCCCAGTGACCCATCTAGCCAAACTATGGCAGTAGGAGTGCAGGACAGCGCAAAGCTGCTCATCTCATGTCAGGGAAGCAAAAAGAAAAGAAGAAGCAGAAGAGATCAGAGCCCCATGATCTCCTCAAGGACGTATCACCAATGACCTAAATCCTCCTGTGCAGCCTCACAGCTTTGAGGTTCAGTCATCTCCCATTAGTGCCCAGGACCAAACCTTTAACACATGGACCTTGGGGAACGCTCATCCAAACCATGGCGCTACCGAAAGCAGGAAGTGGGAATGAAAGAAGAGTATGAGATATCCATAGATCCATTATAGTGCTACCTTCCTCTCCATATAAATTCCTAACTATATGTCCATGTATCTGTACATCTTCATGTGCATCTATTTTTATATCTCTATAATTGTCATTAGAATTTTAATTGATTATTGTAGCATATCACACACATTAGTACAGTGCTATAGGAAATTCTTATAATGTGTGCGCATGGGTGCCTGGGTTTATCAGATTCTAAAACGTCTGATCTGTCATTCAAATACTATGAGATTTTAATCATAGCACCGCATCCTCCACTGGTACTCAAATAAGTGAATAAGTATTTGCTAAACAAAATAAATAAATAAGTTAGTAAGTTAAGCTTTGATCCTTACTCCCAATTCTAAGAACTTATTGTAAATAAGAAATTCAAAATAGGAGGAAGAATATTTTAGAATTTTAAAACTTCTGAAGACTTTAAGATTAATTTATAATAGCCATAACCTGGTAAAAGCCTAAAGGCAAGCTGGGGCTGGGGCTTAGTAGTAGAGTGCTGGCCTAGCACCTGTGAGGCACTGGGTTCAATCCTCAGCACTGTATATAAATAAATAAATTAAATGGAGGTATTATTTTTTTAAAAAAGCCTAAAGGTATTACCATTGATTAATGGTTCGTAAAATTATGGCATGATCACTTAATTGAAAAGAGTACAATCTTTAATAGATGATACTTATAGAATTTATAATAACGTATGTTAACTCTGAAAGAAAAGGCTACATACAAGATTTTATATGCAGAATTAGTATAAGTAAACTAACAAAAATTAAGTAGTGGAAAAAATATAGAAAATAACCCATATCATGTTGACAATGGTTTTCTTTAGGAGATGAACCTAAGTACAATTAGTTGCTATATTTTATATCTCCCAATTATCTGAAACCTCATTAATAACCATGAATTATTTTATTATAAAAATATCTTCTTTGCAAATCTGGGTAATCAACAAAAACTGCGAATTTCTCAAGTTTACATTACCCCCAAGAAAGCACTTATATTTCAGTGTGCATTGCTCTTCTAATTTCTGTGGGATTTTTGTGTTACAGTTTATGGGGTACCTGTGAGAGATTCTCTTCCTGGTCACACAGCATTGAAAACATTGGGTTAACAAAGCCTGGGGGCATTTTTTTAATGTAGTGCTTTTCAGGGCATTTGATATTTTGCAAATTTATTTGACTATTGGACTATTTATGACATCTAAAATTATTTTCAAGTCTTTCTTTGGATAGCTGACCTTCTCATATGTCATAATAGTAATGCAATCCAATATAAACTAATAGTAATACAACCCAATATAACCCTTTATTGAATCTTTACTGAATTACATATAGGATATAATGGTGAGGATTTTGCATGCATAACCATATTTAAAACTTGCAACAATTCTATTAGTCAGTTGTCATTACTACTCCCATACTGTAGATAAGAAACTGAGTCTGGGAATTTTGCTGAATTCCAAAAAGTAAGTATAAAGACAGGATTCTGAATCCAGATCCTGTTTCCTGTATGACAGTACAATGATATTCTGACACACTAATAAAAATATCATTTTAAAAATATTCCAGATAAAGATTCTCTGGGTTCTTTGTCCCCCTTCTACAGACTGACATTGTTGTGATCCGCAAAAGCACAGAATTTTAATGATTTTTCACTTACAATAAAGCCAGGTCACATCTTTAATCTTCAAAACAAATGTTTAAACCAAAGAATATTTCCTACATTAATTTATTATCTATGTTTGAAGTGGAAAAAGGATTTGAATACCTTTGTAGATAATGTGATTTGTGCTCTGGATAGGAAATGCTTTATCAATTATTTAAACATTTTCCTATAGCTCTCTTCTAGATGTTTGTTGCCAGGATAGAATGAACAAATATAAGTACAATCTGAATATAATGGCTTTTGTATACCAGTGAAAGACACATGGTCATATGTGGCAGGAAGGAAAGGTAGTTTTAACCCTACTGAAGCAGCTGAGAGGAGCCTACCAGCGCTGACCAGTTGTCATTTCTGTGTCATTTCACTTCATGGGTATGCAAGTCTTAATCTGTAAGATTAAACCTGTTTCATTTTAGCATAGTAGCCTGACGAATTAAAAAATATTCTACTTAAATGAAAACTCATTTTAACTTCCCTAAACAGTTTGCTCTGAATAGATTTACTGCTGCACAAGGAAAGGCACAGTTTGAGCCTTCTGATTCTCAGTGAAAGCAGTTTATTCTGAAACCAAAGAGTGCAATGGCCCAGTAGAATCTACTTGATAGACAACTGGAGATGTACCATAATTCCAGTGTGGGAAGGCCTGGCTTGAGCCACATTCTATGAATGTTCTGTTCATGATCAACTTGGGATAGGTTATATAATTTCATCAGAATGTATTAGGGATGAACATAGACCTAATTAGTAAAAGGGTAAGGCAAAGAGTTTACACAGGCGTGGAACCAGGGCGACTGGGCCATCTTCCTGCTCCATGGGCATCTCTTGAACAACAATTGAAGCTTCTGTTTCTTCATGTAGGATGTAAGAATTATGTAAATTAGATTGAATATGATTATGTATCTGAAATTGGTGGCACATTGTTAGGTACACAGTAAATACTAAATTCCTATGCATCTTCACAAATGCCTCTAATTCTTCAATTGTGGAATGAGTGGCACAGGTGACAGAGAAAGCTGAAAGCTGAGTTGTCAAGGCTTAGCATTCTGTTTAATCTCAATTACTCTCAAGGCACAGCAAGACTTCATCAGTCCTTAACCAGACTTAATTTGTGGTTATTTGGCACCCTTAGCAGGTTTACACATAAGGGAAAACAAAAAGTAAAAGGAAAGGGAGGAAAGTGGGAAAGGATGATGAAGAGAAGAGGTAATAAAATAAGAGACAGGTAAAGAGATATGGATGAAGAGGAAAAAAAGAATATGTCAAACCAAGGAGATCTGGAAAGCTAAGGAAAAGAGTCCTCCCAGGCTGCCATGTAAGACACACTGCAGAATCCACAACAGGGGTCACCTATCCTGTTTCTACAGCCTCAGCTCTGTGGTTAATAGGCATTGATACTGTGAATGGATATTATTATTATTATTATTATTATTATTATTATTATTATTATTACTACTACTACTACTACCAGGGATTGAACTCAGGAATACTCAATCACTGAGCCACATCCCCAGCACTATGTTTTGTGTTTTATGTAGAGACAGGGTCTCACTGAGTTACCTAGGGACTCGCTGTTGCTGAGGCTGGCTTTGAATTCACAATTCTCCTATCTCAGCCTCCCAAAGTGCTAAGATTACAGGCATGCGCCACTGCGCCCAGTTGTTAATAGATATTATTAATTAATGGGCATTTTTAGTGAAAGTTCAGGGAAGAATTTTTTTTTTTACTTTTCTTCAGGTTCCAAATAAATAAGTTGGTTTTTCAAGGAATAAATTCAAGAATCAGAAATCCATTGCAAACCTAAATAGAACAAATACATAAATTAAATATAGAAAAAAAAGAAGCAGAAATCATTCAGAAAATATTTTCAACCAAATTTGGTTTTCTACTCAGGATCACATTAAGCAACCCCTTAGAGGTTTCCTGGGCCTTCCTTGCTGAGGTTAGAATGTATGTATTTATTTATCAGTACTAGGGAGTGAACCAAGGGTGCTCTACCACTAGCTACCTTCTCATATCTTTTTAATTTTTACGTTCAGACAGGGTCTCACTAAATTGCAAAGGCTAGTCTCAAATTTGTAATCCTCTTGCCCTAGACTTCCAAGTGGGATTATAGGTGTGTACCACTGTAACCAGCATAACATCTTTAAAGCTTCTAAAATGTAAGAGCAAAACTGGAGACCCTATATTACCTGAAGAGGAAAGAAACCTAAACAAAGGATCCATCCAAGTTCAGGCTTCATGGATATGACTTTCATGATGGTTCTCCTTCTCAGGGCAGTTTCCCTTTTATAAACATCAAAGTGATTGACAGTGAAGGCATCCAAAAAGAAATCATTTTATCATTTCCTTTTTTATTCGGGTCACTGAAAGGTTTCTTCTATTCTTCATCAGAAATATTACAAAGTAATAGACACAAGTTTCATCACATTTTTTGAAATATAAAGATTGAGGAATATATTCTCTTTCCCTTCTAAAGACACATTGATGTCTCCTCTGGGCATGGAACCAACTGAGTTCTCTTGGGTCATGCTCTTTTGGTGACAGTATCAAGATGTATGTGTTCACAGATGAAAGGAACAGTGTAATACGAGGTTCTAATTATTAAGAGATGATGATGCTTCATATTTTAAGTTTCAATTTAAACTCAGAATGCAAACAACATATTGTTCATAACAGTGTAAAGAATGGATGGACTCTGAGGCAGCAGTCTGGATTTATGCCCAGAGCTCCATGAATATGCTGTGTGACCTTTGGTAAGTCACTTAACCTGCCTGCCTGGCCTTGTCTTTCCAGAGTTACATGGAATATAAATATGAGTTTAAAAAGATTAAGAAGTGATGTAATATTTGACTATAAAGAGTCTGGCTATTTTTTAAATGGATAAAAATTTAACTACTCAAGTATTCAGATACTGTCAAATTTCTATGAAAGACTGCAATGAGTTTTATTTTAAAATGTCAGTATTTTAATACATTTAAATTTAAAAGTTTCATTAAATATGAACTACACAAATCCATGAAGGTAGGGGAGGCACATAATTTTTCAAAATTATTTTAAGGGGTGAGAAAACACTAACTTGGAAGACCGTGGGTGCGCGTTCCTCACTTCCTGAGTTAGAAACTGAAAAGTTAGTTTTAGAGTGGAGCCATTATTCTAATGGCATGAAGTATACTAAACTATATTAATATGTGGGGCATGGTGATGTGAACTTCAGTCCTAGCTCCTCAATAAGCCAATTAGGAGGTTGGCTTGAATTGGTTTGAGACCACTCGGGGCAACATAGTGATACTTCATCTCAAAACCAACCAACCAACCAAAATGCTATAGTATTGTTATTAAAAGTTAACATAATGGGGCTAGGGCTGTAGCTCAGTGGTAGAGTGCTTGCCTAGCATGTGTGAGGCACTGGGTTCAATCCTCAGCACCACGTATAAATAATAAACAAATAAAGATCCATCAACAACTAAAAAAAAATTAAAAAAAAAACAGTTAACATAAGTTATCATTAGCATCTAAAAATGGAAATTTCCTTTTAAGAACTGATATGAATGTATAGGAAATCACACACACAAAGATTTAGTGGCTCTATTCAGTCATGAGTCTCACATACAAAAAAGAAAAACCAGAAATTTAGAGTCAAACACATCTCAAAAAATGTTTGACAAAAATGTTGTACATTCCACAGATTTAAAGTGATCATTTGGCTACGTACTCTGAAAACAGCAGAGCAATCAAATTATGCAACCTTTTCAAGCTCCACATGAATTATTTGGCACTTTTTTTCTTGTCAGCTTCATTCTCAAACTTATATATTCATGACAATCTAAAAATTGATGAATCATGAGTCATAGAATAATTGTCTTTTTCCTGGTAACAAAAAAAAAAAAAAAAAAAAAACTGTTTCAAACAACAGGATATTTGAGGGATTGTTGATGATTCACTGTTTGACATCGCCTCTGTCTTGAAAGAGATTTCTATTTCTTAATATCTAAAAGGTGAACATATTCCAAGTGGAAAAGAATGACAGCTATGGGGTCACACAGAGGGCAACTACTGCACTTTTCCATGTCTGTCTCAAATGTAAGGAGGTTTGACTGCACTGGTAAAAAGGAAGATGGAAAATAGATTTCCAGCTATTAATGGTGGAAAGGAGAATCTAAATACATTCACTAGAGGAACAAGTTTCATTTTCCTCCATCTACTTCTGAATCTTTTAAAATAACTTATTCACATATGGAATGAATAAAGTTAAGAAAAAAATACCTGTAACTCAAAGTGGACAGTGGAATGGCCAAATTTTCTTTCTTTCTTTTTTTTTAAAATATTTTTTTAGTTGTTGATGGATCTTTATTTTATTCATTTGTTATTTATATGTGGTGCTGAGGATTGAACCCAGGGCCTCACACATGCCAGGCAAGTGCTCTACCACTGCGCTACAGCCCCAGCCCCCCAAATTTTCTTTATGTTATTTTAATTCCTTTCTTCACTTGAATCAATAATGATGATATTACGTAAATGGTTATATTTTGTGGTTTATAAAGTTGTTCACTTTTTTCGATTGATCTGCATAACAAAAGGGTGTAAATATCTCCATTTTGCAGATGAGAAAACAGAACATTAGAGAGCAGACAAACGTTTCTGAAGGATATGTAGCTAGTAAATTTAAGAACTGGTCAATCATTACTAAATTCAGGAATTTCTAACAGAACAGAGTGTCCACCTTCACAATGGGAAATGCAGAGTTACTGCCCAAGAGCCCAGTGTCTTCCCAAAGGTTTTCAATGCATTTTTCTGTCGCTCCTGCTCTGGTTCTATATTCAAGGTTGTCAATCATGTTACAGCCTCAAGGAAAGGTATGAGAGGGAAGTGAGATCTCTGTACTTGGATGTTAAGAACTAGAGCAATGTTATTACAATGGCTTTGGTATTTATCCAATCTTTTGGAAAGTACTTAAAATTTTACTGTGAAGTCAGTTAAGTTAAATCCAACAGGCAAAATATTTAAAAAATTAGTTTGCCTGTTGTCATCCTTTAAAAAATAAGAGTATTTGGTAATAGAAGGGATTTTGTTTTACAGTCATAGTTTTCTACTTTCCTCCTACATTTAGTGACTTCATTACCTGATATAGTCAATGAATTATTCTTAACTATGAGGAAATGGCCAGACCTTCTGGTTGCCATTTTCAAGCAGTGACACATCGAATGTTTGCTGCCACTCAGAATCTAGGAGACAGGCAGAGTAGCAGCAATGCCACCAATTCCCAGGCTTTCTCTCAATAACTGGGAAGGAGGCATGTCATTATGTTCAGGAGGTATTTCTAACCCCCAATGTTTGTGGCAGTAAGCAATGTACCAGAGATTAGTATTTTAGGGGAGTGGTAATGATAATCATAATTTCAATTTTTGTGCTCTCTTATAGCATCATCCTCTTTCCCAGATCTAATCCTTTCAAGTCACCTGATATTGTAATATTTAAACTTGAAAGATGGACATACCTATCTAAGAATGCTATTAGGAAAAAGTGAACAGGATTGGTAGGTGGTTGTGACCATTGTTTTATCCATATTGCTAACCACTCTCTAGCAAGCAGGTGCAATTGTGACTTGAAAAGAAAAGTGATGACCCAGCCACATGGCTCAGACTCCAGGTAAAGGTGACTTTCTGCTCTCTGATGGGACAAGAAAGAACGAAGGAGGTAGAGACAGGAGAGGCCCCGGGCAGGGGCATTGTAGTGATTTGCTAGGATGAAAACTAAACAGGCACTCATTGAAATGTTATGCTGTTTTTCTAATCAAATATCACTAAAACTTTAAGAAAAATCAGTCATTCAAATGTTGGTGACAAATTAGTCAGTCTTTCAACAATAGGGAGGAAGAAGAAGAGAAAGAAGAAAAAGAAAAGGGTGTCACTAAAGTTAATGTTCAAAGATCATCAAAACAGATATGCCAAAATTCATCTTTTCACTTCACCTCGAAAAAGCGACTCATATTTCATAAATATGTACAATTATTACAAGTGAATAAAATCTTTAAAAAATGTTCGTGATGGAAATGCTAGCTATCTTGTGTGATCATTATCTTTTTTACATATTATTAAATTACCATCCTGTATCCCATAAATATGTACAAGTAAAATAACCATAATTAATCTTTAAAAGAAAAGGAGAAAATGACCATCCCACTCAACTGTTCAGTTTTCCTCACTTCTAAAATAAGAGCACCTCAAACACTAGTGCATGGACTAAACAAAGATAAGTCTGCACAGTAAGGGGCACACAAGGAGAAATGGCCAAATGTTTAATAACTTCCTTCTCCCTATTCTCACTAAAACCAGCTGCCAAGGCCTAAAATCCCATATCATCAACATTTTCTATTTTATTTTGAAAGTAATCCCTGGAGAATATAGTTCTTTTTCGGTAGCCCTACCTCTCTTCCCTCCCTATGTTCTGTCCTATGGTATTCCTTGCAGATTCCAAAGCCTAAACACCTACCTTCTCCTATTCTTGCTCAGAATCTGTGCACAAGGGTAGCAAAAACGGTGGACAAGAAGGACATCACAGGAATGGTGTGACTCTATCTTGTTTACAACCACAGAAACGGGAAATTGTGCTCCATATGTGTACTATGACCTGAAATTCATTCTTCTATTTAAAAAAATAAATGAAGAAGAAAAAAAAACACCCTAGGAGTGTTGAAAGAAAGACCACAGCTATAAGATCAAGGCGAACAATAACAACAAAACAACAACAAAAACACAAACAAAAAGCCTGCCCCAGCAAGTCCCAGGACAATATACTCCTGCCCATCCCCCCAGAGGATTACCTATCAGACTTTGATTGACACACAGCTCTTTAACATTTTCTTTACGTTAAACCCATCCAGGGTAAATTCTATCAACCACTTTCAAAGTAGTATTCAATTGTCCTTTCTAATTACCAAACACTAAAACCTTACATGTGATTTCGTAGATCAAAAATTAGAATGTATGATTGAGGTCAGAGTTTTGAAAAAATATCGTTTCAGGGGGAAAAAAAACGTGATAACCTTGTTTTCCTAGTACACAGTCAAAATTAATGTTAAAGACAGAGTTCGGATGAGAAAAAAAATAAAATAAAATTTAAAATGATAGAGCTTGGTCTCTACATCCAGGAAGAATGAACTTCAAATTCTAAGTTTGCCATTTACTAGTTAGGAAAATAAAAAGCAAAGTCTTTAACATTCTGAGTCCCAGTGATCTCATTTCTATATTGCAGATACTTAATAGCCTCCTTTATGGGACATACTGTAAACTCTAAATCAAACAGTTATGCCAAGTGGACACTATAAATCTAGGAATGTGATAATTTTTCAATAAAATTTAGCTCACATAGAATTTTACTCTATCCAAATTTTAAATTAGAGAGAGAAAAAGAATGTACTCAGTAGCCTGCAAGGTTTTGAATGTGAGGATAGAAATTAGATTTTTTTTAAATTTTATTTTTTAATTTGTCCTAATTAGTTACTCATGACAGTAGAATGCATTTTGACACATTGTAAGCAAATGGAGCACAATTTCTCACTCCTCTGGCTGCATATGGTGCAGAGTCACACCAATAGTGAAATCATACATGTATGTGGGGTAATAATGTCTGTCTCATTCTACAGTTTTCCCATCCCCACATCCCCTCCACTCCTCTCACTCTCCTCTGCACAATCCAACATTCCTTCATGCTTCCCTATCCCTAACCCCACTATGAATCAGCATCCACTTATCAGAGAAAACATTCAGCCTTATTTCACTTAGCATGGTATTCTGTAGTTCCATCCATTTATCTGCAAATGCCATAATTTCATTCTTCTTTAAGGCTGAGTAATATTCCATTGTGTATATGTACCCCATTTTTTTTGTCCATTCATCTGTTGAAGGGCATCTAGGTTGGTTCCATAGTTTAGCTATTGTGAATTGAGCTGCTTTAACCCCTTGAATACACACCCTTTCCCCTCCTTGTGAATTATGTGATGTTATACTTGATTTTTGCCATCCTGTTCAGATTTTCAACGACTATAATATTTATCTACCTCTTTGGGTAGATGGGTTCTGATTGAGTTAATAAAACAATCATTCCATTTCTCTCATATATTCATTTACAGTGTGCTTGTGCTAGTATTGGGTTCTGGGCACATATCAAATTAAGTGTGTGTGTGTGTGTGTGTGTGTGTGTGTGCGCCAATATTTATTATACAAATCAATTTGTCAAAGGTTTTGAAGAGCTTCTTAAGCATACCTAAAAGGTTCCAAAACCAGGCCAAGACAAAAGATAGAAATAACTTTTATTTTGCAATATAGACTAACAACCTATTGGAAGCCATAAAGGATCTGGGTGATCATGTTGTCCAAGCTCATTTTCAGCTAAGGAAATCAAGGTCCTAGGACACAGAATAGCTTGCTCTGGCTATAGAAGTTATAACAAGAACCAGGATTTTGAAATTTAGAGTTCCTTAATAGGAAGGAAAGCGAAAGTATAAAACTAAGCAGTCCTTATAATGTATATCTTCAAATGTCTTTAAGATCATTAAAAGTTTGACCCAGGTATCCCATTCCTTGGTTTATACCCAAAGGGCTTAAAATTGGCATGCTACAGTGACACAGCCACATCAATATGGAACCAACCTAGATGCCCTTCAGTACATGAATGGCTAAAGAAAATGTGGTACATATACACAAAGGAATATTACTCAGCTTTAAAGAAGAAGGAAATTATGGCATTTTCAGGTAAATGGGTGGGGCTGGAGAATATCACGCTAAGTGAAATAAGCCAAACGCAGAAAACCGAATGTCGATTGTTTTTTCTGTTAAATGGATGCTGACCCATAATGGGGATTGGGCAGGAAAAATGAAGGAACTTTGGATTGTGCAGAGGGGAGTGAGAGGAGGGGATGGGTGTAGAGGTGGAAAGGATGGTGCAATAAGACCTACATACATGTATGATTACACTACTGGTGTGACTCTGCACCACGTACATCCAGAGGAATGAGAGGTTGTGCTCCATTTGTGTACAATGTGTCCAAATGCCTTCTACTGTCATGTATAACTAATTAGAACAAATTAAAAATTTTTAAAAAATTTGAACAGGGAGGCTAATGTGGAGGCTAAAGGGAGGCCTAGTGTGTCACAATAGCGCTAGCTAGAGGAAGAAGTGAGACAGAATTTGGGGTCCTAAAATAACCCTTTGGGGTTCTTAGGTCAGTGCAAAGGTCTCTATAATAGACCCCTAAAAAAGATAGCAGGTAGTAGAGTGAAATGATTTGTTTTATGCATTGGAATTCAAAGGCCTAGCGCTGTTTGCTTTTTTGAAAATGTTTTAATTAATTAATTCTACTTAGGTATACATGATAGCAGACTGCATTTTGACTCATTGTACACAGATGGAGCATGACTTTTTATTTCTCTGGTTGTACGTGATGTAAAATCGCATCATATATGCAGTCATACATGAAGCTAGGGCTATGATGTCCATCTCATTCCACCATCTTTACTGTCCCCATGCCCTCTTTCCCCTCACTCCCCTTTGACCAAAGTTCCCCCATTATGGATCAGTATCCACTTATCAGAGAGAACATTTTGCATTTAGTTTTTTTGGGATTGGCTTACTTCGCTTAGCATGATATTCTTCAACTCCATCAATTTTCTTGCAAATGCCATAATTTTATTCTCTTCTGTTGCTGAGTAATATTCCACTGTGTATATATACCACAGTTTCTTTGTCCATTCAACTATTGAAGGGCATCTAGGTTGCTTCCACAGTTTAGCTATTGTGAATTGAGCTGCTATAAACATTGAAGTGGCTTCATCTCTGTAGTATGCTGTTTCTAAGACTTTTGGGTACAGACCGAGGAGTGGGATAGCTGGGCCAAATGGTGGTTCCATTCCAAGTTTTCTAAGGAATCTCCATACTGCTTTCCAGATTGGTTGTACCAATGTTCAGTGCCACCAGCAATGTATGAGTGTGGCATTTCCCCCCCATCCTTGCCAACACTTACTGTTGTTTGTATTCTTGATAATTGCCATTCTGACTGGCGTGATATGAAAACTTAGTTTTGATTTGCATTTCTCTAATTGCTAGAGATGTTGAACATTTTGTCATATGTCTGTTGATTGATTGTATACCTTCTTCTGAGAAGTATCTGTTAAGCTATTTAGCCCATTCATTGATTGGGTTGTTTGGTTTTTCTTTTTTTTTGGTATTAATATTTTGGGGGTTTTTATATACCCTGGAGATTAGTGCTCTATCTGATGTGCATGTGGCAAAAATTTGTATCTGGAATGTAGGCTCTCTGTTCACTTCATTGATTGTTTCTTTTGCTGAGAAGAAGCTGTTTAGTTTGAATTCATCTCATTTATTGATTCTTGATTTTACTTCTTGCACTATAGGAGTCTTGTTAAGGAAGTGAGGTCCTAATCCAACATAATGAAGATTTGGACCTACTTTTTCTTCTATTAGGCATAGGGTCTCTGGTCTAATTCCTAGGTCTTGATCCACTTTGAGTTGAGTTTTGTGCATGGTGAGAGATAGGGGTTTAGTTTCATTTTACTGCATATGGATTTCCAGTTTTTCCAGCACCATTTGTTGAAGAGGCTATATTTTCTCCAATGTATGTGTTTGGCATCTTTGTCTAGTATGAGATTACTGTATTTAAGTGGGTTTGTCTCTGTGTCTTCTATTCTGTACCATTAGTCTACATGTCTATTTTGGTGCCAGTACCATGCCATTTTTGTTACAATAGCTTTGTAGTATAGTTTAAGGTCTGGTATTGTGATGCCTCCTGCTTCACTCTCCTTGCTAAGGATTGCTTTGGCTATTCTGGCTCTCTTTTTCAACCAAATGAATTTTATGATTGCCTTTTTTATTTCTATAAGGAATGGGATTTCAATTGGAATTGCATTGAATCTATATAGTGCTTTGGGTAGTATGGCCATTTTGACAATATTGATTATACCTATCCAAGAGCATAGGAGATTTTTCCATCTTCCTAAAGTCTTGTATAATTTCTTTCTTTAGTGTCCTGTAGTTTTCATTGTAGAAGTCTTTCACCTCTTTTGTTCAATTGATTCCCAAGTATTTTATTTTATTTTATTGTTTTGAGGCTATTGTGAATGGGGTAGTTTTCCTAATTTCTCTTTCAGAGGGTTTATCCTGATGTATAGAAATGCAACTGATTTGTGGGTGTTGATTTGATATCCTGCTACTTTGCTGAATTCATTTATTAATTCTAGACGTTTTCTGGTGGAAATTTTTGGATCCTCTAAGTATAGAAAGAATCATGTCGTCAGCAAATAATAGTTTGAGTTCTTCTTTTCCTATTCATATCCCTTTAATTTTCTTTTATCTGTCTAATTGCTCTGGCTAGTGTTTCAAGGACTATGTTGAATAGTAGTGGTGTAAGAGGGTAGCCCTGTCTTGTTCCTGTTTTTAGAGTGAATGCTTCCAATTTTTCTCCATTTAGGATGATGTTGGCCTTGGGATTAACATAGATAGCTTTTACAAAGTTGAGGTATATTCCTAGTATCCCTAGTTTTTCTAGCATTTTGAACATGAAAGTGTGCTGTATTTTGTCATATGCTTTCTCTGCATTGACTGATAAAAATCATATGTTTCTTATCTTTAAGTCTATTGATGTGATGGGTTATGTTAATTGATTTCCGTATGTTGAACCAAACTTGCAACCCTGGAATGAACCCCACATGATCATGGTGCACTATCTTTTTAATATGTTTTTGAATGTGATTTGCCAAAATTTTATTGAGAATTTTTGCATCTATGTTCATAAAGGATATTGGTCTGACATTTTCTTTCTTTGATGTGTCCCTGTCTGGTTTTGGTATCAGGGTGATACTTGCCTCATAGAATGAGTTTGGAAGGGTTCCCTCCTTTTCTACTTCATGAAATAGTTTAAGGAGTATTGGTATTAATTCTTCTTTGTAGGTCTTGTAGCACTCAGCTGAGAATCCGTCTGGTCCTGGGCTTTTCTTGGTGGGCAGGCTCTTGATGGCATCTTCTATTTCCTTGCTTGAAATTGATCTATAAGTTGTGTATGACCTCCTGGTTCAGTTTGGGAAGGTCATATGTATCTAGACATTTATTGGTGTCTTCAGGGTTTTCTATTTTACTGGGGTATAAATTTTCAAAGTAGTTTTTAATTATCCTCTGTATCTCAATAGTGTCTGTTGTGATATTTCCTTTTTCATCATGAATTTTAGTAATTTGGGTTTTCTCTCTCCTTCTTTTCATTAGGGTGGCTAAGGATTTGTGTTCGTTTATTTTTTCAAAGAACCAGATTTTCATTTTGTCAATTTTTTGAATTGTTTCTTTTTTTTTTTCAATTTTGTTGATTTCAGCACTGATTTTAATTATTTCCTGTCTTCTACTTTTTTTGGTGTTGGTTTGTTTTTCTTTTTCTAGGGCTTTGAGATGTAGAGTTAAGCCTTTTATTGACTTTTTCTTCTTTTAATAAATAAGCTTAATGCAATGAACTTTCCTCTTATCACTGCCTTCATGGTGTCCCAGAAATTTTGATATGTTGTATCAGAGTTTTCATTTACTTCTAAGAGTTTTTTTTTAATCTCTTCCTTGATATCTTCTGTTGTCCATGCATCATTCAATAGCATATTATTTAGTTTCCAGGTGTTGGAGTAGTTTCTATTTTTAAATTTGTCATTGATTTCTAATTTTATTTCATTGTGGTCAGATAGGGTGCAGGGTAGTATCTCTAATTTTTTGTGTTTGCTAAGACTTGCTTTGTGACATAACATATGATCCATTTTGTAGAAGGATCCATGTGCTGCTGAGAAAAAAGTTTATTCTCTCAGTGGTGGATGGAATACTCTATATATGTCTGTTAAGTCTAAATTATTGATTGTTTTATGGAATTTTATGGTTTCCTTTTTTAGTCTTTGTTTAGAAGACCCAGTGGTAAGAGAGCTGTGTTAAAGTCACCAGTTATTGTGTTGTGGTCTATTTGATTCTTGTATTTGAGAAGTGTTTGTTTGATATGTGTAGAAGCCCCATTATTTGGGGCATAGATATTTATGATTGTTATGTCTTGTTGATGTATGATTCCCTTAAGAAGTATGAAATGACCTTCTTTATCTCTTTTCACCAGCTAGTTTGAAGTTCACTTTACTGCATATGAGGATGGAAACTCCTGCTCGTTTGTGGGGTCCATGTGAGTGATAAGTTTTTTCCCACCCTTTCACTTTCAGTCTGTGGATGTCTTTTCCTGTGAGATGAGTCTCTTGAAGGCAGCATATTGTTGGTTCTTTTTTTAAATCCAGTCTATCAGTCTATGTCTTTTAATTGGTGCATTTAGGTCATTCACATTCAGGGTTATTATTGAAATATGATTTGTAATCCTGGTCATTTTGGTTTATTTTTGGTTTTTACCTTGACTTGGTTTCTCCTTTGTCCTTTTTATTTTTAGTGTAGTTCCTCTCTTTGTATGTTTTCATTGTTGGTTATCATTTCTTCCTCATGGAATATTTTGTTGAGAATGCTGTGTAGTATAGGCTTTCTTGCTGTAAATTCTTTTAACTTTTGTTTATCATGGAAGGTTTTTAATCAATAATCAAATATGAAGCTTAATTTTTCTGGATATAAGATTCTTGGTAGGCATCCATTTTCTTTCAGAGTTTGGTATATGTTGTTCCGTGATCTTCTGGCTTTTAGGGTCTGGGTTGAAAATCTGCTGAGATCCGAATTGGTCTCCCCCTATATGTAATCTGATTGCTCTCTCTTGTGGCCTTTAAAATTCTATCCTTATTCTGTATGCTGGGCATTTTCATTATAATGTGCCTTGGTGTAGATCTGTTGTAATTTTGTACATTTGGTGTCCTGTAATCCTCTTGTATTTGATTTTCCAATTAATTTTTCATGTTTGGGTAATTTTTTGATATTATTTCATTGAAGAGATTGTGCATTCCTTTGGTTTGAAATTCTGCGCCTTCTTCTATCCCAATAAGTCTTAGATTTGGTATTTTTGATGCTATCCCATAATTCTTGTATGTTCTTTTCATGACTTTTTACCATCTTCACTGTATGGTTAACTTTATTTTCAAGATTGTATATTTTGTCTTCATTATGCAAAATTCTGTCTTTCAAGTGATCTAGTCTGCTGGTGATGCTTTCTGTTCAGTTTTTATTTGGTTTATTGTTTCCTTCATTTCAAGAATTTCTGATATTTTTTTCACAATCTCTAGTTCTTTCTTAAAGTAGTATTTTGCTACCTGTATTTGCTCCCTTATCTCTTTGTGTGATTGATGGTTGCCTTTATTTGGTCTCTTATTTCTTTGTTGGAGTGATCAATTTTTGCCTGTATTTTGTTGCTTAAGTCATTCTTTAATTTGTGGATCATTTTAATTAAGTACATTCTGAATTCTTTCTCTGACATTTCATCAACTATGCTGTCAATGGATTGTAATATTGTAGTCACTAGGTTTATTTGGGAGCACTTTCTTCCCTCATTTTTTTCATATTGATTATATATCTTTCTTGCAATGCTGATCTGAGGTATTGTGGTTTCTATCCTATAATCTTGTAGTGACACTACAGATTACCTGTATCTCACCTTGGAGTTCACTTCCAGTCCCCAATAAGTGTCCCCAGATGGACACTACTGCCACCAAAGATGGTGGTGGTGGCAGTGGAGATGACTCAAGATGGCAGTGGGAGTGGCCTTGGCTGCTCTCCCATGGTGGTCCATGAAGGTGGTCCTGGGCCCTGGCTTGTGCTCCCGCCTGTGTGCAGGAACTCTGGAGAGGAACTGGGGGTGGTCCGGGCTTCACTTAGGCCAGGTCTCCTGCAGGGGTCCCCAAAGGTCCCCTGGGTCTGGGTTCCCCTGTGACTGGTAGCTATCCATCTCTGATTTGACCTTGGCTGGAATCCTGCAACCTTCCCTGAAGGTGGTCCTGGGCCTTGGCCTGTGCACTGTTTTCTTTTATGTGATTTTTAAAAAAGAGTCACAAGATGCTATGGTTTGGTGTGATTTACCCTGCGAGTTCTTATATTGGAACTTGGTCTCTAGTGTGGTGATGCTGGAATGTGGGGGGGTCTTTAAGAAACAAGGCTTAGTGGGAGGTCCTAGTTCTTGGGGGTGCTGTCCTGGAGGGGATCAAGGTAATTCTTATGGTTAAATTCTCTTGAAAGCAAGTTGTTACAAGAGAGAGATCATCCCTGAATTGCTCTCTGGCTTCCTATCTTACAATGTGACTCTTCCCTCCCACAAACACTCCTACCATTGTGGTGCCATATGTCATGAGGTAATGAAGCCAAGTCAGCCCTTGTCAGAACTGGCATTATGCTATTAGAAGTTTGAGCCTCCCAAACTGTGGAGCTAGATAAACCTCTTTTAAAAATAAGTACTCAGGCTCAGGTATATTGTTATAGTAATGGAAAATGGACTAATGCATAGGATGTCTCTTTTGTCATGCCATGAAGACAACTAATAGTACCCACATTGTACAATTAGTTTAGAAAATCAGTGAGAAACTGCAAGTGTTTTATCTAGTACCTACAACTAGCATGTTTTAATAATTGTTTCTTCCCTTCCACTGCCAGGTGCGTAACAGAGAGAAAATGAGCTCCCACTTGGAAGCTTGAGATTACATGCTAGGGTAAATGATGGAAAATCCTGGCAGTTTCTTCATGATCTTGGAAAGAAAACAACACAATGAATGAACTCTTCTTTCAGTGTTTGTTCCGACATCAACATCCATCTAACTTGGAGTTTATCAACTGTGGTTCCACCCTAGTGAGACCTGAGACTAGGCTCATTATCTCAGTTTAAATCTGTAGGTAAAGAAGCTGTGAGCAATGAGATTTGGGAAGTGTTTAAGGCTCAGACAAGAGACCACATCAGCCTTCCTCTATTTATTTAAGTATTTATAGACTTATGCTTACCTTTGCTTCTCTAAGAGGAAGGGAGAGATTGAGAAAAAGAAAAGGTAGGATAAAAAATTATAATTGGCACAGGTGATAAACAATTACTCATGAAAATATGCATTTGGAACACGTACTATCTGATTTACTTTTCAACACAGTATTTAAAATAGATAGTCTCCACATTTCCCAGAAAGTGAAATAGCTTGCCTGATACACAACCAAAATAGATTAGAGCTGGAATTAAAACCCAGGTCTGATTCCTAAATTCATATTATTTTCACCATACCCAACACATTGTTAACATAGCCATGCCATAATCAATACTAAAATAATCTGAAAGTAAAGAGATACTAACTTTTGCCTCGTTATGAGTTTATACAAAAACAACTTGAGAGAGAACATTTTCAGTTACTTCCCAGCATAAAGAATAAAAATACCACATGCATTAATAATACTAAGTGGCTATTTTTTTCAGCCCTATGTAATAATTAGTGGTTCAGTTTCAACTAGATGTAAGGTTCACTGAGACAGATATTTAACTTCTAGGGAGGCTTACTAGTAGAAGAAAGAAGGAAAAGAAATATATAGGAGCAAAGATTCAGTGTTTTTTTCTGTTCATTTTATAGTCCCATAATATTCAGAAATATTTTAAAGAACCATTAATTCTAATACACCACTTTTCTTTCAGGGAACTCTGATTGAGTCTTGACTTATTTGCTCAGATGTTTGTAACAAAAGGATCATTATGTTCTTGTCTTCTGTGTCACAATTTCCACATAATGGCTGTTTTATTTTGAAATGAATTGATAAGGTAGCTTTCACAGGAATATCACTAATATACTTAAAAGCACCTTTCACAGCACGAGAACAATGCCTCCACTTCAGTTCCCGATTGTCATGCTCGCCTCTCTGCCCCCACCCTGATTCAACTTTCACTGTTAGCCTTAATGGCAGTCTTCCTCAACTCCGCCTATGAACTTAAGTGAAGGAAAATTTATGTCAGGATGTTCTGCTGACATAATGTGCATCCCAGGAGAGATGCAATTTACAAGGTGGGAAGGGAATGCATGAAGAAAAATGAAAGCAGGCTGCTGACATTCTGAGCTTCATACACCATATTACAACTTCTTGAACTCACTGAGTTTTCATGTCATTCTTCCTCCTGAATTTCTTACTAGTTCAGCCAGCATAGGCACTCTGGAAAGATGCCTGTAGATTCCTAACCACTCTGAGAAGAGTGTGTGTGTAATTGAGATTTCAGAATTCCAGAGGATCAAATGGTACTCTGAGAGTAACAGCAGGTTCCTTTGAGAAGCTTAAAACAGGGAAGGTCTTTCATGGTGAGGAAGCAGAGACAATTACCACTGTGCACTTATTTAGTGAGGGCAGTTATCTTTAATATTCCTTAATCAAAAACATAAAAAAGCCTAGACATGAAATTGCAAATCTTTAAAATCCTTATGCGAAAAACTTTAAAACAATCATCCATCATAAAAATTTGAGTTGAACAAATGGAAAGTAGAATGTTCATGTTTAGGAGACCCAGGAGCACTGAAGGGATACCATTTCTTCATAAGTCAATTTTTAAATTTGATGGGATCCCAAAACAATGCATACATTCATTCTCTTTTTGAACCTGGGCCATCTGAAGATGGTGCTATTCTTGAAGATAAGAATAACTAGAAAAATTCTAAAAAAGAAGAGCAATTTGGGGAATAAATCTACCACATTGTAATGCCTCCAGAATTAAATCAGCATCATGTTGGCTCAAGAATGAACATACAAACTGACTCAAACTAAAAAGTAAAGCTCTGAAATAAATACAAGGGCATAGAAAATCTTTAATATACAGCAAAGAAGAAATCTCACAGTAGAGAGTAGATAGACTTTTTAAAAAATGATATTGATTTAATGGATAGCTATTAGAAAAAATAGATCAATTTTTATCATCATATCATGTACCAAAAAGTTCCAAATAGTTGAGAGGACCAAACATTTTTAAAAGGCTATAAAAGTACTAGAAGATGATGAATTAATTTCACTATAAAATAAAAGGGAGAAAATGTTTCTATGATTCAAAAATTTAGAAGATATAGAAGAAAATATTGGCAATTTCAGTTACATTACAGAGCATTTATAACTTAATAGCATTGACAAAGTCAAGAGAAAAATAAGAAAAGACTAGGAAAATCTATATAGATCTATATAAAAGAAAGATCAAGTTTAAAAATTCTAACACATAAAGGATGAAAATTAAGAAGAGGAAAGCTAAAAGAAAAATGAACAACACTTATAAATAGGAAGTGTGCAGAAAAATAGGATGGCCCCAAAATATATGAAATTATGCTCTTACTGATGAAAATGTGTGAACTTTAATGTCCTTAGCATGTTCCAGAATAGTCCTAAATCTATTAAAAATTTAAATTGTTGGACTAGGGATGTAACAAAGTGGTGATGTGCTTTCTCCACATGCATGAGACCCTGGGTTAAATAAGTACTGAAAAAAATGTATGTATATATAAAGCACCCCTGGGTTAAATTCCTGGTACTAAATTTAACAGCCCAACTTAATTTTAAAACATAGAAATAGACAATAATTGAAGTAACCAATGATAGTCTAGAAATAGATCTGAATACATGTGATAATTTTATGATAGAGATAGCATTTTAAGTCATTTAAGACAAAAAGCCAACAACAAAGCAATTTTGTAAAATCAACAACTTGAATACTATCTTTAAAAAAAAATGGTACTGGGAATTGAATCCAGGGGCACTTTACTACTGAGTAATATCCCTTGTCCTTTTAATTTTTTATTTTGAGAGAGGATTTCACTAAGTTGCTAAGGGCTTTGCTAAGTTTCTGAGGCTGCCATTGAACTTATGATCCTCCTGCCTCTGCCTCCTGAAACTCTGGGATTTATAGGTGAGTGCCATCATGCCGTGTCTACTTTATTTTTTACATTAAAACAATTTCCAGGTATTGGGTACAAATTTATAAATACACTGAGAACAAAATTATAAAAGTTTTGGAAGCAAACATAATAATTTTTTTATAATAATATTGTAGCTGGGAATGCCTTTGTAAGAGTGGCAAAATAATCAGAGCACTCAAGGATAAAGATGATATATATGCATATTAAAAGGTTCTTCAAAAAATCAAACCAATTTTTAAAATATTTGGTTACGAGTAACACAGAATTAATTGCCTCATAAAAAGAACTGTAGTTAATGGGAAGAAGATCTGTACCCTACTACAAAATAGAAAGTCAAATGCCATTTATTATAAAAACAAACTTATTTTAAATTCCCTCAAATGTAATTTAAACCCACAGTGAGGGAGTTCTTTCCACCTGTGGGATTTGTTGACCCCATCAGGTCAAAACTACTTTCCACTATGGAAACAAATGGTCACAAAGTCCTCCCCAACACTCAGAAGGTACAGGACCTCTGCCAATCAGGTGATGGCTCCTAGAACATCGTCTCTTGAATTGAGGCCACAGGGTGATAAGAAAAGTTTGAGATTGTTTCATCCTGAGACATCTGCAGAATGGTTGGTTCTTCCACAACTTTTTCCTAAGGTTGTTGCTGTCCAGCCCTCTGAGTTCATGGGTTCTGCCATCTTCAAATTCCTCTCTCTAGTTCCTTCATCTGCCTGAGACTTAAGTGAACCATCAAAGAATATTGCTTAAGATAACCAGGTTTGGCCACTCTGGAAAGCACTATGGAGATTCCTTAGAAATCTTGGAATAGAACCACTATTAGACCCAGTTATCCACTCCTCAGCATATACCAAAGGACTTAAAATCAGCCTATTTTAGTGATGCAGCCAGCCTATTATAGTGATGCAGCCACATCAGTGTTTATAGCAATTCAATTCACAATATCTAAGTGGTGGAACCAACCTAGATGCCCTTCAACAGAAGAATGGATAAAGAAAATGTGGTATATTTATGCAATGGAATATTACTCAGCCATAAAGAATGAAATTATGGCATTTGCTGGTAAATGGATAGAACTGGAGACTATCATATTAAATGAAAGAAACCAATCCCCCAAAACCAAAGGCTGAATGTTCTCTCTGATATGCAGATACTAACATACAATGGGGTGGGGGGGGAGCATAGAAGTTTATTGGATTAGACAAAAGGGAATAAAGGGAAGGGAAGGGCGATGGGAATACTAAAGACAGTAGCATGAATCAGACATAACTTTCCTATGTTCATATGTGAATACATGACCAGTGTAACTCCACATCATGCACAACCACAAGAGTAGGAAGTTATACTCCATATATATATAGTATGTCAAAATACACTCCACTGTCATGTATGTCTAAAAAGAACAAATTTAAAAATACTGAAAGAAAAGATAACCAGGTTGTTTTTTTTTAACTAGATACCAAGACTTATGATAGATACATAAATAATTGTGTATGTGCAGAGATGAATGTACAAGACTGTTTACTGAAATTTTGTGTATGATAGAATGGATTTGAAATAAAATCACAGATCCAATCAGTTTAAAATTATTTAATAAAAGAAAAAGAAAGATATGCTTTATTACTTTATAAAGGAAGAAAAAGTTTTGGAGGAAAAAATCAAACTTGAAGGATAATGCAATAGTATTTATTTACAAGGTTGGCAAAATGTGGGAGTAATCCAAGATTTTGAGCCAGAACAGTCAAAGTTTAAAACCTGAGAGCTTATTAATTATTTGCCCTGAAGACAGCCTCACAATTACTCATTATCCTCAGACTATAAATTAGAAATGCGAAAACTCAACCTCTGTGATGGGGCCAACTTCATTCCCCCCCAAGGCAAATTAATAACAATGTATTTTCTCCTTAAAAATTACATTTTTCTAATCAGAACTACATTTTTACCTTGAAGTGATATTACTATAATCCACAACAAAAATTTCAAAATATAGAGGGTTCCACGGATTTGGGGCTTGTTCAAAGTTAAAAGGCACAAATACAAGATAGCAGTGGCACACAAGTTTTCTTGAGAATAGTTTGACATGCTTGTATTTGGGAATTCATCACTTCAAGAGCCTGTCCAGAGGCTGGGGGCAATGGGAGTTTTTACTCAGAGGATGTTTTAACATTTTTGCTGATGTGACTAAAAGATCTGACAAAAACAATTTTAGAGGAGGAAAAGTTTATTTGAGGCTCATGGTTTCAGAGGTCTCAGTCCCCAGATGGCTGGCTCTATGTCTGAGGGCTCAAGGGGAAGCTTAACATAATGGCAGAAGAATGTGGCACAGGGAAGCAGCTCACAGGATATTAGAAAGCAGAGAGAGAGATACTCTACTCATCAGATACAAAATATGTACCCCAAAGACACATCCCCAATGACCCACCTTTTCCAGGCACACCATACCCACCTTTAGTTACCATTCTGTTAATCCCTATTAGGGGATTAATTCACTGATAGGGTTGAGTCTCATAACTCCATGATTTCTCCTCAAAACCTTCTTGCATTGTCTCACACATGAGCTTTCTGGGGACATTTCACATTCAGACCATAACAGAGGTGTTGAAGGACAAAGGAACTCCTGGGAAGAGGAAGATCAGAGAGGGAATTTACCTACCCAGGTGATGTCTGCTCCTCAGCAGAACAGGGTCCTTATGGCCCAAGGATTATTTTATCTATGGTTACCAGATGTTTACAGGGTATGCAAAGCAGGAAAGTTCTATTGAAATGACTCCAATGTTGCTTTTTGGACTATTTTGAAAATAATGTGATGTGTAACAATTGGAGTTTGGTGCCATAGTGAAGAAAGGAAGAAGTTGGGTCCAAAACCCAGAAGTCAGCATTGGCTCATTTACATAACACAGGTCTCAGAGGGATTATATGTTTTACCTGTATAAAAGTAAGACTGTATTAGAGTCCATTTTTCTGAGTGTAGCTTTTGTGTTCATTTGTGATTTAGAAGACAGAAAATCCAGTTAGCTAAAACAATTGGAAATATTTTCTTCAAGAAAGCCAATGAGCTTTGGAAGTTGGACAATGTCCCAGCCCAAGACCACTGAAGCATGCAAACCATGACGCCTACTCTCAGGGTGACACTCAGTCTGTAATTTATCAGTGCAATTCACACACACACACAAAAGTGGTAGGGTGAATGCTGTAATGGTTATTTCATCTGGCATCTTTGTCTGTTGCTCTAACCGGCCATGATGTTATTACTTCCAAACCTGCTTACTCAGGTTCTACATATTTTTAAACATCATAAATGAGAAATCCGAAAACCTTTTCTTTGTTTACCCCCATCCTTGACTACAGGGTGAGGAAACTAACTAGCACCAAGTAAAATTTCTAGACTCTTTCAAGTGTATATCCATTGAAGGTGATTCTCTTGGCATGCATGCACGAGTGTGCATGTACACACACACACACACACAATACAAGAAAGTCATTTCAAAACAAGAGAACTAGTCAAGAACATTGACTCTGGTCTCTTGAGCTACAATGCCCTATCCCAAAAACAAAGTTTCTTAAATTTACCCTGGTTTCATTTGAATATTAAAGCTTTGCTGCTTAGTTCACTTCCTAATCCTATACCCAATTTTTAATATTTCAACTTTTATAAAAGCATTTTACTTCCCAATTTATTCTATCTTTAAATCATATTGAAGATCACTTCTTATTCCAGTAGTATTTTAGGCATGTATTTTTATATACTTAACATTCTATTTTAAATTCAAATACTTACCCTGTGTAGATGGCAATGGTTAAAGAAAAGTTTTACTCTGAAAAAGTTTTCATTACTTTGATCTCTGAACACACAAGTTGGCCCATTCTGTAGATGTGCAAACCCCAAAACAGATGTATAAAACGTTTAAAATGGCTTCCTGATAATTTCAAATACAGTAACTACGAGTCACAGCTGCTCTTAAAGTTTCACGTAGGTGATAATATTCTGTGGAGGGTGTTAAAAACTGCTTTATAATAGCAACTCCCACAAAGCCTCTTCAGTTATATGGGTTTGGTAGTGTTTTATTTTAAACACCCTTTTGACAGGTGTATTATGTAGTTATTATATTTTTCATGCATAGAACATTCTTGACATTCACTTCACTTGTAGTTTTGTATTAGAAAAATAAAAAGTTCAGACAAAAATCGTCTTCTTGGCTGAATGAGATTGAAAGGGAAGTCCATTTGGGATGACTCTCAGTATCATTGACCTAAAGGAAAACAAACACCAGCTTCATTCAGACAACCTTTCATTCATTCAGGCACTCACAAGCTCATTCGTTTGTTCGGGAGCCATTTAGTACTTTTCTATCATACCATGTAGCCTTGTGCCGTATTGGGAATATATAAAAACAAAGCCTTATTTCCTGACTGCAAAAAGCATATCTTCTATAGGAAGCAGTAATGCAAACAAGTGATTACTCCTAAGCTGCTGGAAAATGTAGAAATAGCCTAGAGCCAAGTATGTGGGGATCCTAGTAAGCCAGGAAAAGCTTCACATATAGGGTATTTTGGGTCAGGAATGTCACCATTCACCAGAGTGGTGCAGAGAACAGCATTCCAAACTGAGTTAATTGCCTGTGCAAAGGCAGAGGGACGAGCAAGTACCTGGGGAGTTTGGGAACCTGAGATTGCTCAAGTCTAGCTGAAGAAAATAGTGAATGTAGGCCAAGGATTGCAACTGAAGAGTAAGCAATGTCTGGAACATGAAAAACTGTGCCTGTGAAGCTGGTCAGGCTTCAGGGCTGCAGAGGCAGGGACAAACCAAGAGAGTGTGTGCAGGTTCTTTCCAGGGTTTTGCGGGCTCATGTTATACATGATTAGTCATTCTTACAGCTTTGTTTTCTCCCTCCTATTTCTTGAAGAAGCCAAACTTGCTTTCCCCCACACCCCCACCCCTACACTTACTCTTGCTCTGTTTTCCTTTCTGTCCCCCATGGGCTTGCTCCCACACCTTTTTCAAATCTCTGCTCCAAGCACGTCCTTAGAGAGTTGTGCCTGGGTAGGCTAGAAGCTTCTGTTACCTAGTATCCATGGATGATTCTTTTAAGTTTCTTTGGTTGTGCTTAGCATGACTGCAAATTATGTAAGATATGATTTATTTTTTAAAATTTTCTTATTCTTCACTAAAATGTAGACCCTATGTGATACTGCTGGTTATTGATGATAAGTCCTGCTTCCTCACAAGTTGAAGTATAACATTGGAGAAGCATGCAGAGGCAAGCATATAAAGCAGGGTTCTTTTAAAAAGAGGTAACATAGACTTCTCCTAGAAGGGAGAAGAGGGCCATAGCTGGTATCCTGTATCCTAAGATGTGAGAGTGTTCTGCCTTTTTTATATGTCCTAGGTTTCCTTTGTTCTCCTGATCTCTTCCCCTTATTTCTCTTCTTCCTGCATACATGACTAGGCCCAGGAGATGCTCAGTGGGATGGTCAAAAGCTGAGAAGCAGATGGACAGGAGGGGCCAAGGTGGAGTGATCCTGGCAGGAACGACAGGGTGCATTAACAACTTTTATAACTCCATAGGGAGGGAAAATCCCTGGGACAGATTACTTTAGCAACAAGTTAAAGTAGAAAGGGACAGGTTTCTTTGATAGGGGGGAGGAAGAGCTCTGAACACATTAGCATTTCAATCAACTTCCCCACCCAAATCAGCCTCTGACACTATTTTCAATTTATCTACTACACTGACTGCTGAAAGACCTGAGCTAAATAAACTCCATGACAGGCTTGGAGTCTCCAGAAAGACTAGTAGGCCTGAGTTTAGATCCCAGGAAAAGCCACACATTGCTCAAGGCTAAAGCCACTCTCAGACCACCCTCAGAGCAGCCAAACAAAAGAGGTTAAAAATTATACACCTGGCATTCCTGAGGTCTGAGTCAGGGTCTAGGAGTTACTTTGTACAAACTAGCCAATCACTCATGGCTTGCCCAAACCCCACATGATGGGCCCTTTAAACTCACCTGTAGTTGGTCAATTTCAAAAGATTCTCAAAGGTCATGATTGGGTCCTGCCAAATGTAATGAACACCCCCCAGATTCTGAATGGCCAATATTGTCACCATAGGTGCTATGCAATTGTAATTGGCGCTTGTGTAACGATGCTGTGTATAAATCATGTCCACTGTGACCACTCCGTCCCTTTTCCCCATAAAAACCCTGCTCAGCTATTGTTCTGGGCTCTCTGCATGGATCCCCTGTGGCAGTGAAGTCTGAGAGACCAAGCTTAAGCCCAAATAAAGGCTCTTTGCTTTTACATAAGTGCCTTGGTCTCCCTGGTGGTCTTTGGAGACTCCATGATCTGGGCATAACAACTGCCTGTCTTTAATGCTGGCTTCAGTATCTGTTGATAGTCCTTTTAAATTTTTTTAGTTGTGCTTAGCATTACTGCAAATTATGTAAGATACCATTTATTTTTTAAAATGTTCTTATTTTTCACTAAAATGTGGACCCTATGAGGGCAGAACCTTAGATTTTTTGCCACCATAGCACTGGTAACAAATAGCCATTGGCTTGTAAATAGAGATGAAGGTCAATAAGCATTTACTGAATGCCAAACACAACTGGAGCAATTAATAATTACTCAAAGGTAGATTGTCTTTAAATGCAAGTGTATATTCAATCACAACAATCATCAAATATAATCAATTAATGCAAAAAGTGTTGGGTGTCCTGGAGCACCCCGACTAGCATTTAATGTACACTAAACACTATAGGTAAGTTACACTATCCTAGGGCAACTAAACACTACCAGTACTTCACACAATCCTAGGGCAACCACAAGCCCCAAAATACCTCTGGTGCCATGCGACTTCTTTTAGCCCAAGAGCAGACATTGTCCTTGTCTGGTGGTTCTCTTCAGCCAATGGTTGGATGTCAGGAAATGGTGGAGTTGATCCAGGGATGGACAGTAAAGCAGCCAGTCTTACTGATGTCCTTGGAGCAAAAGTCCCCAGTATGGCAGGACAAGCAGTTTAAATGCAGCTCCAAGTTGGTGGTGTGAGCTGGTCATTGATTACACTCAGTAAAAGTCAATGTCCATTGGTTATGTCCAGTGAGACATACCCAGTATAATTGCAACTGGGTATATGCTTTGTGCATGTGCATGGAGCTGTGCTCCCTAGCAGCTGTAACCAGTCATTGCTAAGCATGCCTATGGTGAGGTGCCCCTTACAATTCCTTATCAATTGCAAGCAGGCATTACTAAGCATGTCAATGGCTGCTGTTCCTTATGGCCAGCAACTTAATGAATTCCCGGCATGTCCAGGCAGGTCTATGGCATATGCTCCTTACAACAACAAAGGAATATATTTTGCATGTTTGTGAACGTGTGTATAGTTCTTACAGATGCTATGCCCAAATCATGGAGAACCCCAAAGACCACCAGGGAGACCAAGGCATGTATGTAACAGCAAAGAACCTTTATTCGGGCTTAAGCTCAGACTCTCAGACTTCACTGATGCAGCAGATCTGTGCAGAGAGCCCAGAACAATAGTTGAGCAGGGTTTTTATGGGGGAAAGGGGCGGGGTGGTTACAGTGGACATGACGTATGCAAAGCATCATTGCACAAGCACCAATTATAATCGCACAGCACCCATTGTGACTGTTATGCCCAGATCATGTCGTCCCCAAAGACCACTTGGGAGACCGAGGCATGTATGTAAAAGCAAAGAGCCTTTATTTGGGCTTAAGCTCAGACTCTCAGACTTCACCGCCACAGCCGGTCCATGCAGAGAGCCCAGAACAATAGCTGAGCAAGGTTTTTATGGGGAAAAGGGACGGAGTGGTCACAGTGGACATGATGTATGCACAGCATCGTTACACAAGCGCCAATTACAATTGCATAGCACCTATGGTGACAATATTGACCATTCAGAATCTGGGGGGTGTTCATTACATTTGGCGGGACCCAATCATGACCTTTGAGAATCTTTTGAAATTGACCAACTACAGGTGAGTTTAAAGGGCCCATCATGTGGGGTTTGGGCAAGCCATGAGTGATTGGCTAGTTTGTACAAAGTAACTATCTATAGTCTCCTAGACCCTGACTCAGACCTCAGGAATGCTAGATATATATTTTTAACCTCTTTTGATTGGCTGGTCTGAGGGTGGTCCAAGGGTGGCTTCAGCCTCAAGCAATGTGTGGCTTTTCCTGGAACTGAAACTCAGGCCTACTAGTTTTTCTGGAGGGTCTGAAGCCTGTCATGGGGTTTATTGAGCTGGGGTCTTTCAACAGAATCCACCAGAACCGAGTGTGTTGTACAACAGCAAAGTGGAAAAGTCATTGAACGTTGTCCTTGACCTGATCTCATGCTAACTGCAACCTGGAGAGAGGTTGGAGAGGGCTCTTTACTGACACAAAGTAATGAGGTCTGGAGAAAAAACTCTCTGTGCCTGAGAACTTCTGGGTTGGGGAAGTGGCACCTTTTCACCCACCATCTCTCCTCAAAGGGTGACAGCCCTAGAAATAGGAAGAGATTCGATAAGCAAGTGGTTTGCCAACTAATTTCTTTTCCTTAGGTACTTAGTTGAATTTGGTCTGAAATTAACAAAGGAACTGCTATCAGAAGATCTGACTCTGGCTATCCTAGAACAGCACATATTTCCGTATCACCAGTCAATCTTATCTCCAATGGCAGTAGCAAAATCCTTTGCTCCAATAACATGTCAAACTTACTCCTGAGTGCAGACAGTTTGCCTTAATCAAATTGTCCATCACAGAGGAAGAAATGGTTGTTCAGATCTGTGTAGAGTGTTACTGATTCAGCTCCTTGGCTTTCCTGAGGTGTAATTGACACATAAAAGTTGCATATATTCGAGACATGCATCCTTTTTCACATATGCACACATTATAAAGTGATCATGACAATCAAGCTCATTAACATATCCAGCACCCCAGATAGTTAACCGTGGTGTGTTGAGAATACTTAAGATCTACTCTCTGCACATTTCAAATACACAATACATTACATAATTATTAACTATAATTCCTTCAGTACTTATTACTGGAAGTTTAAACCCTTTGATCCAAAACTCCCCCACTTCTCTTACCTCCACCTTTCGACTCTCTGTGTCCGATTCTTATATCTGGTCAATTTCAGATTTCTAACGTCTTAGAGAGTAGCAAGTGCACCAGTGGCCAAGTCAAGCAGAACTGCTTCGCTCCCAGCACCATTGTCTACCAGCCATGTGACCTTGTCCTTAATCCTTTTATTCATCTCATTTGTGAAACAAGGAAGACCAGAGGAGAATCATAACACTACCTAACACATGGAATTATTTCAAAGATTTCATGATAACACATGTGTACACTTACAGTTATGCCCGAGACATAGTAAGAGTGGAGAGGATGTTAGAGATTATGGTATTATTAGGTCTCTTCACTAGTGCTATTAACCAGGAGAATAAAGTCATTAGCCATTGCTAAATAAATAAGGACTTGGCACAACTCGTCTTGGGGTACCTATTCCCTTGCCATTCCATGAAGGACCTTCCTTACCAAAAACCAACTACTCAGGAGGATATAGGGCTGAGTGCCAGAGGTTTCATACCTCATCCTGCAAGGCCGTCAAACTGAATTCTACATATAACATAGTCTATACTCTTTTTTGGGGGGTACTGGGGATTGAATTCAGAGGTACTCGACCACTGAGCCACATCTCCAGCCCTATTTTGTGTTTTATTTAGAGACAGGGTCTAACTGAGTTGCTTAGTGCCCTGCTATTGCTGAGGCTAGCTTTAAACTTGGGATTTTCCTGTCTCAGCGTCCCAAAGTGCTGGGATTACAGGTGTTTGCCACCCGGCTACTCTATACTCTTAAGTAGGTTTATTTCCAACATCCTTCCAAGTTTGTCCAAAATCCCACAGGACCTTTTTCATGTGATGCTATAGCTGACAAACTCTCATTAGCTTCTGTAGATGTAGAACATACTTTCTTGCTCACATAGGTATATAAAAGGGACTGGCAGACTCCTTCCCTCAGCTCAGAATCTGAACATTAGTTTCTATTTTTTTTTTTTTCCTGCAAGAATTTTAGTGAAACTAGTGATCAAATGAGCCACCAATTGTTTCTATTATTTCAATTAAAGGATGCATCTAGCAGTTCCAGGGACAGAATCAATGTTCAGCTGACTTGTAAACACAGGTTTACAGTGGAAATAAATTACTGCACAATATAAATGGTAAATACTGTTTCCTGGAGAGAGGAGATCTTAAACTCCATTTCTCTTACCATTTGCTCTGTTCCTTATAGAAGGAGAAAGAAAGGAAGAGGGAGAGAGAAGGAACTAACACCAGCTTGGCACTGTTCTAATTAGTGCTGTGTCCCCCATTGTGTCTCCTGATGCACCAAACCTCGTGGTTATGCCTGCCCCATCTTCTGTCTTCTGTGACACCCACAGAGAATGATTTGGTGGTCCAGGGGAGAAGCGGTACGTCCTATTCTGTTAAAGCAATCAGTGAAATGAATGAAGAATGAGCGAGCGCGCATTAGTGACGCTGGTGCTTAATGAGCTCCATCATCTTTGCTGCATATCCTTAATTTCCACAGCTTGCTAAATAAAAGTTTATTTATGTTCTTTAGTGCAAGATAATTTCCACAGATGAGCTTTAATAAAGTGAGGTGAGGGGAGAAGCACTACAGGAAACTAATAAAGGCAAAAATGAAAAATAGGGAAAAGAATACATTGTTATTAGGGATCCCTACTAAGAAACTCCCGAGTGTGAGAACATTCATCCTCACTAAGAAGAAATATTACTTAATGTTGATGCAGTCTTTCTTGAGCATGGGAGGTAGGTACTCTAGCTACAGGGCACTTTAAAAAATACCTGGTGATTGTCATTGATATTTTTGTTGCTCTCCCCTCCAAGTCCCCTGCAACTCTCTTTCAAGAGCACTACTCTCCTGCCCTCTAGTTGTGTATGTTTTAGTATCCCTTTCTGGATCACTTTTGCACATTCCCACACCTCTGCATCTGAAAGGGGTTTCTTTTGTCTGCTATGGACCGAGGAGCACTTGTGTGCATTCCAGGCTGCTACAGGACCCAGATCCACACAGAGCATCTCTGATGGAACAATATGAAGTCTTGAGACTGGAGTGGATTTGTTCTTGGATGGCAAAGGAGACTTGAGCATGGTGCTGAAAAGAAGGTCGTAGGCTGGTTATTGAAAGCAGATAAATATCTATGACTTTGATATAGCTTTGAGAAATCATGGTGCACTATCCTGCAATGGTCAGGGAATAAAAGGGAGAAAAAAACAAAAACAAAAAGAAGCAGCGGAATGGAGGACAGCCTAGAATGAGGCCAACTTAGGATTTTGCTGCTAGGAGCAGGGAGGGGTCAACTGTGTAAACTGCTATCTATTCCTGGGGTGACTCAGGAGAATGTTCTGGAATGTTAACCCTGTGTAAACAAAGGGGAAAGCTAGAAAATACTTTTAGAAATGAAGGCAAATAGCTGATCAATTGTGACCTGAAGGAAGACAGAGTATTCTATAGAGAGATGTGATTAAACAAGGAGGTGAGTTATATAAGTCATGAGATAGTCTCTTATGATTATTCCATTTTTTTTTTCCTGTGAGTTGGGATGAAATATCATCAACCAAGTATAAAATATGAGTGAGATTTTGGAAAAGAGAGGAAGAAAATAGAAGAAGGTCACCTTGGACAGTAAGAAAATTAATAATATGGGGAGATACTGTATGTTCGCCAGATAGTGGTAAGGGCCTATTGGGATTGATGGTAATTAGTGTGGTTAGATTGGTCAGCAGGGTGTGTCTTTATCCTGACCTCATTTAACTGCACAGGTATGTATGGAGCACATGGAGAGTTAAGTTGAACTTAGATTATTATTAAATTTTACTTTGTTTAATATTTTATACTGTATTCCATATTTAATTGATTATAAATTCTTGTTAAAAAGTAAAAACAATATACAAAGGCATATATGAAAATGTCTCACTTCCACCTCTTTTCTGTTCTTTTCCCCAATTAAGCCTTTAAAGATAATCATATTTCTCTATGTGTCTAAGATCCTTGCTACTTCTCACTCTCCCAGGTCCAATTTTGATGTATTAAATATAATATGACAATAAGATTCTGTGGAATTCAATGTGATTATGAACTCTGGACTACACTTCTATAGAGAGTAAGTCAGTTTAACATAATCACAGTTAAGAAGATGAGGTGTAATGGTGTCCCTAAGAGGCAAAGATGAGGAATTTCAAATTGTGTTTCTAAATTAGATTTCATAAAATGTCATTTGCATGTCACTAGTTCTAAACTAGGTGACACAAGTTTTGTTAATTGTCTTAAATAAACACACTACATTTGGAATGTCATATGTCATTAACTTCATTAAGTTTGCTAATAATTCAAAGTCAATATGCCAGGTCACTTATTTTTGTATGGACCAAATTTAAGTAGGAATGTGACAGGAATCATCTTTTAACTCCCTGATGGGGACAAAAATCTATTAAGCCCCCCCCCCCCCCCACAGCCAGGTCCACACATATAATACACACTGTTTTTATTGGGGAAGGTAGGTTTCCAAATGTTTTCATGATACTTTCTACAATAAAAACCTTCATTCCCCTGGTAAAAGAGTTGATGTAAGAAATCTTCCAGTTGTCAGTTGTCACGAAACACTTTCATTTTAGTTCTCTGGATCTCATAGACCCACAAATGAAATGGATTTAAGCAGAGACTCTATCACCTGACTTCTATAAACCCCACCTCTGACCTGCAAGGCACAGTGACTTTTGAAGTCTTTCTTACTTTCAGAATTGATATTAATGACCCAGAGAAACTCGAGGTGTTTCTTTTACCAAGGGCGTGCCCCCTAATTTTTAGCAGCTGGTGTTTCTGAGGCAAAGTCTAAAGTTTTGTAGTAAACGTGGATGGTGCCACAACAGTTTCCTCACAAAAGCATCAATTCTGCCTCCAAGAGGCAGCCGTGGCTGAATTGACAGGTCGGCAAGCTCAGAAAAAGCCATTAATTTCCCACGTGTAGATATGGAACAAGATTATACACCCCAGATTAAGAATTTTGTCTTATAGTTATTCAAATGAAACAAATTAGATATTGCTCATCTGTTTCATTTCTAGGAGATCAGTAATTAAGAAATTACTGACACCAAGCCCATGTAAGTCAAAACACTATGGCCACTCCCATAAGTTATAAATACAGTAAATATGTAACTTTCTCTTTAAAGACTAAGCACTACCACATGAAACATACCATTTCAGGATCATATTTTACATATGATAACTCATATTATGTCATAAGACATAATATAACTCAATTGCATAATTCTTCTTTCAATGTCTTCTCTGTCCTACACTGAAAAATTACTACAGAGATTTTTATGAATTCTGGTGCTTTCCTCACCAATGCATCCCTTAGACCTTCCTTAAAGTAGTCTTCTCCCAGTGAGTATGATTTTCACAATTAACTCCATATTGTTGTAATATCTACCTTACAAATGAAAAAAAAAAAAAAGAAGTTTAAGTAAATCATGTAGCCATGAAGTGGCAGATGGAATTAATATTAAGACAAGCTGACACCACTCTGAGTACTGTGGCACAGTCTCTGAAACACAGGTCACTAAAAGAATTATTCATTAAAACTGAAGAAAAGTTCACAGGAAACACTTTTCCATGTTTTTAAGTAAATTAAAGATAATATGGACTCTCAAAATATTTGTAAAGTGAAAAGATATGAGACCAAATATGAGGTGATATTTAGGGAGCTAAAAAGGGAAGTGATATAACTCAGTAAACAATGAGAAGAAAAGATAAACCCATTTCAGTTATCAAAGTAGCACTAAGGAAATAGAAAATAAATTGCTAAAAATACGTGGTCATGGAGAATGAGTTAGAGAAATATGAAAAATAAAATAACAATAATCAAATAGTTAAAAGTAATAGGTATAATATAATGCAGAGAAGACAGACAACATACTTGCATAAATGATATACTAGAAAAGAAACTAAAACACTTAGAAATGAAAAAGATAAAAGACAATTTTATTTCAATAAAATATTTATTTATCTAAAATCTTCTATGTTTCTTGCCCCTCAAAAATTTTGTATGAAATTATCTTCATAAATAAGTACTGTGAATAAATTAATAAAATCGAGGATGAAGAGATAATTCTATCAGGATACAGAGGGAGAAAGGAAGAAAAAAAAATCTGTATAATTGGAAAAACAGGTTGGTCTTAGGTATATACTCAAAGCCACAGATATTCCTTAGGCCAATACAGCCCCTAGGATCATGAAAACATTAGGAAGCCCATCTTCCCCACTTTTCTCTAAAGTTAATAATTATTTATATTTACCGAAACTAGAACCCAGGAATAGCTTCAAATAAGCACAATTAACAGTTTTGAAAAAAATGTACAAAACAATTCAGTGAAGAAAGTGGTCTTTTCAAAAGTTGGTTTTGGATATCCTTGGAGAGGTGTAGAATTTTGATATAAGCCCCCTACCATATACAAAACTTAACACAAAGTAGATCATAGATTTAAACATAAAACTTTTAGAAGAAAATAAAGGAAAAAATCTAGGATTTGGAAAAATTCTTAATTTTGATATCAAAACCATGATCCTTTAAAAAAATCAGCACATTTTATAAAAATGAAATGTTTTTTGCCTTTTGAAAGTCACTGTTAAGAATATGAAAAATTCACATACAAACCAGGATAAAATATTTGCAAATCACATATTCAGTCTAATATATAGAATTTATAAAGATTTCTCAAACTCAACAGTAAAACCCAAATAATCCAATTTGAAAATGTATAAAAAATGAAGAGAAATTCACAGAACTTTCACTGTCATCAGAGAAATGTCTGGCCACTCTGCCGCAGGTCTGTGGAGATAGGGCTTGTGGCTTTCCATGACCATTGGGATTAGTCCAATAGCCATTAGGTAACCAGTGGGCTGACTCAAAAGTCACTACTCATCTATAAGAGAGTGGGTTGGAAGTACACAGTTCTGCAAGAAAGACAAAGAAAAATAATCAGAAGCTGTGAGATGGAACTGCTAGAAGACAGATGGAAAACCCTTTTTAAAAAAAATCATCTAACTAGACAGAGTATAGCAGCAAACCGACTGCTTTGCTCTGTAAAAGAGATTGAAAATTAAACACTTCATAGATTAATTGAAGAATGGGCTGGTCACTGTAGCTCAGTGATAGAGTGCTTGTCTAGCGTACACAAAGCCGTGGGTTCAACCCCCAGCACCATCAAAATAGAATGAAATAAATAAATAAACAAATAAATAAATAAATAAATGAAATTTACAGAGTAAAATAAATAGGAGCTGAAAATCATAAGGAAGACCTGGAGTTCTAACCTGTTGCCATATGCATTTCAGAAGGAGAAGAAAAAACAGTAGAAGCAATAAATAATCTAGAAAAATTAACTTTAAAGCAAAAAGATCAATCTTCAGATTCAACATGTTCAGAACCTAGGTTAGATTAATCAGAAAAGGCAGCCTTCAAGGAATTCCTAGTAAAATCTGTAATCTATAAGGATAAAAAGTATATATAAGTTTTCAAGTAAAAAGAATGAATTGTCTACAGAAGGAACAAAAAATCTGACTCAGATTTCTCACTGTAAAATATGTATTTAGAAGCCAATGGGAAAATACCTACATATATATCATTAAGGGAACAAACAGAGCAATTGGAACAAATGGCCACTAAGTTCGGAAAAGATTGTTTTGACAAACACATCTATATTTGTATCTCTCTCTAATTGTTGAAGAATTTAAAGAATTTTTAACTTTTGTAACTGAAACCACCTGTTTTACCTGTTGCCTGGTATACTGATCACTGAAATGACAGGCTTTGCAAAAGAAGAGTTTATTCATGAGACAGTCAAGCATGGAGATGAAAGAGCAAGTCTCCAATCGGTCTCCCTGTGGATAGAGTTTGGGGATACTTATGGGATGAACAAACAGAGTGGCCTAAGGCATAGGGAAAGGTGACTGGAGATGAGGTCATGCGCATACATAAGTTTGAGATAGACAAAAGTAATCTCCGTGTTCCTGGAAAACAATTTAGGCAACCGCTACACCCGTAACCTACATGATAGAGATGTTGTGTGTAGCAAAGCTAGTGGGAAACTGGTAATACGTTGCTTAGCTACTTGACCTCCAAAGATGGTGATTTAAAATGTCAACAAAAAGCAAGGACAGTGCAATAAACCCAAGGGTTTATTCAGGCTTTCCCTTGATGACATAATCCATGCATCCCATTTTCTTTTTAAGGAAAATGCTTGAAACACATTCCAAACAAAGGGGCAGGTTAGAGACTTGATGAAGGAGAGAACTGGTAAACCTGAGATGCATAGATATAGATATAAGCAAGGTAGTAGCTGTGTTGGTTGCCAAAGTATTAATGCACTTCTATGCTGCTTGGTACCCAGCTACTGATGTGGTCCTTGAACTCTCCTTCAATCCCTGCCCCTTGCCACACAGACTCTTCTCAAAGATCCCCTGGGCTATCTCACAGTCCAGCACTAGAGGTTCAATGTCTGGACCATTAGGAGATTTCAAGGTTTATAAATTTGTTGTCATAGAGCTGTACAAGTATACAACATAAAATTGTCATACTCCTTGTTCATCATTAGATATATTCTGTCCCATTTTGTCTTCTGTCTTTCACTCTCTCCTCAGTTAGATTCAATATGGGTTAATCTGTATTTCAGTCTCCTTAAATAAACAGCGCTTGCCTAATGTAACTGAAATTGGTTTGTATGTTTGCCAACAGAGATCTCTAATTGATATGCCCATAATTTCATCACCCAGAGACAAGCTCTGCTGCTCCACTGATTTATCTGCTTCCAGATGTAGAGACAGATAAACATAGACACAGATGAAAAATAGAACCACACATTTGCTATTATTATTCAGCCTACCTTTTGTGTATGCTAATAGTAAACATATTTTTGGCTCCATAAATATTAATATACACCGTAATTCTGCATGATGGTGTGGTTTTATTTCACTAGTACACTGTTCTTGAATATTTAATTTACCACCAGTGTTTTGTTTTTGTAAACACAATAGTGAGCAAAACTCTCAGTTCTTGCAGTTATAGTACCTGAGACTGGGTGATATATGAACAATAGAAATTTGTTTTTTCCACATTATAGATGCTGAAGAGTTCAACATGGCAGATTGGGTGTCTGGAGAACAGGGCCTGTTTCTCATAGATGGCACCATCTAGGTTTACTCACATTGCAGAAAGGAGGAAGAGCAAAAGAAGCAGCTAAGGCTGTGTTCTTATATGGCAAAAAGCTAGTTCTAAGCTAGTTCTCTTCACCCTTTCATAAGGCACTTGTCTATCAATGACTTATCCCTTCCCCAAAGGCCCCAACTCTTAAGTACCACCACAGTAGGGATTAAGTTTCAACACATGGATTTTGGAGAGCATTCAAACTACAGAGATACTTATGCTCATTTAAAATTATGTTCTTGGGTTCATTTCCTGCAAGTGGAATTTTTGAGTCAACTACAAACATGATTTTAAATTATTTGATACACAGAGTCAATTTTTTCTCAGAAACCTGATTCCTTAATACTGCTATTAGTAGTGACTTAAAGATCAGGTTTCCTCATCCCTTCATCCATTAGCAAATCATAGTAATAGTTTCTTTTCCCAGTTTAATTGGGTAAAAATAGTATCATATTACCTTAATTTGTATTTCTTGAGTTGGAAACCTCAAAAAAATATTCTCTAGTTTGAGATAATTATCCATTTCTTCCCTATTGATTTGAAATGAGCATTTTCCATAAACTAAATTATGATATATATTTGGATCCTATCTAGATGTGCGCTGTTCCATGAGATAGCCACTAGCTAAATGACTATTTTAATTTTAATTAATTAAAATGAAATCAAAGAAAAATTTAGTTTCTCAGTCAAACTTACCATGTTTCAAGTACTTAAAAGCCACATGAGAATAGGGCCAACATACTAGATTGCAAAGCTATATATTTTCATCATTTCAGAAAGTTATATTGGATAGTGCTATTCTTAAATTTCTATTCTGTAATATGTTTTAAATTGAATAGACTTTTACAATACTTTTAAAATTAATGTGTCTACTAATTTAAAGTCTTTTGAATAGGCCTATCTTATTAATATCTTTTCTTCATATTCTCTTGGTATCTTAGTCCATTAAGTCCATTATAGCAAAATATGATAGATTCATTAGTTTAAAAACAGCAAAAGTATATATTTTTTTCTTCTTTTCTTTTTCCAGTACTATGAATTGAACCCAGGCATGCTCTACCACTAAGCTCCATCCCCAGACCTTTTTGTTTTTCATTTTGAGAGAGGGTCTTGCTAAGTTGCAAAGAATCTCGCTAAGTTGCAAAGGGTCTCACTAAGTTGCCCAGGCTGGCAAACTTGGGATCCTCCTGCCTCAGCCTCCTGAGTAGCTTGGATTACAGTTTGCATGCCACTGCACCCACCTCAGAAATGTACTTCCTACAGCTCTGGAAGCCAAATCTAAGAACAAGTCTCTGGCAGAGTACGTATCTGGTGAGGGTCTGTTCCTGGCTCAGAGCTATTTTGTGCTATTATTGCACATGCTAGAAGGGCCAAGGGATGTCCATGTCTGCTCTGTCCATACTGAAGACACTAACTCCTGTCCTGGTTGAAAAATCTGATTGAAATAGTATTGGTTATAGGTGGCATAGAACAAGGATGCTCTGTTCTTAACAGAAGTTCAGTAGTTTCATGAAACAAATGTGCCTCAGCTTGTTTTATGTCTTTGGCCAATTTTCAGAGGTTTTGTTTTGTTTTACCATTTTGTCCAGCTCTGTGTTTTTTTTTTGAAGGAGGGGTGTTGTTGCTCTCCTTGCTCACCTTACTTTTCCTGAGAGAGTGAGGTCTCCTCTAGTTTGGGGAGTTACTGTGTACATGTGCCTCTTTGGAAATCACAGATCCAGACAGATTGAGAAGAGGAATGCTTAGTTTAACAGAGCCTTAGTTTAAAATTTCAGAGAGGCAGCAGCACTTTTGGTGGGGGTTTACAAGGAAATAGAAATGAGAGTGTTCATAGCATCACCTTCTTTTTTGAATAAGTTCATTTTTGGCACTTACTCTGTTCAGGTGGGTACCTTATTTGTACCCTAGAATAGGATTTCTCTTCACAAAAGTTTATTTCTGTCAACGTTTGGGAGGTTCAGAGTCCAAATTGGGCAGACCCCATTGGTTTGGGCTCTGGGGAAGGTGGCAGAAGGCAAGATATCATGGTGAGGGTAGATAAGGAGCAGATCTTCACATCTCCATCTGGCTGAGAGAGAGACAGACCTGGGTCCTGCAGTCCCCTCTGAGCACAAAGCCTACAATGACCTAAATATTAGTTCCCAGCTTTCAAACATTCACCAAACTAATACCACCAAACTGGAGACCAAGTTTTTACATGGACTTTTGAAGGGCACTCAAAATATCCAAACTATAGCAGGAAGAAAATAAAAGGACCAAAGAAGGATCACAGTTGTAATTCTGACTTGAACCAACAGTGATGAAAGATAAGGAGACGGTAGAAACCCAGACTTCCTGCCTGGATATGGTCTTCTTTCTTCCTAGGCATTGTGCTCAGAGGGGACTGCAGGACCCTTTCTTCCTTGCTCGCTACTGACCTAACTTCATGAATTGTGAGCAAGCAAACCAAGTTGTCTGGAATCTCAAGGGATCTCATGGCATTCCTGATTTAATGCTCTTCTCTTGTTTGGAAGTGGACAAATAGTAAATAAAGCTACTAAGAGAAGCCAAGTTTTGTATTACAGGATGAAGCTGGTGAGGTAGAGATTTAAGTTAAGAGATATGTCATTTAACTATGAAAGAAGAAACTAGATAATTCTTAGCAGGAATAGAAAAGTTAGTGGTTTGGTGTTGTTGTTATTATTGTTTTTGATGTCTTAAAGGGAAGAAGGACCCTAGATTGATGATATCTGACATCACAATCTCTGCAATGACGAACTGATTAATCCACTGAATTGAAGATATCCACTGAATATCTTTGCTGTATTTTATAGAATGAAGTAGAGTCAAAGCAACACTGATATCATAAAATTCTTGTTTCTTTTTGCTTTCTTCCAAACCATAAATATGGACACAATATTTATTTTTATTTTAGGCTTTAGGAACAAATTCAGTGAGTAAAATCCATTGGGGCAGCAAAGATGTAAACACTTGGAGGCTCCCCATTGTCAATGCTTGAAAGAGGAGGTTTTAGTCAGCTTTTCTGTCACTGTGATCAAAATACTGGAAAACAACAATTTAGAGGACTTAAAGTTTATTTGATGCTCATGGTATTAGGGGTTTTAGTCCATGGACAGCTGACTCCATTGCTCTGGGCAGCACATCATAGGAAAAAGGCCTAGCAGAGGAAAATTATTGTTTAGCTCATGGTGAGGTCATGAGGGAGAGAGAAAGAGAGAGAGAAAGAGAGACAGACAGAGACAGAGAAAGAGAGAAGGAGAGAGGGAGGGAAGGAAGGAGGGAGGGAGGGAGGATGGAGCTGGGGCTGCTGGGAGATGCACTCTTCCAGGCATGGCCCTAAAGATCCACCTCCTCCAGCCACACGCCACCTGTCTGCAGTTACCACCCTGTCAGGGCATTCAAACTAGAATGGACTAATTAGGTCACATCTCTCATAATCCATTCATTTATCTTTGATCATTCCTGCATCAACAGGAGCTTTGGGGAGACATCATATATCCAAATTATAAGAGGAGCTATGTTTGTTGCCTTACACATATAAAATCGTTATTATAAAAAGGTAAATTTTTTTCAGCAATTACATTTTCCCTTTGGGGTTCTGCATTCTGCTGGATTGCTTGTACTCCTTTCAGAGAACATTTACCAACCTCTGTGTGCTCAGCATCTAGGCCTGATCATGAAATTCACCAACCAACGTCCGTGCCTTGGTCACTGACACTGTTGGAAACAGACAGCAGCAAATACTTTTAAGTTCATTGGATAATAAATGCACTATTAATGGATCAGAAAGACAAATGTACTCAAACAGCAAATCCATGTGCTTTCATAAGAGCTTATTGTGAGGGTGAGGCTAAGTTCAATTTTCAACATGATATATAGAGAGCATAATTCTTACGACATGGACATTTGTACACAATACAATCGAGTTGCAGTAACAGGCATCCAAGGGTAATGAGGTGATTTTCCCATTTTGTGAGCTAAAACTTTAGAGAAAATATTGTCCCTCACTTGCAGCAGTCCACAGACTGTGAGCCACCATCAAGTCCCCGCTAGGGCACGGCCTTTCTGTCTGAGACAGTTTCTGGGAAGCCAGAAAATTCTCAGTTGAGCACGGTCATTTGTTTTCTATGTGGTGAACTTCCTGACTGAATTAGGGGGGTTCCTGCACGTCATGGCCCATGAGATACCAATGCTCCAAAAATTGTTCAGGGACACCTCAGAGATGAGGAAGAGAAGATGGGTCTCGAGAGCCCCTACCCCATGTTCAACCAGAGTAATTCCTCTTTGATAATCTGCATATTGTGGATTTCTGACTTAGACTGTAATCTTAAAATGCATTCTATTATTTTGTTTGAAAACCACAGATTTGGGTTTAATTAGACTTGGAATAAATCTACTGAAGTGAGTGATCATGTGGGGTAAGGAAAAAATATATACTGGGGGCAAAAACATCTTAGCTAATGGGGGAAAATAGCAGAAGATAGGACACACATTGTATGTATGATGAAATGTGAAAACAATAGAATCTACTAAATTAAATATTGTTCTATTACTTCTATTTTTAGGAGTAAACAAAATATTTTTTGATGCCTATACTTATGAAAAAAAGACGGGAAAAAGAAAAGAAAGAAAACTATTGACAGGAGAAATTGCATGAAAAGAAGGTAATGAAATTTGATTCAGCCTTCTAAAATGTCTCTGGAGCCACAAGAACCTCGGAAACTCACTCTGGGTATACAGACAGTGATGGGCTGAAAAGCCACAGAAGACAAAGACTCATGAAATGATGGGGACAAACAAAGCAGGTGTGTTCACCTTCTGCCTGAGTGGCAGAGGGTGATGAAGAGCTAGTAACAGTGATGCTTCAGAGTCCCCACCAGGCACCAGCCTATCAGAGGGTCTGTACCTAATTTTGTATTTTTTTCATAAAGATAATCTCCCATATTTTATACACCTAACAGAAGCCCAAGGAGCCCCATCTTGTCTCCATTGCAGACCCTGCCTTTTCTTTCTCCTTCTTCCTGTTATTTACTGCTTATGTCAAAAATACAGACACCACCAGTGCTATCTATCTAGTTGGGTCACCCCCAGAAATTTCCTTGGAGAGGTCATGGAATATCTGTATGTACCAAGGATCAGCTAAGAGGCCCAAGGTTTAGCTTTTACCCTCATTATCAACATAAAATAAATGCTATCTAAATTTTTCACAGATGCAATGGAAATGGAGGGGAAGTGTTTTGAGTGTATGTAAAATGATGTTGTCCATACATTGATGGTTTTTGAAGTCAGGCTATTGATACTTGAGGTTTTGTTACCTTATATCTGTTGTTATACACATTTGAAGTTTTACACGATAAAATGTCTTTAAGAAAAACAAATAAATAAATGCACTAGGGATTATGAGAATGAGTTCCCAGCAGCAGTTGCTAAGAAGGACAGAGCGTTGTTGTCTTCATCCTGATCCCATACAGGGCGAAGGGGGGTTCGTCAGGGTGCTGCAGCCTCTCCAACTTGGGTGTCTTATTAAATTAATTACCAGTTCCGTTTTGTCCTGTGTGCCCAGAGAGAAAATCTGAAAGAGCTACAACGCCTTTGTGAAGGACATCATTGGGTTACCAGCCAGACTTACATTTAATATCATGAAGACTGATCACTGTCCTATGTGGGGTTGCGCAAGGTGCTTCTGAAACCTGCATCATTGCCACATCCGGGCAGCTTTTCAGCATTCTAGAGACCAGGAAATCCCATTTGACCCCCTGTGGAGTCTTATTATTGCAGTCAGTTATCTAAATAAACATGTAATGTATAGCCTCCAGCCTGAATTACCTATTTTACAATCTGTTCCAGAAGAAGAGATTATTTTTTTGTAATTCCATCAGCTGTGGGTAAATTGATGAAACAGTTTATGTAGCTCATTAATTAAGTGAGCTGACCTCTGAGGGCAATGACAGCATCTGGAAGCATCCAGCTGATTGAGGAAAATAGGTGTAGATGTGATCTGCTGGACTGCAGCTGGAATTCACAGATTTTATTGATGGTGTCAAGGACTGCTACTTTCTCAAGGACTAGGCCTGTGTCAGGAAGAACAGCAGCACTGGAGTGCCCGTTAGAATGCAGATCCTTGGACGTCATCTCAGACCCATGGAACAGAATCTTCACTGAAAGATCCTAAATGAGCTACGCACATAATAAAGTTTGAGAAACTGGTGTGAGATGATCCAAAACTTCTCCATTGTGCTACCTGAATTCTGAGCTTACCATTGAGATCTGAGGAAGAAGGGCAGTATGTTAGTATGCACGGGCTCTGAAATCAGACCAGAAAGATACAAATATTAGATGAAACTTTACCAGTCGTGTGCCATTGGGTAAATTGTCAATGTCTGTACCTTAAGTTTGCTGAACTAAGATGTGGCATGATAATATTGCCTTCTTCATGGCATTGTGATATGTGTGCCAAGCTCAGAGTATATTGCCTACAGTCAGCCACTGATAGAAGCTCACTGTTCACTCTCACTGTGATTTGAGGATTTATATATTGAAGACATGATTTGAGAAAGCATATCATGCCCTCTGCTGCAGACTTTAACTATTCTCTGATATAATGATTGGGTCTTTTGCTGTCTTTTTTCTGGCTCAACTTTCTATAGGAACACATGGATTCTGCCCACTCAAATCCTAAGCACTCTTTTTTCCTCTTAATGTGACTGTGGGATTAGTTTATTTTTCTATCAAGACTTTATTTATTTATTTGTTGAGATTTGCTGCTTTTAAAAGTAGGCCAAAGTGAAAAACACTCTGGTCTTTGCACATTTCCTCCTCAATTCGGTAACACAAAGATGCCCAACTGGACCATCTCCACATTTAGGTATCTCAAAGGAGCAGACACAGAAAGGGAAACCCTAAAGTGCATTTCTTAAACAAATTATTCTAGTCAAAATTGGGTTAATTCAAAAACCTATATTTCTAAAGCTCATAAAAATAATTACTTTGGGAGCCAGAAAGGATGCTGGGAAGTTTTCCCACTCCTTCAGGTCTTGAGGGATGAGGAACCATGATGTTCCATACGAACAGAATCCATACAGGGCTATCTCCCTTCCAGACCCAAATATATTTTTAAATTTAATTCCTTGATACTCCCTCTCCTTTTCAGAAAGTAACCAAGCAAATAAAGAACTTATGACAATGAGAGGAAATTGGGCATGAAAAAGTGAATTCCAACTGAGTACGGATGAAAGAATTCCAAATAATGAGAAATGAGAAATTTTACCTAACATGCCTTTCCATGTGTTCCTTTATTCTCTTGCAAAATGGGTGAAATCATATCTACTTACTAAGTTAGAAATAAGATTTCTACAATAAACATAGTAATAATTGTAAACGTTAAAAGCAGTTCTTGGATACTGTAGTGTATCAGTATGAGAATCTCCCAGATAGTTTGTAACACACCTGGACCTCACTCCCACAGATTTTCCATTCAGCAGATCTGGGGCCAGGAATAGGGTGGGGAGCATCTAAGAATTTGCATTTCTAACAAGCTCTCAGGTAAGGACGATGCTGATGCTGCAGGTCCACACATGACCTCATCTTATTAGTAGTGATCAAAACCATATTTCAAATGTTTGTTCCATTCCTTTTTTTCCTCTTTTTCCTCTGGAAAAGAAAACTTAAAAAAAGGAGCTGCACATGCCTGTATCCAGTGACTCAGTAGGCTGAGGTAGGAGGATGACAAATTCAAGGCCAGCCTCAGCAACTTGGTGAAGCCCTAAGCAACTTAGTCAAAAAAAAACCAAAACAACAACAACAAAAAAAACTGAAGGTGTGGCTCAATGGTTAAGCATCTCTGGGTTCAAGTGCCAGAATTAAAAACAAAAACAAAACACCAAAAAAAGAAGTTAAGGCATTTAATTGCTACATATGAAAATTTTAGCTTTCATTCATTTTGACATGCATTAGTTGATTTTAAATATGTGTTTCTATGGCCACGCCCACTCTACCCCTTCCCAGGATTCCAGTATAGTGGGTTTAGAGTCCATGTGGTGCAGAGATGGAGAGCAGCAGTTAGAGGCTAGGCTTCATCTTGAGAATTCCTGTCTTGTCACCCATCCTGCTGTAGGAGCACTCTCCAATACTCCAAACCCCTTCCCTTCCAACCCCTTCCAACCCCATCACCCCTTCTATTGGGAGAGAGCTCATTTGGGGGCACGTACATACAGGCTGGCTAGCCAACAACGGGTAAGATGCTCAGAGGGGCACCACCTAAGCCAGGCACAGCCTTGTTTGCCCCCTCTCTTGAACACGAGCTGTTGATCAATGACGGGTAAGAAGCCCAGAGGAGCACAACCTAAAACAGATAACAGTTTCGTTAGCGCCCCCTCTCTATCATATGCAGCATGTAGGAGTCTGGAAAATCCAGCAGAATGATTCTCTCCCATGAGGAGATTATCACAGATCCCTCCAGCATGCTTGCTTATGGGCCATACAGGCCTCACTGACATTTCAAATAAAAGTAAAAAGGGGTATATGTAGGAGCACTCTCCAATACCTTCATCCCCTCCCTTCCATCCTTCCCCATTCTATGTTAATAGACTGTGCTCTTGCCAGAATGCACCCCTTTGTTTGTGACCTTTGGGTCTGATTGGTCCAAGAGTGCATTTAAGCTTCTATAGTTTCTGGAATAAACGGTGTTTTCTGCTCCTTGCCCCGGTGTCCCTGCTTCTTGTCCTGGGTGTCTCTGCGTCTCGCTGGGGCGGAGCTGATTTTTACCTACACCCCAGAGCTTGGGAGATTGGCTTCGCGAATTGTCACCACTATCCAGAGAGACCTCATATCGTCTTCCCCAGGGACTCCTTTTTTTCTCATCTCTCTGGACCCCAACTCGTGGAGAAAGTCACGTGGCCCACAACCCCCCGCCTTATTAAAGCGATATCCTGCTATGTGTCCTTTGTCAAGTGACTTAATCTTTCTGTGTCTTTCTTTTTTCAAGTTGGGGATCAAATTACTATATCCCTTTTAGGGTTTCTGTGGGGATTAAATAAATGAATATAAGAAAACCATTTACAACAATGCCTGACACTAAGAGTATCTTAATCCAAGATAAGCATGTTTATTGCTATGAGGAAAGTCTCAGCTATGAGGTGCTTCTGTTTGAATGTTAGCAGTATTTTATGCTTGTGATTTCTATATGAGTTATACTTGGTTTGGACAGGTGAGGTGTCTTCCCTATATTCACAGATGTGGGGAAGCTGAGCTTCTTACTTGAAGTAATTTTGCCCAGACAAATGACACTATCAAGATTTGTTCAACAGGTTTAACCCACTCAAATCCCAGAGATATTTCTCATCAATTAACTGAGAGGAGCATGCATAGTTCTAGATCTTAGGGCTCGGTGACCTCCTTAAGCCTCCTCTCCCCCACTTCTCAGACAGTTCTGAAGGCACCAAATGCCTGTGGAGCTCTCTAAAGGATTTATCTGACAATATAACAAAACTGTTATTAGGAGACTCAACCATGTACATTTGTGGTGGAAACAGAATCTGATGTGTTCGTTTCTATTAAGAGCTTCTATTCTCATTGTAAAATGCCAAGGTGGGAAAGAAGGTCCTAAATAAGAAAGATGGGTCGCATCTAGGTTGAGAATATTAAAATAAGAATTGGGCACAGGGACAAAGAGTTTAACCTTGCACAATAGTATTAGGGATTAAACTTGCAATGCTATTAGTAGAAATATTTCTAAAATAGCTCCATGTTCAACAAGGGAGCCTGAACATACACATTTCCTCCTTTCTCCTAAGGACTCATTGAAATAAAAATAAAAGAACTGATTAAATAAATTCATGCTAGCTCAGAAAATAGGGAATGCTAGAGAAGACACCAGCATGCAAGCAATTCAATTGTTGAAATGAAATTTTCAAAGATTAAAAATGGATGGAGTCATGATAGATAATGCTAGGCAGAGGAACCATCTTCTGCAAAATGCTTGGAGGAGCCAGGAGGAGGATATCTACTGGAGAAATCCTAGAGGAGTCTGGACTTATTGTTGGGAGGAGCAATAGGGCTGCAGCAAAGGTCATGGTTGCAAATATATCACCGAGCACAGTGAATTAGACAGCGACCTCATCGCCCCCTAACAACACCTCTCACAGGGTGGACTTCTAGGCATTTTGTGAAAAGCAGAAATAAACAAATAAGTAAGTAAGTAAATAAATAAATAAATAGTTTTAGAAGGGAATTGAATAAAATGACTGAAAAAAGCTAGGAATATCAATGCCTCAGGGGGGAAAAATGCTCCTCATTTTGGCATTTGAGTTATTCACATCATGAGCTTCAGCAGAATCTTATTTGGACACTCAGGATCTCCTGCTATACCAAGAGAAAGGATGGAAGAGGTAAGATAGGAGGAGCACAAGAAACAAAATTTTGAAAGAAGAAAGAGAAGAGGGAGAAACATAAAGGAACCAATAGAAACAAACAAGTTACCTAAATAGGAAATTTTATTCTTGAGAGATCTTTAAGCTGGGACTCCAAAGGGCCACAAGGTAATAGACCAGATAGTGGACCAGGTGGGGAAACTAGAATTGGTAGTACAGTGGTGCTCTGCCTTGTTAGAACTCCAACAACATGCTCCATAGAAAAAGGTATCTCATTTCACTGGGAAGATACTGAAGATACAAGAAATCCAAATTTGTAAATTCTTAAATTGTATAAAGAAAAACATGTATAATATTCAATGAGAAATTGACATATCTACAGGCAGAGTGGCTGATTTTAATACATCTCAGTTCAGTTGAGATTGTGAAAAAAATCACTTTTTATATCATGAGGTCTTATTTTCTCAATAAAACAAAATAAGGAAAATGTGTAGGATCCAAAAGGAAGAAATAAGTGATCCTCATTCATCTGTTATGAATACAAGCTGTACTAGAAACGCCAGTAATTTATTGTAATATTTAATATGCTAGAACACAAAACAATTCTTTTTCTATAAGCCAGCAGTAAATAATTAGAAAATAACATTTTTAAAGCCTGTTTAAAAGGGAAAATGATACCAAATATCTAAGCATAGATCTAACAAAAATATTTACAAGAAAACTACACAGAAATGCATACAACTACTGAGAAAAGCTGAAGAACACAAAAATAATTAGAGGAACATACCACACAGATTATTTAGATAACTCACTACTGAAAAGTTGTGAATTCAATGTATATTTTCAATGAAATCCCAACTCATGATCTCAGGCAGAATTTTGGTTGAAAGTGACAAAGTGATCCCAAATTTTGAATGGAATTTCAAATGATCAAGAAACCCGAGATATATATGCTCTCAAAGATAAAAAACTGGGTGAAAAGTTTTCTGCTCTACTGGGTATTATAGTTGCAAGCACAAATTAAACATAAGAGGCTTAATTCTCTTTGTTGAAAATAAGGGAAGAGACTTCTCCTCCCTCCCATTTCTTACAGTATTTTCTTTTGTAAACTTCTAATTATAAATGTGTGTAAATCATTTTTCAAAAGCCTCTTGCCAATTTTATAACCCACAATATCTTTCTTAAGGACCTGGGAACCAGCCCTTTGAAATGCAAACATCAAAGGATGTAGCATCCCTGACTTCTTGGCTTCCTGGCTTCAAGCTGCAAAACCACCTTCTGTTTAAAGATGTGAGAAGGCTATTTTTCCCTTGTACAGAGCCAATTAACTTGCACAGATGGTCACCGGATGACTGGGTAAATTTTGAACTATGTGTGAAAAAAAGTACAGCCAATTCTTTTTACTTGAGAACTAGTTATTGTTTATCTTGAAAACAACTATGTAATGGGTTGTATCTGCTTGGCTGTATCAAAGGGTGAGATTTCTTTCTGTCTTCATCTATGAGCAGTTTGCCTGTGATGTGTATCACTTCTGGTCAAATGCGTACTCAAAAATAAAACTGACTTCTTTCTCCACGACCATTGTGGAAAGGTTTTTCTGGTCTGGGAGATTTTGTTTTTCCCTACATTTCTCCAATAATGTCACAAATTATTGTAAAGCTTTAACAATAAAGCTTTAACAATTCTCTAGAATACATCACTTGAAAACATAAGGACCTTTCATTTATGACAGACTATGCTATAGAAAAATGTAAAAATGAGTACAGTTTTTAATATATAATGCTGTTCAGAGGAATATGTATATATAAATTCTTCACTCCATTATTTCATTATAAAAATCACTTCTGATGAATTGTCAACTAAATGCAAAAGGTGAAATAATTAATCTTCTAGAAGCTAAAACATGAAACCATATGATAATATACTGATATTTTACCATGACTAAAAAAAAAAAGACAACAATTACAATGAAAAAAAAAACAAAGATTAAAGCATTAAAATATGGGAGAAGATATTTCTAAGATATATAACTAATAAATGGCTTTGAATATGTAAAGAAATAATATAAATCAATAATAATAAAAGTCAGACAACCTAGTATTTTTTAAAATGGCAAGAGATGTAAATCTTAGTTTCATAAAAGAAAATATTTGAGATACCAATCAAAAAACCTCAATCTCATTGATTATTATGGAAATGCAAATTACAAAGACAATGAGATATTATTATACAGACACTAGAATAAAAATTTAAAAGACTGAGTACTTCAAATTTTGACAAAGTTGTGGTTCTTTTTGAACACCCATTCACAGCTATTAGAAGTACAAAGCAGGATAATTTCCTTAGACAATTATTTAGTGTTATTTGCTGAAGTTTAATGTACATATACATTAAAATTCTATACTTGGTTAAATAAATACATATGAAAATGTATGCAATTTTGCACCAGAATGCATGCATAAGAATATCCATAGCAGTGTTCTCCATAATATTCAAAAATTTGAAGTTGAAAAATGTTCAAAGTCTATCAACTTTAAAATGAACCAATAAATCATGATACATATTCATGCAATAGAGTACTTTTCATACAACAGTGAAAATAAACATCTCACAGTTATACACAAATGTATGGATGAAACAAATATAATGTTGAACAATGGAAGCCAGAAATAATAGAAGTATTATGTGTGTGTGTGTTTAACATATGTGTATACATGATATATAATATCATACATAATATATTATAATAATTATACATATAATTATGTATAATATAGCATTTATAATATATTACATGTATAATATGTATCTGCAAAAATGGTGAGGTTATTTGTAAGATAGAATTTATCTTAAAAAAGATAATTAAGGAGATAATTTAATTATCTTAAAAAAAGATCAAAAAAAAAGGAGAGCGGTATTGATCAGGGAAACCAGATTGAGGAGTTTAGGATCCTGATATTCTTTTTTTTTACATTTTTTTAATTTCATTGGTTCTTTTTAGTTATACATGACAGTAGAATCTGTTTCAATATAATTATACAAGCATGGAATATATCTTTTTTTTGACAGCAGAATGCATCTTGATTTATTGTACACAAATGCAGCACAACTTTTTATTTCTCTGGTTGTACACAATGTAGGATCACACCATATGTGCAGTCATTCATGTACCTAGGGTAATGATATGCATCTCACTCCACCATCTTTCCTGTTGCCATGCCCCCTCCCCTCCTCTCCCTCTCCTTTGCCCAATCAAAATTCCTTCATCCCTTGCCCCTATTATAGGTCAGCATCCACTTATCAGAGATAACATTCGGCCTTTGGATTTTGGGGATTGGCTTACTTCACTTAGCATGATATTCCCCAACTCCATCCATTTTCCTGTAAATGCCACGATTTTATTCTCTTTTATTGCTGAGTAATATTCCATTGAGTATATATACCACAGTTTCTTCATCCATTCATCTATTGAAGGGCATCTAGTTTGCTTCCACATTTTAGCAATTGTGAATTATACTGCTATAAACATTGATGTGGCTGTGTCACTGTAGTATGCTGTTTTTGAGTCTTTAGGATATTCTTTTTCATTACTTG
>PVHX01002013.1:0-182024 GCA_004024805.1 Geosciurus inauris
GTATTGCACACCGCCAGCATGGGAAACAATTAAGATTCAAAATTTGAAGTACAGTTTCTATTGGATGCCCATCGATTTGGCAACATTGTAAAGTCAAACAATTCTAAGTTGAACCATTGTAACTCATTCTGTGTGTGGGTGGTAAATTTATACCTTTCCCACTGAATACAGCTCGCTATAGTTCAATAAATAAATGGGTTTGGTTTTCTTTTTAAAAAGTTTTTATTAATTTAAAAAATACATATTCATAGTAAGAATATAAAAAGTACAAAGATGTTAGTGCTTTTCCATTGGTGCCAAAATTATGAACAGTTTCCCAGGGATCATTCTATAATTTTTGCTTATTTCTATGCATGTACAATAGATATGCATGTATATGTGCACCTATGTGTACATGATCAATGGAAAGTGCATGCTGGTGGATTGCAGATGGCCACAAAATCTTTGCCACTTCTATAATTCTTCCTCTCTTTCAGAGCCCCATGGCTTTGACACCTGCTTTGCCTATTAGAACAGGGAGGGAGTGATGCCGAGTAACTTGTGAGAAAAAAAAAAAAAAAACAACCTTAAGAGATTTGCGGTTTTTGCTTTTTTTAATCCAGTAGCTATGCTGTAAGAAGCCTACACCACATGCAGAGAAACACAGAGAACTGAAAAGGCACCAAGGCCAACAGCATAAACTCTTACCCATCAGCCAGCTGCGATGGCATCTTATGAGCGAACTGTCCAGAGCCTTCTAGTGTCCGGATGGTGGCAGCCCCAGGCCACAGCATGCAGAGCAGAGGAGCCGCTCAGCTGAGCCTTGCCAAGTGCAGTACCCAGAGAGATGGTAAATGCTGGTTTATGTTTTAAACTACTGCATTTTGGGGGGTAGTTTGTTACATAGAAATATACAACTGAAAGCGTCTATCTGCTTTATTCAATTTAGTAACTACTTAGTAATTCATTGATTGGCTGTCTCATGATGTCTTTTTAATACCATGTTAAAGGACATTTTTGTTCTATCTAGTTCTTTATGAGGATAAAGCAATGGACATAGACTCTGTGTAACTGTTCTCATGTGTAAATATATATTTCTAGGTTACATTCCTAAAAATAAATGACATGCATATTTAAGAATTTGATAGATATTGCCAAATTATCCCCCAAATGTGCTGTACCACATTTTGCCCATCCACCAAAAGTATACAAATGTGCCTAGTTTATTGTCCCCTTAACTTATGGGGCATGAGGATCTAACTAAACTTTTCATCTTTTTGGGAGGAGGTGGGTCTAATGGATTAAAATATATCATTTACTTGGCTTTTTTTCTAATGATGATTGAAGTGGTTCATCTTTTGATATGTTTATAAACATTCTTTTTTCTTTTTCAGTGAATATCCTTTGCCCACTTTTCTACTGGTTCATAAAAACATTTTTCAATATTGAATTTAAACAATTCTTTTTCTCCTTTGAATTATAAGAACTCTCAGATGCCAAATGAGACAGATTAACTTGTTATCTGTCATTTGTGTTGTAAATATTTTTCATAGATTAATTTTTGGCTTTTGACTTTGTGCATATACTCTCACACACAGGCACATAGTCATGTATGTGACACATTTTTATCTTTTCTTTCTCACTTTGTGATTTTGTTTATCTTTCATTCAGGTGGAATTTGTTTTGCTATAGGAAGTGAAGAAAGGATCCTGTTTAATTTTTTCTCTCCAAACGTTCTGATGAGTTGCTCAAGAGCATTTATTATCAATTGGTCTATAGACTACTGTTTAGAAATACTATCTTTTAAAAAATATCTTCATTTTATTTATTTTTATGTGGTGCTGAGGATCAAACCCAGGGCCTCACACATGCCACAATCTCAGCCCTAGAAATACTATCTTATACTATCTCCCCATATATATGTTTGGGTCTATTTCTGTACTCTATTTTGTTCCACTGCTTGCTCTATTCATATACCAATACCTAAAGTCTGCTTATTCCAGCTTGAATTTCCTTTGTGAGTCAGGAACTAAGTTACTCAGCCTTTGTTTCCAACTCCAATACAATGCCCCCATTTCAATTCTAATCTAATCCATTCATTCCCCAATAGTTTTCCCCTTCCCTTAACTCTTTTATAGAAAGTCTCCATTCTCTGGATCACTTCTCCTTGAGTAGAAAAGTGATTTCCAATCATGACTCCTAAGTTTTTTCTCTTGGTTCTTGTGATTTTCTTTTATGGCTTTCCTAGGAGCCCTTCTACTGTGGACCAAAATTTTACTCCTCTTGCCTGCTCTGGGATGGAGTTGTTTTTGTGGACCTCCTGTGTTCATTCATTCTCTTGCCTGTTCACTTATTAGTAACTGATCTGCAATACTATGGGGTAGCTTGTTCAAGGAAGTGAAGATTGAGGGACCTCTCTGGATGTTCCTGAATGAAGTATTGATTTCTATAGATCCTAGACCCCCATGTGCCATCTGACCACCAAGAAACAAGCTGAGTCTCCTTTTTCCACTGTTTTACACATGTGAAAGGAATACCTGGTCAGAGAGTCAGAAAACATTCATCTGCCTGAGCTGCTTTCCTTTCCTCCCTGTGGTTTATAATGTTATTCTGCTACTAAAGCAGCCAAGTGAGTTTGTGAAGCCAAGCATCAGAGAAGGCCTGGAATGTCTGAAATAAACAATATCAGAATAACAATGTCCTACTCACCAAGGGCCTTTAGCCAGAAAAGCACTCCTTCTTAGGAATCCTATTTGTTTTCCTCTTGGAAAATGGGAAAGTAGATCTGAAATTTAGTTGTGATACTCTATTTTTTGTTTTAAAGAAAATGTCTGGAGGTGAAGACAGGAAATAGAGTCCTTTATCAGACCTCAAAACCTGGCCCAAGGCACACAAGAACCAGGAGTCACCACCATCAGTAACAGCAGCGTAATTAGCTAGTTGCCTTTCCCACCGGGCTTCCAGTGGTTGGGAAGGGAAGTCCAATGCCCAGGAGAGGCACAGGGAAATGAAGAGCTGAGAACAGCGATCTCACTGTGGGCTGCTGGTCCTAGACCTCCCCTTCCATTTCTCCATCGCCTGCAGGGACGTCACCTTACTTTCAACATGACCTCTGTGGATGAATCCAGCTGCCTCCTTCCATCCACTCTCTAGCTCCCATTTCTGCCAAATGCACCATTCTCCACTAAGCTGGGTCTAAGACCATGGATCCACTATGATCTTTCCCTTTCATTTCCACTCTCCCTCCTCATATCCAAACTGTCACTAAATTCAGTGTTCCTTTCTTCAGGGTGTTTCTTGACTCTATTTCTACTCTGTCTCACTGTTGCCATGCTGACCTGTATTAATCCAGTAGGGTTTGCCCCTTCCCCAGGACAGCCCATATTATCATGACCAGATGGTTCTTTCTACAACATTGTACTCAGCTCATCCCTCCTGGTCAAGACAAAAGGTGAGCAAGGTCTACTTTGCACTGGGCCACTGTGTTGTGCTCTGTGCTTATTTTATTTAATACCTTCAACAACCGTAAGAGGTAGGTTTGATGACCCCCTAGCAAAAGGACTAAGAAATTACTACAACAGTTCCAAGTCCTCTTCCTGGCAATCAAAAATTTCCTCAAATTGTGGCTCTGATGTGACTACTTGGCCTTATCACATACTCCATCCAAGCTGAACTGCTGAATCTGGTCAGGCCTCTTTCCTGAGGGCTGGGGTGGAAGGGAAGACACTGTGGGCAGGAGATGCAGTGAAACAGGATACACATGGAGTTCACCCAGACAGACAAAGGCCAATGAGTGACAGTGGTGGGGATGATAAGAGGTTGACTTGTGTCCCCCCAAATGCAGATGCTGGAGTCCTAACCCAAGTATCCTACAATGTGACTGAATTTAGAGACAATGTCTTCAAAGAGGTACTAAGTTCAAATGAGGTCATTAGGGTGGGCCCTACATGACTAGTGTCCTTGTACAAGTAGAAAATTAGGACAGAAAGAGGTATGCAAGGAAGAACAGGGGAAGACAACCATCTCCAAGCCAAGGAGAGAGGCCTCAGGAGACAGCCCTGTGGACATCATGATCTTGGATTCCTAGCTTCCAGAATCGTGAAAAAATGAATTTATGTTGTTTACACCACCAGTCCATGGTGCTTGGCTATGCCAGGCCTAACAGAGTACTATTGAGGCCACACAAGTATTGTCTGAAGAAGTCAGGAAGCTGGGCATTGGGTCATTGGGTGGGTAATATTAATTGCCACCTTTATTGAGCATTTTCTGTACATCAAGCTCCATGCTCCTATGCAGGCACTTCACATTTGTTATCACTGATTTTTAAAAACACTGCAGTATTTTTATAAATAGTTATTGTCACAACCATTTTAGAGATACCATTTCAGGAACTAAAGCTCAGAGCAGTAGTACATGTCCCCAACAGTTACTGAGAATGAGCCTCAGGTCTGAGATTTGAACACCGGTGTCCTCTTTGCTAAGCTTGTGCTCATTCCACTATGTCATGCTGTGCCTATTGGCCTGTGGCCAATTGACCCCAGACCTGTCCATAGCAGCAGAGCCCTAAATACCAGGTGGGGTCTGGGAGCAATGCCCAGGAGGACATGGTCACTGGATGCCTGTGGTCAGAAACACAGGACTTCAGGAAGCTGAGGAAAGGGACCAGCTGTGTGGCTTCCCATTCATTCCATGGAAACACCTCCTCTTCCTATTCATATTCAGCATGGTCCCAGAAGTTCCCAAATGGGGAGCCAGTTTCAGCTTCCTGAGACAAGTCAGTATCATTTGAGGAACCCTCCATGGCGTGCTGACATTCCTAATGAGATGAGAAAGCAGGTTTTAAAGCTCCAGTTAACGTGTGTGCAGATGGGAGCTTGGGGGACTGTTTTCTCTAAATGGTGCTGTACATGAATAACCATCACCCTTCATATCTACTGGGGAGGGTGCCCCTTCTCCATCCTCAGATGTGGGATTTGGACTGAGAGTCCCTTGATGCCCCGAGGGGAAGCAAATTAGTCTCATTTATAATTAGGTGTCTCAAATGAAGGGTTGATTTAGGTTTAATAAGAAAAAATGATTCCAAGTCAAACAGATCACAATTGATTATTAAGAATAGAATTACTAAAGTTCAACAACAGGCAGAAACACGAATCTTATTTCAGAGTTGCTAAACCTCAATAAATACCATTTTAATAATTAATTGAACTTTAATTAATGCATGGAAACAGTCTGAATCTGATAGATCTCTTCATAGTGTGCAGGTTGTGACAGGGTTGGAGGTGTCTGGGAAGGTGTATATTAGAGAATAGGGGAGGGAAGTACTGGGTCCCAGGTGCCCTGTCCCCGGGGCATGGAGGGATGCAGTTCCCTCAGCTCAGTTGGGGAGGGACTGGCCAAGTTCACCTTCTCAGAAGAAAAATCTATAATATATGCTAATCAAATTAACCACTGAATTGTCAATCACTCTGAGCATTCATATTTGCAACACTAAACTCAAGAGACTGTAAAGTGCTTGGGAATCTTTAAAATCTCTGTTCCCTCCTTTCACGGATCAAGTGGGTGGTGGAAGGGATAGAGTTTCTACAAAATAGTGATCTTTATCCTGCCCAATGTGTGAGCAAATAACCACCTGAGTTTAAGAAAAATTCTTGACACAATTTACTAAATTAGTGGTTTCCAAGCAGCAGAACTAGTATCAAGTTAGCTATAGAAAAAAATTAAAGAAATAAATTCTGTCCTGTCCCCTACTCACCTAGAGATTCTGCTTGAGTAGGGATGGGATTAGGGGTCTGATTTAGTAAGGTAGAAGTCAGTGGGCTTAGGAACCTGTATCTTCAATACAGGTTCTCTATCTGATGATGCTGTGTCAAAGGTCAGGGCTCCTTTAAGTCATCAAGCCACCTCTTCAGGTGATGCTGATGCACAACCAGCTATGGAAGTCACTTCATTATGAAGAGCAATAAAATCCCTGAGAATATGATGGCATTACAGGGATATGAACAAGCTAACCCTACAGAAATGCCTCTTTGGGGTCCAGGAAGGCCACTTGCAGTGACACTGAACTGTGGTTTCTTAGTTGCATTGGTACCTGGGCTGCTGCCATCAGCTCCTCTCCCACGATCCTCTTTGGACAAGAGAGATGCCAGGAAAAGCAAGAGCAAATCAGCAAGCTGCACTGGTAGCTTTTTCTCTGGTGAGTCAGAGTTTGTTTGAATGTGAATTATCTGCAATCATAAAAGTGACAGTACAGCTGGCTGCTGGGAGCCTGGAGGAAATGTGTATTGCAGATAAGGAAGGAGTGTGTGCGTTGTGTGCGTGCCTGTGTGTATGGGGTGGAGGCAAAGCTGTCCTCACTTACTCAAGCAATCCCTAAGAGGGCCTTTCTGAATGAGACAAAGGCTAGGAGGGACCAGTCCCTCAGTCCCCTCCCCCAGATGATTCTTTGAAGGCGGAAGGCTAGGATATCTTCAGGCCCCATAGCTCCTCCTGTAGCCAGCACCAAATCTCCAGCCCTTGGGTTTAAGTTTAATCTCAGCTTGACCCCTGCTTGCTAGGCATGTGGAAGGAGAGGAAAAAATGGAGACCTATGGCCACTGCCCTTATTCTCCTGGTGCTGGTACCTCTGCCTCTGGAGGAGGAGGCAGGATGCAGGAAGGGCCCTGGTGTGGTGCCCGGGACTGCTGTTATCAAGAGTCAGAGCTTCTGTCCATCATTGTGTAAGGCTTGTGGAAAGGAGTAGAGGGAGAAAGGGCCTTTGAATTTAGGACAATGGCTTTCTTAGATTGGTGAGAGGACAGAAAAGATGCAACTGGAGATAGTGCTTCTCAATCAAGACCTCCTTTTTCCATCCTTGCTTCTCCCATAAAGTGAAAGATAGTCCAGAGGCCTCTCAAACTCTCCTGCCAGTTGTCAAAGAGACATAACACTTTGGGTGTTCTAGGGAGTTCTGTTCATTCATTGGATATTTACTAATTGCCTCCTATGTTGTGCCATGGTGCTAGGATCTAGGTGTTAGATGCTACACACTGAGAGCTAGATGCTGGGTGCTGGGTGCTACATTCCTGGTCTCAGGGGATTGCAGTCTGAGAGGAGCAACAGGCAGGTAAACAGTTGTAATGCAGTGCGAAAAACATGAAATCTGGTAAGCCCAGGAGGCCGGCGGATATCCACAGTGCTGATTCCTAAGCCAGACTAGGGGAATTGGGAGTGTGATAACAAATGGTCTGGGAAATGCTCTCAAGGAAGCCAAGAGCCTGGACTGATGCTCGGAAGTGCAGAAAGGGAGGACATGCATCCTAGGCAGAAGATACAGCACATGTAAAGACCTGGAGGCCCAAGAAAGCATCCTGCATTTGGGAAGTCAGGGACAACTAGTAGGGCAACATGATGGAAATGAAGGAGTTGGCTGAGGTGGGAGAGGAATGAGCGCTGGGTTGGTGGTCAGGGGCCCAACTGTGAGGGGCCTTTTGTGTGGTTCTTAGAAGTCCATCTGTTCTCTTGAAGGCAAAGGGGACCCACTGCATGCTTTTAAGCAGAGGAGTGAGGTATCCAGGAAGATCAGTTGGGGCCCTGAAGGGCTTAGGTAAGAAATGATGGATCTGGACCAGGGCTAGGCTGGTTGGGGTAATGAGGATGGGAAAGAATTGAGAGATATTAGCAAGTGCACTCGATGGGCCTTGGTAACTGAAAGGAGCAGGCATGCTGCAGAGGGAGATAGACATTAAAGCACTAATTACACAATTAATTATGCAATTGCCACTGTGATAAATGATCTCAAGGAGAGTGGAGGGGTGGGGACCTGTAAGGGGGCTCTGACCTGGCTAAGGAGTGGGTGAGGCTTCCTTGAGGAGGTCAGAAGACAGATGAGTAGGGAATATCTAGGTGAGGAGATGAGTGGGGAGCAGGGAACAGCACCTGCAAAGGTGGGTGCAGGAAGACCAGGGTGTTTGCGGGCCTAAAAGACCAGTCTGGATGGAGCCTGAGTGGCCTAACTATGGTCTGAGGGTCAAATGAAGTTTTCTGTTGGTTTTTAATAAATGGAGTTTTATTGGCACATAGCTACATCCACATTTTGTGTACTTACTTCCTGGGAATGGCAACTTCTATACTTTATAAGGTGACTTCTAGTGGGAGGGAAAGGAGGTGCCCAGGTACGGCATTAAAGGGGCCCCCAACTCACGGAAGGTTCACAGTCCACCGTCCTGACAGCCAGTGCCTTCCTCAATTTTGTATATGGCCCCTGGCCATACTGCAGTGGCAGAATGGAAGAGTCACGGCACAGACCTTTTGGTCACATTGCTTGCAATATTTACTCTCTGGCTCTTTGTGGAAAATTGACTCCTGGGCTGGAGCAGCATGAGTGGGGGGGTACATGGCCCCATGCCAAGTCCAGAGATATTTGCAGCACTACCCACATCCCTCAGTGTTCAACTAGACAGGCAGAAATCACCTGCACTCACACCTGTGATTCTCTGGGTGAAGGGGAGCATGCTGAGGGGGCCAATTTCTAGTTATGGGACTAACCTTCGTCTGAACACAGAGCAGTGCCAATGTGCTAGAGAGTTACGGCCCTGGGGAAGCAGCTTTCCATGAATGATGGATAAGCAGTTGGCAACAAAGATCCCCGTTTCCTCACTTCTCAGGGAGAGGTGTGACATTTGACGTTCCCCAGTGGGTCTAAGGACCAGTCACAAAGAGTGGTACCTGGCTCTGTGGTGGATTCTTCATTGTCTTCCTTCTCTCTCTGTCCTGCTCACGGCCTCACTGCCCTGCTAGGGCTTCCCCTGATCACAACCTGAAATAAACTACTTGCATTTGAATCCTTGTCCCAGAATCTGCTTTGAGGGGAGCCCAAACAAGGCAGTGGGATATCCCCAAGCTTTCCAGGGTGGGGTGAGGGCACCTGTAGGGAGTCCCACTATTGAGAAGGAGGCAGGTTCCTTTCTGGATTAGCGGAGTTTGGTTGGTATGAACTCTCTCACCTGTCCCTGGCTTCAAGCCACAGGGTGAAGACTGGGACTTAATCCTTTTCTCAGATTCCCAAACTCACGCCTGCCTTTCTATATGACTGCATGGCTGGGGACTCTATACTCCTAACAATTGGGTCCTGTGAAAGCCTATTACCCTTTAGCCCCAGGAACAATGTCCAGACAACAGGAGTAGTCTCTGTTTTGTCTGTTTCTTTCCTCCTTACAGAGAATTGTGCAGAGAAAGAAATCAGTTGAGAAAAACAGCCTTGGCCTACTTACCCCATTTCCATCTGTTTTGTGGGGGTAGAAAACACCACTATCCAGTATTTCTCAGTTTCCTTCCCAAAGAGCTCAGGTACACTACTGGGGACAGACTGCTCCATCAGTGGACTTCTGTCCACACCCACCAGCTCCTAAATTTAGGGTTTTCAAATTAAAATGCAAGTTTTAAGTACATTCTTGTCTTTCCCGAGGATTGTTGACAGCTAAGGACCACGTGGGCTCATCAGTGTGATCTCAGAGAGAGGAATGATCAGGGCAAATGGGTCCAAATGGAGATGAAAAAGCTTTTACAATGACAGGGAAGAGCTATTGCAGGCTGCTTGAGAAAATGTAGTTTGGGAATAGAGGGGCACATGGGCCATTGTGCAAATCAAAAACAAGAGGGAAGGAACTCTAGTACATGAAATGATACAAAAGAAAAAAGCAAGATGGGACAAGAAAGAGGGAGAGGGCAGGCAGGCAAAGTGAGGGACAGGAAAGCGAGGGGATGCAAACAGAGAGAATTCAAAAGAGGAGAGGGAAGACAGAATGTGTTCAAGCTTCACGGCAGATGAAGGCAGGGACGGAGGGACCAGCGTTCTAGCGTAAAGTATGCAGATGAGCTCTTGGTGTCCCTCTGAAGAATACAAGAGCAAGCTGCCATGTTATTGGCTGATGGAAAAATGGCTCCTCTTTGACTTAGCACGGGATGCAATTTATCTTCACAGAGGATCCTTGATATGCCTGAAACTAGTGCTTAGATGCTCTGGTAAGAGGTTCGGTGTGAGAAAGATGGAGGAAGAGGTGTGGGGGAGAAAGGCAGATAGGGAGGGGAGGGGGGATGTGGGAGGAGGTGAGAAAGAAGGGAAAAGAAGAAAGGATATGTGGAGAGGGAGAGGGAGATAAGAGGGAGGGAAGGAGGGACAGAGTTATGAGAAAGAATGGGATGAAGATTTGGGATAGAGAAGCCGGGAGCAGGGAGGGCGGGACCTGCAAGAGAGATTGTGAAACTCTAATGCTAAGAAGAGCAAAGCAGCTAAGGTTTTTGGAGAACTTGCTAGGTGCTGTGCACTGAGCTACCGAGTCATTCCATTATCTTATTCAATCTTACCACCAGTGCCTTGTGCTATTGCCCTAAAAGGGGACTCTGAGTATTTCAATAACTTTTTCTGGAATCACAACATTGAGGAAGTAGAGATGGGATTCAGATGCAGGAATGCAGAGGGCTTCTGATGAGTTAAGATCTGCCCCCTCCCCCCAGGAAAACAGGCAGGCATTTGCTTTCATGGTTCCAGGACCCCATTTAAGTGATACCTGTTTAAGCAATTATCTATTGAACTTCAGGAGTCTTGGGACACTGTAGATGGTAAAATGTTAGGCCTCCAGCCAGCAGAGGGAGCCATCTCCCCAGCAGAGACAGAAACCCAACAGAACTAGTCACATCAGACAAGAAGTTATTTACTAACTTGAACTTGTAGAACATTGGTTGGTGATCAGCAGTGGACAGCAGCAACAGAGAAAGAAGGTTCCTATTGACTGGTGTTATGATTTAGATAGTAGGTGTCTCCCCAAAGCTCATGTGTGAGACAATGCAAGAAAGAAAGCTTAGAGTGAAATGACTGGGTTATGAGAGCCTTAACCCAATCAGTGAATTAATCCCCTGATAGGGATTAACTGAGTGGTAACTGTAGGCAGGTAGGGTGTGGCTGGAGGAGGTGGGTCCCCGGGGGCGTGACTTTGGGGTATATATTTCGTCCTTGTTGAGTGGAGTTCTCTCTGTTTCCTGGTGAGATGTTGTGAGCCACTTTCTTCCACCACACTCTTCCACCATGATGTCCTCCCTCACCTCAGGCCTTGAGTAATGGAGTCAGCCAACTATGGGCTGAGACCTCTAAAATCATAAGCCCCCAGATAAGCTTTTCCCTCTCTAATTGTTCTTGTGGACCTTTTGGTCACAGTGGTGAAAAAACTGAATGAAATAGCTGATTTTTATTTTGTCTTGTGCCTCATCTAAATGTGATCCACTCATTGTTTGCAGGGGAAACCTTTGCTGCTTCTTTTTCCAGCTTGTGGCCACAGACTTACTTGCTTTGATTAGCTGTTTCTTGGAAGGTGGGGAACGTTCACTCATACCAATGGGCCTAGGGCAGGCGTAGCACTGGGCACATCACAGATGGTCAGAGTGTTTTTGACAAATGAATAAGCAAACAAGAGGATGAAGACATGCTTGAGCAGGAAGGGATCTCGAAGAAGCATTTGATCCAACCTAACCTCCCTTGCATCAGAATCTCAGAGGTCATTGTTTAGAAAAGAACTCCACAAAGAGTTACTTTCCTTAGACCTTCATGTTGACTGTTACCTTATTTAAGATCATCCTTCTTGGTCTTTAGTTGTTTAACCCACTAGTGTCCTTTGCTATGGCTGAGGCTGGGCATTAGGAGAGAGGTTTATTATCCTTTTATGTCCTGGGACTAATAATAATAAAGACTCACTTCTGGGCTGGGATTGTAGCTCAGCGGTAGAGCGCTTGTCTCGCATGCGTGAGGCCCTGGGTTCGATCCTCAGCACCACATACAAGGCAATAAAATAAAGACATTGTGTCCATCTACAATTAAAAAATATTTAAAAAAAAAAAAATAAAGACTCACTTCTGAGGCTGTCACAATATTTAGTGAGACAGTAGATGTATGATTGTCCTTTGTACGCTAATACATGTTGAATGTCACTATCCTTGGTGTGCCACTGTTCAAGTGACTGTGTGAACCAGCAGTGGAAGAATGTTCTAGAAGTTGACTGTGCCTCACCCTAGACCTTTAGAATTTCTGGAGATTCTCATTGGGAACAGGTTCTTGTAAAATCTCCTTGGACTCAGGATTGACTATTTCCACACATCTCCTCCTGTGGATTCATGGCTGTCCTTGGGCTGCCCAACACTCCAGCCTAGTGGTTCCTGTCTCTCTTGGTAAGTTCAGAGTCATTGCCAAACTAAAAAGTCAGTTTCCATCAATGCTATCCTTCATTTTGAGTCACAACATAAAACCTTATTGCGATTACAAACAGCAAAGTTATTTCTGCTGAGCCTCAGCATCTGATCTTAATAGCACGCTGTAATGCCACCCTGTGCTGATGTGTGGCATATCTAATATCCATCTTTCTTAGAAATAACAGTGTTCAGAAATTAGAAGGGACTTTAGTAGCGAAATAATTAATGTGGATAACCATCATAAACATCACAAATGGAACAAATACAGATGGTAGTGAGCCATGATTGCTAATATGCTAACCTGTTTTGACAGAAATTTAAATTTTTCCTCGGGAGGTTTGTGGATGGAAGTTAAAGTGTCCCTTTCCTCATGACAAGAGCCCTGTCTTTTTGAGTCAGGGATTCAGTGATCTCCTGCCTGGGCAAGGTTGGATATCACAGCAGCTTGGCTAAGAGGAGGAATTGCATCCTGGGGAGAAACTGTCTCCCTCTCTGCCTGCCCTGAGGCTGTGTCAGGAGAGAGATTTCCATCTCCTGCAGCCACATTTCTGCCTCCTGCACTCTGAGGGAAAGCTGGGGCTCCTTGGCGGGGGTCCACTTGGTGGAAGTAGCTCTTTGAAGATCTTAGCGGCACACAGGTGCGGGTTATAGGATCCAGCTCCAAGAGGCTGCACAGAAATGAAAAATTGTCGTGGAAAAATGACTCATCAAACAGGCAAAAAGCTACAGAGGCAAATCTAGGAAGGGGATGTTTAGGGACACTGACAGTTCATGGCTGTCCCTGCTTTCAGCACTGCTGGCTTTTGAGCAGCATTAGAAGCAGAAGGGCCATCCCAGTGTCCCAAAAGCAATCAGAGGTTCCCAAGGAAGCCCTAGAGGGCAAACCTGGGGAGGAAGTGTAGGAGGGAGCTAGCTTTCAGTTCACCTCACCCATTCTATTAGATAAGCACTGGGCTTTATACCTGGGATTTGATTTCCTCTTCATGATGATTTTTTGAGGTGGCCATGGGAAGACGATAGTTAAGATAAAGAAACTGAGAATTAGACAATAAGTAATTTTCCAAGTTCACCAAGGGCAGGCAAGCCACACACTGGGTTGTTGGGCATCTCATTTATCTTCTTGGGTTCTGGGTAACACCACACTGGACAGGCACCCCTATTGAGGTGCAAGAGGTGCCTCACTGAATCCTTCTGACCCCAAGGAGGCCAAGCCCTCTTCTTGGAGGTTTCATTCCAGTCCCTCTTTCCTACCCAAGGACATTGATCCAGATATTTGTCCCCTTTCCCTCCAGTGCCATCATTGTCCCCTTTATTTAATCATTTTCTTTATATGTATTCTGCACTATCTCTTTTTTCTAAAAGAAAATGAAGGAACTTCCCTTGACCCTTATTTCTCCCTGCTACAGCTCCTTTTCTGTGTTGTCTTTTATAGAACTCAGAAGAGCTGTCTCTCTCACTGGCTGCTCCCTCTGAAGGATGAATTCCCCTTCACAGCTCTCTCTTCAACCCACTTGCTCAGGTTTTGTCTCAGCACTCCACTGAAATAGCTCCTTCCAAGATTGACAGATGCGAGTTTCCAACCAGTGACTCTACACGGACAAATCCAGTGGTTGACTTCTTGACACAACTGTCCGCTCTGCCTATTTGAGTGTGTTCTTCTCTTAGCCTTGGAGAGTTCTCTCTTGGTCTCATCATTACGCCATGGCTGCTCCTTCTCCATCTCTGTTAATGTTGCCTTTCCATCTCCATCTGTTCCCAAATGCTGGAGAACCTTAGGGCTCCTCTGGTCTGTCTCCATTCCCTCTCTAGGTTATCTTGTTTAATCTCATGGCTTTCAATACCATCTACCCTCTTCCTTGACATCTCCATTTGGATGTCTCAGGGGCATCTGACGTGTAACTCATCCAAAACCAGCTCTGAATCTCAGGCTCCCCTCTCCACATAACCCTCCTGTCTGATCCTGTTAAAATCATCCCCATCAGCCAGTGGGAACTTGTTCTTCCTCTTGCTCAGGCTACAATCTTAGAAGACATCCTGATGTCTTTCCTCCTCTAACAATTCTCATTCAACTTTTCATTCAGAAAATGCTTGCTTCTTATCATCTCTGTTGCTGCTACCTTAGTCCCAGACAGAAACTTTATGTACCTGGATGATAGTATTTGCTCCTAAGAATTGTCTTGTGTTCTGGGAATGTAGCTTAGATTCTAGTTTTCTTGCTATCCACCTACATACAGTCTCTTTCCAACTCAGTTGTCGGAGCCATCCTAAGACAACGTAAGTTGGATCCTGTGGATTTTCCGTCTCCTCTCATTTGAATATAAGTTCTCAAGGGGAGGCATTTTATCTTTTTTGTCCAATAATGAATCTCAAATGCTCAGAGTAATTGTTACTGATACCGGGAGGAGCCAGAACTCAAAGGAGAAAAGTGCTGGGAGATTGAGTATCACATTAGGAAAATGGGGCTGGGAACAGTCTAGGAGAAGGATCTGTTTCACATGCTTGAGAGAGGAGAGAGAGAGACTGGGATTTCTAAGGAAGAAGCTAACTGGGCACCAGCTCAGCTGTGAGGGAGGGGGCCGTGAAATGAGCACAGTTTGGCTGGGAGCCAAAGTGCTTTCTGGGACTAACTGAATGAGACTATCACAGAGATTTGGAAGGAACTTGGAGTCCAGATTGACTTGGTCTTGAAACCTAGCACTCATTAACTTGACTGTGGAGATGTCACTGATGGTGCTCAGCTTCAGTTTCTATGTCTACAAAATGAGGGTAATAGCACCTTCCTTAAAGATCCATGAAGATGAAATGATGCATGTAAGACATCTAACACAATACATACGTAGTAGGTGCTTTTTTTGGCAACAGAAGGCACCTTCTTCTCAAGAGGGCAGAGATAGGATTGAAGAATGGGGCTTTATTTTGGACTTGCAGAGAGAAGTCAGGGGATTCTCAGGCCCTGTAACTGCACTTTCCATCAGGCTCAGGCAAGGAGATCTGTACATCAAAGCAGGGATGGGAACAGGGTTCTTTGAAGGGATGCCTGCGGTTCATGTGAAGAGCCATCTGGGTCACCAGCACTGTCCCTGACTTATGACAGCCACATATGGCTGAAACTAGGATGGCATTGTATAGTCAAAAGGGTTGTTTGCAGTCCTGAACCATTTGTGCATGCTCTAGTCAAGAGAAATCCTTCCCTATGAGCAAAGTCAAGACTCCTTCACATGAAGGTCAAGGCTCCTGATGATGAGCTGTGGTTTCCATTTCCAGACTTACTCTCTGCATATAATGCTATGTTATATGCCTCATGCTCCTGTCAAATTGCTCCATTGGTGATTTTATTGTTCCTGCTCAGTCACCTGCTACCACTCTGTCTGCCATGCCAAATCTATCTGCTTGGCAACATCATCTCAGTTGTGACCTCCTTGCTTGCTCTTGAATGTGGCAGACTCATTCCAGCCTCCCTGGCTTTGGACTTGCTCTTCCCTCTGTCCAGATGATTCTTCTCCTGGCCCCCTGAATGGCTCCCTTCCTTGCCTCCTACAGGAAATCTAGTCTGAGCACCAGCTGAGCTGATGAGGGAGGGCACTGTGAAACAACTTTGGTTGGGAGCCAAAGTGTTTCTGGTACAGAATGAATGGAACTATCATGGCGATTTAAAGGAAATTTGAATTTAGAGTGACTCAGTCCTGGCACTCACTCACTCACTTGACTGTGGAGATGTCACCTTTTCAGGCATCTTCACCCCACTAAAATTTCAAGTCTTTTCTCTTAACATTTTTTTTGCATTTAGTTTTCCTTTCCTGATTTTTTTTTTTTTTTTTTTTTTAGCACTTCTGCCTACCTTACACTGTATCTGGGGTTGTCAAACTATGGCCTGTGGGTCCAATCCAGCCCACCCCTGTTTCTATAAACAAGGTTTTGCTGGCACACAGTCATGCCTGTTAACTCATGTAATTGTACTACACTGGCAAAGTAGTTGCCACAGAGACCATATGGCCCATAAAGACTAGAGTATTTACTAACTGACCCTTTGCAGGAAAAGTTGACTGACTCATGCTCTAGCTTATTTACATTGTTAATTTTCTATATCCCCACTAGAATGAGTGTAAGTTTCATGAGGACAAGGACTTGTATCCATCTTCTAAATTATTGCATTGCCCCTTACTCATGATAATGTAATAGTGACTCAGGAAATATCTGTAGAACAAATGAATGTTGAAACTCTACCTATTGGCAAAGTCAAGGTCAAATATCACCTTTTAATGAAGCATTCCTTGATCTTCTAGCTAGACCTATCCTCCTTCCTGTTTGCTCCTGTGATGTTTTAATTTCCTTTGTGGCATAGTGCTTTCTGCACAAAATCTCATTTCTCCCACTAGATGGCAAGCTCCAGGTATCACCTCTATCATGAAATTATTCTTTGTTTCCCAAGGCAGAACTGACTCTATTCCCTCTGTTCATTTTGTGGTCTTTTATGGCTGCACATAGCACAGAGTGTGGTAGTAGAACACAGACTATGGTTTAGTTATCCTTGTCACTAGAATCTAGCTGGGAACCTGCGGCACTGGCACATAGTAGGTACTCTGAGAAGAGAGCTGGGCCTCTCCATTGAAATCTCAGTAGTCATCCTAGCAGAGGCAAATGAATATTTAGTTGTAGCTAAGCTATGCTTGTGGAATAGAATGGAAGGCAGGGGGAACAGGGCTGAACCAGAGAACACTGCATTGGTGGGGGCTCTGGAGAGGGAGCCAGAAGTGATTAAGCATAGGATGGAGAGGACGTACTCTGTTTCATCCCAATCTGACATGAAAAGGTAGCCATTTTTTGAAACCTATTCCTTTTGACCTTTGATGCCCATGCTCTGTGGCATCATTAAGCCACAGAGGCCAACATTTATCTCATACATCCTTAGTGAGAAGAAAACATTTCCTAGACCCTTCTCCACCTTGATTTTAAGATTAAAGGTCCTGATAGATTTTAACTACAGCAAACATTTTCTACTCCTCTATGTTGTGAGTTTTTTGAGAGTAGTGACTGTGTCTTCTTCATTTATGTTCCTAGTATCTAGACCATGATTATACTATAGATGCCTAATTAGATTTTTGAGTTACACAAATGATACTATATGAAAAAGGGAGGAGAAAAAGAAGGAAGAAGAAGAAGCATTTGCACAAATGCTTGTTGGGACTTGAAACTTGAGAAACAAGCTCAACAATCAACAGAATACTCAAAATACTTCAAGAGGGTAAAAATCATTGTTGTTTTCTCCCTCTCTAGGGCTCCTGGGAATTTTCTTCTAGTCAAAAACACAATCACAGAAAATTAGACTGAGGATCTGATTGCTTTCACAAAACTCTGTGATAATTAAGGGAGGTGTAGGCAGATCTGTGGCCACACATGATGGAAAGAGAATTGATGAGGCTTTCTCTTTTCAGCCTTTGTGTATTGCTTGGCTCTTCATCAACACCAAGTCTTCTTCTGGGGATAGAAATGGAGACCAGTCCCTATCTCAACTGGCCCCATGGCTTCTGCCACGGCAAGGGGAAGACTAGTTCCTGTGTAAGATTCCTTCCGTCTCCTTGACATTGGTTAGTTTTATCTATATTTTAAATACTGGTGCAGTAATACACTAAATCCTAATCATGAATCAGGGCCCTAGTCCAGCACACATACAAACTCATGCACATCCACACACATGCACAAACTGACTTATTGTCATAGCTCATTCCTCTTACAGACAAGATGCAGAGTGAGTGAGCTAGCAGATGGACACCCTGGAGGTTCTGAGCCATGTCACTCCCTATCAGCCCTCTACAAAGATCCCAGCAGGATCTGGGAGGGGCTGCTGATGAGATGGGTGGGCTCTACACCCATCCAGCTGGAGTGAAACCTTTCTCCCCTGGGGGCATGGAGAAGCCTCTTCAGCTGCTCTGTAGATACCGCATGCTGAGATGGAAGCCAGGTGTATGTTTTAGCTGCCTGAGTCTTTGTCCTTTTCAGGTTCTAGTAAGACACCACTTGAATGTTGAGATTGGGAAGCAAGACTGAGACTGCGTAAGTGCCAAAATAGAATATACTTATTATAATTTGAATAATCATAATAACAACTTTGCTGCATATCTCTTCCTCATATATCAACTGGTCAATTAATCCTCATTGAAGAAATATGGATTGTGCATTTCTTTTGTGTCAGTGTGCTTGATGCCAAAGGAGGCATTTTCATTTCTGTTTTTCAGATGAAAAGAAGAAGTTTCAGAGAGAAGAGGGATTTGCTTAAGGTCACTTGCTCTAGAAAGTGGCTGAGTCCGCAAAGGCCTATCTTCTGGTGCTTGCTTAATGGGCTCTCTGCATCACCCAGACTTTAACCAATGTGGGTATCAGGTGAAGAGAGGCCAGAAGAGGGGAGGACACAGGGGTTATTTCCTAAGCCTGTGGGTAACCACTGAGGCAGCAGGCCAGAAGGACACGTGACTCAGTGTGATGTATGGGAGAGGACAGCGTGGTGCTGGGTATGCCATGAAGAATTAATCTCAAGGAGATGCTATTGAGCTCCAGAGACGTAACATCAGTGCTGAGAGATCAAAGATATGATATCTCTGGCAGAGTGCGCTATCAGAAGCGATCAAAGCAAAACAAAAGGGTTCATTTCAGTGCCCTCTGCATTAGAGGCCTGCCTGGCTGATGCTGGGCACAAAGGGAGCGGTCACAGTTTGGAAACTAGACTAACACCCACCTGGGTTTTTTGGTTTTATTATTTTTTTTTTTTTACATCTCTTTACATCTCATTGCTGTCTGTCTATAAGCAAGAATGCTTTCACGTCTATCAGTTTGTCCTTGCTCATCCACAAACTGGCTGGCCTCCCGTTTTATTCTGAGTGTGTGGATGTGTGCTCAGTAGTTTTTCTGCCTGCCTTGGGTTATCTCCTTGGGGAGACCACCTGCATGTGGAGGAAAGAGTGTGATATAGCACACTGCTGCACTGTGCACAGCACACTTGTCCTGCCCTTGCTGAAGGGCTGCTGGAATACAGGGGTGGAGGCTCTCTGTGCCCTGGTCCTACCTTTGCACAGGCAGGACCAGGGACTACTAAGAGCATGAGGTGAGGAGTTGGGAGCTGGTCACCAACTTACTGCAGGATGTTGGTCAAGTTGCTTCACCTAACTGAGTCTCAGTGTCCTCTTCTGCAAAACCAGGAAGGTCTAATGACAGAAATTTTCACCCTCATCTTCTCTGGTAGAAAAATGTTTTCAAATCAAATCATAAACCCAGGTAGTAGGTATCCAGTATTTACTGATGAGTGAATCAAAGCAACTCTGTAATGTAAGAATGGAAATGCTCAGACTACAATGGCTAGGATACTGGAGAACTCCTCTCACCCCAGCACCCTTTCTCCCATTCTAAACCCCAGCACCCTGGAGTGGGTTTCTAAGGCCCTTCTGTGGAACCCTTGGGCTCCACTGTACCCACTTTGACAATCACATTATAGATTCGCTTGAGTTTCTTAAAGCTCTGACATTCAGTGCTTTAGGGGATTCATAATGTTTTCAATCCCTCACCACTCTATGAAAGACCACTGTTGTGTGTTCTAGAATTTTTTCTCAAAAATTTCCTAGTGTTTCTCCTGGGACTTCTCTGGGGTTATCCTTTGGCTTTAGGAAAAAGTCTAAATTTCTCAAGACACCTCTTTATGAGTGACTTCAACCTACCTCATCAGCCTATTGTCTCTACTCTTATGATTTCCCATCTCCCAACAGAACTTGTCTTGGGCCAGACATCGCTTCTGAACATGTGTGTTCTTATGCCTCTGTGCTTTTCCTTATGCTACTCCCTGTGACATTCCCTGTTCACTTTCTTCCTGGAAAACTCCTATTCATCCTTCAAAACCTGATTCAAATGCCCCCTTTCTTGAAACTTTTCAGTTCTAACTCACACAGGTAGTCAGCTGCTTCTTTTCCCTGGGACCTTGGCCTCTGGGACACACAGCTGTCACACAGCTCAGAAAGGTCAATCATGGCTGATTTGAACATGCCATCTTCCCCTCTATATGAAGAGCTCCTTGGAAGCAGGGACTTAGCTCTAAATTCCCAGGGTCTTGCACAGACCTTGATGCATAGAAACAACTGTACACATGATTGTGAATTTAATGAGTGAAACAGCAAAGCCTCATGTACATTTGAGTATTTTCTAAAAGAGGTAACTGCTGGGGCAGCTCCTCTTGGAGGCCAGGGTGGGCCTCATTCCCTGTTCCACATCACTGCAGGCTCTTGTCTCCACCTCCCATCTGTCCCATCAGGTAAAGTGTTCCCCACCAGAAAGAGCTTACAGACCTAAAAATAAAAATGAATAAGTAAATGTACATTAGTTCCTGGGCTCAGGGCTTGGGTCTAAATTTGGAGGAATTGGCATCCATGGTAGTTCAGGGAGCTTGCAGGCTGAGGGAGGCCACATTTGTGTGGAGGAGAGGGTGTGGCTGGGTCTCTACAGTGTGCTGGAGCCCACCTGGATGGCATTTCCCTACTATGCTGGTCCCCTTCCTTTGCCCCTCAGTGCACTGGCCATCCCATCCTGGGTGAGCTGTGTTTTTTTCTGGACTTCCCTTTTCTAATCTCTGTTTGCCTCACCAAGTAGAGAATTCGATTCTCTTCTCCAAGACAATCAGATTTGACTTAGCTTCATCCATTTACCCAGGTGTTTCAGAAACACTGTCTCTGTGAGGACGAAGGGCCAAACTAGAAACTTCCTGTGCAGAGGTGGACCTAGGATGCAACAGTGCCTGAGTGACCAATCTGATATGGATCCAGCTGGAGACAGCTGTGGGCAGAAGGATGTGTATCTGAAGCCCAGGTGCCCAGAGTCCAGTGATGAGGGGACCAGAGAGAAGCACATAAAGTAGGGCACGAGCATTGCTTTTCATTTGCCACCCCCAGGAGCTCTGAGAAAAGCAAGACAGCACTGCCCAGCATCTCCCAGCACACCCTGCGGGACAGAGGGTCAAAGGCAATTATTATGCGACTGGACATACCAGAGTGACAGGGGAGCTAGGTACAACAAAGTGATGATGCAGTAAGGTCATGCTACAAGTGGACAAAATGTGACTGTCAGAGCAGTGATCACCAGCCCCAAGCAATGATCAGAACTACAGCTCAGGATGTAGGGGAAAAAGCCACGTTGCCTTGGAGGAGTCACTTGAAGCTTTAGAGACTCAGTTTTTCCATCTGCAGAATGCAGGGAGTGACGCCTACCTCACTGGTGTTACATGGATCAATGTTCTCTTGTAGCACGTTATGCGTGCCTCTGTGGCTCATGCAAGTACACTTTCCCTCTATGTTAAAGTGTTGTCTGTGGATATGTGTCCCAACAGAATGTAAGCTTCTAGAGGAACAAGGATGGATCTTACTCATTGCTTTCTTCCCAGTTCTAAGCAGCCTCCCTGTTTCCCATAGACTTCAGCGGGGTCTGCTGACCTGAGCTGAGATGGTGAACACTAAACTGCTTGCCATTTGCTGCACACTTATTGTTTTGCAGGCTGAAGAGATGCTAGGGTGGGACCCACAGGGACCTGTACAATCTTGACTCTATGTGGGGAGAGGGAAGAGGCAGGAGAAGCCCAGAGTTCTTATCAGTGGAGTGAGGCTGTTAAGATATAAGGGGGAGCAGACTGAGTTCAGTATGTAACTTGGCCCCTGAGATGAAAGATTTTGGACTCCTAGGTCCCTTCTGCTCCCCGTGTTGACTCCATGGTCTCTCTTTCATCCTGCACCAATTCAAATACCACAGGGCTGCAGATGCTTTCCAGAATTCCTTGCACCTTTCAGCTGGTGCTCCATTGTCAGAGGGCTGTCTGTTGGAGAAGCAGACATTAGGTGCTGAAGCTTGAGGGGTGGGAGGAGAGGTGGGGCTGGCTGGGCAGTGTGCTGATCTGCTGATCAGTTTTTGAGAGACATTGAGGGAGGTAGCTTTGGTGGATATGCCTGATTACATGGCTTCAAAACCATGGGCAGCATTTCCTAGGCTAGGAAGCATGAGCTGGGCCCTCACCTGTCAACTCTAGCAGAATGGTCACCTCCTTAGTTCAACCTGAGCCCTGCTGGAATTGGTAGGTAAAACAAAAATATGCTGAGCAGATCAAAGAGGGAAAGAGAAAGGAACAGCCTATCAGGGTATGGCTAAATCTTCCTTGGGAAATAAACTTCCAGAAACACAAGAGTTCTGCTTTAATAACAAAACTAATTCTTTTAGGGAAGAGAGGTAGTATGTAGATCAAGTGTGGAAAGAGAGACAAGAAAGAGGAAGTGGAGCCTGGAGAAGGATAAAAAGCGTCAGCAGGGGCTGGGTGTTGCTCGGTGGTAGAGTACCTGCTTAGCCTGTGCAAGACCCTGGAGTTTGATCCCCAGCAAAATGATTTTAAAAAAGAAATGAAAAAAGTGTCAGCAAGGGTCCTTTTTGAGAATATGATGCAGGAGAGATAGGAAGTTGAAATTGGGCCTTTTTACTAGATCAGGTGCAACCAGAGCCCTCACAGAGCCACAGAAGGGAATCAATGGGTCAACAGGTGCAATCTTCTCCACTGTAAGGGGAGCGATTAGCCTTAATATGCCAGGTGATTGCCGTATAAACAATGAAGCTGACAGGTGACACAGGAGTGAGTTCTATCGCACAGAAAAGGGTCACAGGAAGCCTACAGGTGGGTGTGAGCCTGGGAGTCCTGTGTGTACATTTGTGGGGCTCAGGGCACTCACTCAGATCTGGGGCAGGGAAAATGCTAGCAGCTCAGATCTCAGAGCATGTTCTTGCTATTTTATGAGCTTGGAAGGTCACTTTGGCCAGAATCTCAATGGAGGGAGACCTAGTAATCATTAGCCATTCCTAATAATCACTTATAGCATGGCACATTTGTCTAGGACTTTGAACCATTTCCAAATATTTCAAATTTCTAAGCTTGCCTGCCTCCAAACCATTGCTTCAGGAATTCCACACACACATTTCTCGTCCTTCCTTTCCTTGACTCTTCTGTAACACTTGACTTGATTCTTCTGGAAACTGTCTTTCCTTGTCTTCTTTCAGGGACACCCTTCTGATTTTCATTCCTCATCAGGTACTTATTCAGAATCTGCTTCTTTTCCCCAGAATCTGAAATGTTGATGTCCTGGTTCTATCCTCAACCCTCTCCCTATTCAGAACAGCCTTCCTGAGGGTAGGCCCTGGGTACCCAGAGACTTTTCTATGTCTCCACCCAGCCCTTGGCTTGGATCCACGGGCCTGTGGAGCCCACTGCTTACTGGATCTCTCTGTGTGGGAACCGCAGACTCCTCCTATGGGACTGTATAATCTATGAACCTCCTTCTCCTCTGAGTCTGGTCTATCCCCTCTTCCTACATCCTTTGCCTCTCTCCAGCCCCACCTCCATTTCCCCCCTAACTCCATGCTCCTGCAAGACCAGATGATTTGCTGTTCTCTGACTGAATCATGCTCTTTCATCAACATTCCCTAGATGTCCACTAGGAGTCAGAGAGTGTCCTGACCTCCACCCTGTCCCACCCACCCATCAGCCAGTCTCAAGTTCCTCTCAGCCTGACCCCTAAACATGTCTTCAATTTGTCCTCACCTGTGCATCTCTGTGCTCACTCCAGGCTTTCTAGTTTTGCTTAGATCAGTGATTTCAACTAGGAGTGATTTTGCCCCTAGGGTATATTTGGCAATGTCCAGAGACATTTTTGATTGTCACAGCAGAATCTTTGCTGCTGGCATCAAGTGAGAGGAGGCCAGGGATGCTGTGGAACATCACACAATGCACAGGAGAGGCCCCTCCACAATGAAGCAGAGTCCAAAGTGTCGTGAGTCCTGAGAGAAAGAAACTCTGGCTTATGATATGCAATATTTTCCCAACAGGTCTCTCAGACATCAGGTTTCCCTGCAAGCCACTCTTTTCATTGCCTCCTAAGAGAATTCTTACCTTACAAACAAATCGCTGTACTTCTCAGCATAGTTTGCCAAGTTCCCAGTGGAAGCCTCTGCCTCTCTCCAGCCCCACCTCATTTCCCCCCCAACTCCATGCTCCTTCAAGACCTGAGGATTTGCTGTTCTCTGACTGAATCGTGCTCTTTCATTCCTCTTGGTCTTTTTCCCAGGTCAAAAATCACACTATCCCGGTGTTCACCCCACTACACTCATGGGTAGCATCTGGCTGGAGCTTATTTAATCCTTCAAGACTCAGCTCCAAAGTTACCTCCTATGCAAAGCCTTCCCTTTGCCATGTTTACAATACAACTTGCCTTCCCATGTCTACCTGTCACATTTCTGCAATCTTCTTGAGGCCACAGATGTGATTTTATTTATCTTTGCAGACTAGACCCAGTGCCTGGTGAAAGAATAGATAGAGAGAGAGGGCTTTGGCAAAGTTGGCACTCTCTGATGCTGGAAGGACCAGGATGGGGATTTAGCTAAGTCTTTGGGCTTTCAAGACGTGCCCACCTCGCCAGCCCTGAGGGCTCCAAGGAGGCCAGGCTCAGGGTCCTGAGCTATCTCCCCATCTAGGCTCCCTGTTGGAGTAGAACAAGAAACTAACCATGTATGGCTGTTGCTGCTTCTCTAAGTGCTTCCATTTATTCACAAGCTAAAGGACAAGAGCCCGGCCCCCCAGCATATGCTGGATCAAAAGCAGAGAACAAAAAGGACTGTGAAAGAAAGCTGGAAACAGTAGCTACTTTAATGCAGGCAACTCTTTGAGGAAGCAACTGAGGCCTGCCCCCAGCCGTGAGGAGAGGGAGCTGCCAGAAGGTGAATAGAATCACCCAAGGAAGGAAGGGAGGAGCCTCGCTGGCTGCTCTGATGGTTCCCAGTGAACGCCAGCAACAGGGGTGGGGAGCCTCATTAATCTTCCCTCCTTGCCGCCTTGCCTTGGGCCTTTACAATCTGTTCCATTAGGAAACTAAGGATTCCTACTGGAGTGGCAAACTGAGCCTAAGATTTGAGAAGAGGGATTATACTTAATGGCTAGAATAATAGAGAAATTAATAGGAAATTATTAGCAATACAACAATTTCATAGTTTATAATAATATATTTAATAAATGCATGAAATCCAGGAATGCATGAAAGCCCCAAACCTGTCCCAGAAATAGCCACTCTTCCTCATGAGGTGCCCCTGAGAAAACAGGATCCTACAAAGGAAAGCAAAATGATGCTTTATGGTTAGTTGGACTAGGTTATGTTTTCTACTAAACAAGTTAAGACTAAATAGCTTACTAACAAAGGACAATCCAATATACCTGCCAGTCCTAGGAAGGCTGTAAGAGACAGACACTGAGAGAATAAATATTTCCTTGGAATTCTGGGTCTGGAGGGACCTGGGATGCCCAGTCCTGAACCAGAACCATCTCTGAGCTGGTGCCATCTGGGGGGACACAGAGAGGAGAGGGGAGGAGACACATGCAGGAAGGTGATCTTTTAGTGCTGGGATGAATCTTTTGTCCAGGGAGTCTTGAGAACTCACCTCACGGAGCTATAGGGTGGAAAGGGAAAAATGAAGGTCGCTTATCTCACCAGAAACCTAAGCAAACCAGAAGGCAGCAAGAGGCTGGACCCTACATTAAACAGCAGTGCTTCAGTGTTTCTTTTTGGACCCCAAACAGCGTGCCCACCCATCGCACACACAGGTACTGCAAGACTTTTCAATACAATGTCAAAGGAGGAAGACAGGCTTCCATTGTGACTATTGAAGAAATGAGCCCCAGGCTCTGGCACTGTCTTGAGCTATTTTGAGCATTTCGCCTCTGAAGAGTACAACCTTACAATTCTGATGTGTAATTTCTAATATCTTTGTTGAAAAGTCAGTTATGGCACTTTACAGTTTCACTTTGGGCTTTGGGCTGAACTTTTCAGAAGCTTTAAAGCAAGGTGGGAAAGTATTTTTAGAGATGGTGACAACTCACTGCAGCCATGCATATAGTAGGCTCCCTGATGCACAGGGCCATGCACACAGTTGGAGCTCAGCAGGTGTCTTAGACAAAGAGGAGGAGGAGGAGGAGGAGCAGCAGCAGCAGCAGCACAGGCATGGCTAAGGCACCTTCTCTGAACAGCCCCTCATCCCTTAGAGCTATAAGAAAGCTGCATCCTAAGCTCAGGACACCTTAATCATCTTTCCCAGTCCTCCCTCTGTCCCCTGAAGGGATGCAATGTGCTGGGAAGATCAAACCAGTTTGCATCTTTGGAAAGATCTGGATTCTTTTCTTCTCCCTCTGAGCTGTCACTCCCTGTAAAAACAATCATTGATATTCAGCCATTCTAGTTCCATAATCATTAATATTCTTAAAAGGCTCTTGGAAATACATTTATACAAGGCTACATGATCAGTTCCTGCATTTACTTTCAATTTAAATAACGGTTTTAGCCAGGGTTTTGATGTGCTGTTTACTTTAATTACTGTTCTGCCCCTATCTGTGTCTTGACACCGTGTCATTTAATATTTTATGAATTTCCCTTAGCCCTTTTTTCCCTGATATGTGTGATTCTAAGGGGCTGATGATACAATTTTTTTTTTAACTTGCACTTTTAACTTTTTTGATGCTTGCTGTAAACAAGATGTGGCATGTCTCCGGATTCTCTTCCCCCGGTGATAATGGGAAGGAATAAATAAACCAGCAGACATCTGCTTTGCCAAGCTGGCACAGGGATGCCAGGGCTTGGTTCTATCCCTGTTGGGGGCTCAGAGTGACAGGCCAGTGACTTCAGATGAGGTAGGATGCAGCACAGAAGAAATCAGAGTCAGCTTCTCAAAGCGTGGCCTGGGCAGCATGGGTATTACCTGGGAGCCCCACCCTGGAACTGCTGAGTCAGCATCCAAATTTTAACCAAAGCCATACCTGATTAGTTTGGCCACTAGAGTTTGAGAAGCACTGCACTAAAGAAAATCAATTAGTAGGTGTGAAGAAAATAGATTCTGGTCTGTCTTTTCCCCTGAATTCTCAGCCTTTCACAAAAAAAAGAAAGTTCCTGTTTTAGGATCTATAGCAAATTCTTAAGACCATTTCATAAATGCTTTAAATACTGTGTTTATTATTTACCGTGAGATCCCATCCCATGTTTTCATTCATCTAGTCACTCATTTAAGGTATCTTTAGTACTGTGTGCTAGGAATTATGAAATGATAAGACAGATAATATCTGCAATAGCAAAGATGTTTCAAAGTGCTAAAGACACACAGCAGCAGAGACTAATGGGCAGATGAGAGAACTTTTCATTGGAGAGACGATTTTTGAATTGATTTTTAGATGATAAATAGGAGTTCACCAGGTGGAAGAGAAAGGGTGGCTGGGGTGGACAATGTTAACTGAGGCAGAGTGGTGTCTATGGTTGGAGTGGCATCTTCTTCTGGTCTAGTTCTGTCTGGTTCTGGTCAAGGGCAAGGCTAATGTGCATTGCCTGGAGTAATCACGGTGTCTGCAGCAGGGAGGCGGATAATGGGACATTTATCATCCTTGCAAAGAAAAGGTTTCCCTAAAGGATCGTGTTGGCTCCTGCAGGACTGAGGAACTCACACTGGAACGTAGAGCTGGGAGGGAATTGCAAACTTAGTTTGGTCCATTGCTAGGTGTGGTCTTTAGTGACGCCTCTCTGTAAAAGCTGTACAAGGTGTTCCTGTGAAGGCTATCTGAGATAAAATAGAAAAAAACGGTAGTCATAACTTTTGCTAGGTTTGAATGTGAAGCTGAGGTTGTTGAGCAGGAGGGGAATAATAGCAAAGACAAGGAGAAGACCGAGCCCTAGTAAGCATCCCTGAGAACCTAGTGCAAGAGTCCTGAGGGATGGCCAACCAGGAAGAGAGAAAGGGAGAGTATGTGCTGGCCCCTTTTCAAGCCTCCTCCCACCTACTCTTTGTTGACACTTAATATAGAAACTAGGCCTGTAACTGGTGACAGATCAATACCTTTAGTGAAGAATAAAACCTCTCTTGGGGCAGGCCAGAGCAGAGAGGTGATCTCAGTAATGTGCACTGGGGAATTGGGGCTTATTGGAGGAAGGTAGGTTTGGAGGTAACAGGCAGCTGTCAGACCCTGGAAAATGGAAAAAGACAGAGGTGGAAATCGAAACCTGTAACTCAGGTTTAAGGGTAGATATTATTTCCTTGTCTCTTTCTGTATGAATTGAAGTCAGTTGCCCTTTAGGCAGAATCCAACCAAAGAGAAGACATGAACTCATTATGAGGAAACAAATCTAGCTAAAAATTACTTTCCTGCTGCCCCACTTCTTATAGATATCATTTATCATGGGTAACAGATGAATGAATTGTCTTAATTTAATGGCAAAAGTTAGGGGAACAAGTTCTAATACTGAAGGTGCAAAATAAATACCCAAGTATTTGCAGATCCTGAACCTGGCCTTGGCAGTCTGGCAGGGCTCTGAGTTTGTCCATCAGTTAATGGCTGCATTTATCAGTCCTCAACTAGCCCTGATTTAGCACGAGAATTTTTGTGAAACTGCCCAGCATAGGGCCCAGTAAAGTAGATGTTTCATACATTTATTGGTTTCTTTCTTTGCATAGCTGTTGCTGCTGGCTCCTTGCATTTGTGTGCATTTGGTCTCAAGAGAGATTGTCTAGAGAGAGCAGATGGTCTGGTTTACTTTCAATCCTAGTTATAGCATTAAGAGCACCGTATATGGGACAATATACCATGTGCCAGAAGTTTTACACACATTTCCTCATTTAATTCTCCAATCAACTCTACAAAATAGGCTGTGTAATCTCCGTTTTGCAGATAAGCAAACTGAGGCTCAGAAAGGTGAAGTAATTTGACCAGTTATAAAAAGTTAAAATGTAAATACCGGAATTGGGATTTGAGTGGCATTGACATACATGTGACATCTTGACCCAAGTTGTTTTGAGCACATGTGGCACTTTCCAACCACAGAACTCCAGAGCTAGGGGGCTCTTCAGGGACCTCAACTGGGGGAAATTCGCCCCCTTGGGGTCATATGACAATGTGAGAAGATATTTTGGTTCTGACAGCTGGTAGAGGGATAGAAGCACCTGCTACTAGCATCTAGTGGGAAGAGGCTAGGGATGCTGCTAAACCTCATACAATACACAGGACAGTCCCCAAACTAATGTCAATAGTGCTAAGGTTGAGAAATCCTGGTTTGGACTTATCACCTGCTTTTATAGAGAAGAAAACTAAGGCATGTTTAAAGCTCATGTTAAAGCTCATGTGTATTTCCTTAGGACAAAAGCCACTGGGGATCACCATACTCTGCTCCCTCTACCCCCAGTATTTCCAGCACCCTGTGGTGCTACCGGGAGAGAGAATTCAAAGGGTGTGCTTTCATCTGGCTGTCAGTAAGCAGGGAAGAGAGGCAGGACCTAGTCATCCTGGGAGCCAGCAATTTGTTAGAAATTTGTTAGAATTTGTCAGAAAATGTTAGCCTCAGGAGTGGTATCCTGATATAGATTTTATATCAGGGGTGGGGAAGGCTAAAATTTCTCAAATATTAAGTTTCCCAATTTTCTCCCTTTGGCAATTCTGTAGTGAACTCGCCAAGGGAGATAATAAGTATCCTCCTAGTGGGGTAGGCCTTACAGACAATGGTGGCTGCCAGCACACTGGACTGGGGCTCAGACCTGAGGGAAGGGGCGGACAGGAACTCACCTCCAGAGTAGAGTGTAAACTATTGGCTTCTAACTCCAAAGCACAGAGAGAGTCCTGGCCACAGAGGGCAGAGAGTGGGATGCTGGCCCTCCAGCTCCCTCATCACCCCAGCATCCTGCATGACTCTGGGGACAGCCTTCACAGTCCTGGGGTTCTAGGGCAGGGCTGGAGGGAAAAGAACAGGGACTTCTGGGTCACAAGTGGATTCTGGTTGGCAGGCTCTCAGTCTCCCTGCTGGTGCCATGATGACAATAATACCAGGGTGGGGGGAAATTACACTGCCTGGTGCCAACAGATAGAACCCCTCAATACATTCTCGTTTCCTTGTTACCTCAGAATCCTCCAGTGTGGGAGGGTATTTTTGAGTGTAGGGAGGTAGAGGAAGCTTCTGTACACAGAGTATTGGTCAAGGCGGGAAATTTTAAATATATAGTACAGTTGGCCCTCCATATCTGCAGGCTCCACATCTGTGGATTCAACCAACTGCAGATCAAAACACACTTGAAAAAGAAGATCGTGTCTGTACTGAACATGTGCAAACTTTTTTCTTGCTATTATTCCCTAAATACTATAGAATAACAATAATATATAATGTTTACATCATATTAGGTATTATAGAGAATCTAGGAATGCTTTAAAGTATACAGGAGGATGTGCATAGGGTCTTATTTAAATACTATGTCATTTATATAAGGGACTTGAGCATCTGCACCTTTATGTATTTGCAGAGGGTCCTAGAACTAATCGCCCATGGATATCAAGAGCTGACTATATACCTAAATCTTCCTATGTATGGTAGAAATGAAGCATGCAAAACCCAAGATATCTTTCACTCACATGACAGAAGCCACCAGCAGCCCTTCTTTAGCCCCACTTCTGCTCCACCCTGCCTTATCCCCAGATGCCCAGACATGGGTTGCTGATGCAAGTGGGCTTCGTGGAGGATCCCTAGCTGGGTCCCACCTGCTATGCCCTGACTGTGCCTTGCTGGGATGCGCTATGTCAAAGGACTGTATCTGATACAGAGTCTATACAGAGAACTAATGGAGTCCTTTAATATTCAAGCTGAGTTTCCGACGTTTTTTTCCCTAAGAGTGCAACATTGTGGTTCAATATTTGCTGGGTGGTAATTAATAGCACTTAATCTGTAAATCTGGAACTTGTTTCTCATTTGTTAAGAAATGAAGTTAACACAGCCACCCCATTTTTGGCTCCTCTCCTTTTCCTTTCCCAGAAATGTCCTTCCCTATTTCAGCACTAGCAGGTCTTAGGAACAGAAGGCCAAAAACACTGAGAGAGAGAGGTTCACGGCTACATTAGTGAAGCCATTAGCTGAAAAAGAGGTTTATGAAAAAAGAAAAGAAACAGACACTTATCCCATCCCCAGGCCAGATCTGTGTCAGATAAGAGCCTCCTTACAGGCTCCTCATGTGGTAGGCTGGGCAGGAATTTTGTGAATTACTCTTATTTTACAGAGAAACTGAGTCTCTGTGACATTTAGGCTTTGGGTAAATTAAACAGCTCTGGAGTTGTATCCAGTGTGTTGGTCCCTGTGTTGGCAGAACAAGTGGGCAGGTCCCTGTTCACGCTCTTCCCGCTTCTCACCTGGCTCCGCTGCTTTGTTGATAACATATTAACAACGTCTGTGTTTCAGGCAGGGGTGAGGAGAAGCAACAGGATTGAAAGCTGTGAGCGTGTGGGTGCTTGGCTGGCAAGCCAGCTCACAATGAATATTCCTGCCACCCGCGTCGATGCAGATACCTATAGCAGAAATTCAACCATACTGAGACTCAGGTAACGTGCATCAGATTTTAAAAACCTCAGAGAGTTTTGGGCCAGCAAATAAAATGTGCTCCGTTTTGCTAGACCTGGGGGGGATTGGACAAGAAGGAGCACTTAGAATTTTGACACTGCGCTTTGATCAGTTTGACGGGTTTAATATTATAGAAATATTTCATTGTTTCAGCAGAGACGAGGAAATCTAATCATCCATCCAGCTGAACTCTAGATTTGTCGTGATTCACTAGAGGGGTGGGGGGCAGGGGGCAGAGAAAGCAAGCAAGCCAACGCTGATTGAAAATGCAGCTTCACCTGAGATAATTTGGCCCATTAGTTCAAATTGTGTGTGTGTTTCCCCCTTCCCTCCCTTTTTATTTAAGTCATTGCTCTATTTTCAAGATATTATTTTTTTAAAGTGGCATCTAATTATGTTTTCTCTCCACATTCATTTTGAGCAGGTAATGAAGGCTACAGTAGGGAGTTCTACTGTGATTAATGGAAGAAAATGCAGATGGAGCTGAATTGAAGCAACAGTGCAAAATATGGCTTTATAAATAGGATTGAAAGAAATTAAAGTGCTCTGTTGATAAACTTGGTGGAGATGATATTCATTCTCTTTTGGTGCTGCAGCAGTGGTCTGGAATTTGTCTAGAGAAAAGTCCATCTGTATACCAGAAAAGCCTTTCGTGGTCACTCTGTGCTCTCACTTGGGGGTGACACGAAAGCCTCCAACTCACTGGCCCCTCTCCTACCCAGGAAGCATGTTACTTCTTTTATTTGTTATCTCTCACTATGGATAAAGCTTTGCTTTCTCCCAGCATCCTCTTTTATCTTTGGAGGGAAAATTAACAAGACAAAATTCCATTCTCTTGACTAAGGGTCTGAGAAGCAGAGGCTGGTAGGGAAGTGCCTGGTGTCTTGATGGAGTAAAGGACAAAGGCAGGGAGCTTGGAGCACAAAATGGATTGAAAGACACAGATAAATTCTTAATTGTGTAGAGCCAGGCTCTGATACATCCTGTTCTTGTTGGAAGCAGGGCGGGTAACTATGGCTAGATTTGCATTCAAATGAGGTCATACTTCTTGGAAAAAAGAAGACTCACCAAGCAGAAGATGTACATTGTTCCATGAGTTCCCTCAAGGTACAACAAGTGACAAGGCTCTTGGAAATATCATCAGACAGTGCTTTTGTGAGACTAAGTATTATGGTTTGAATATGAGGTGTTCCCAGAAAGCTCATGTGTTTAATGCAGGAATGTTCAGAGGTGAAATGATTAGATTATGAGAGTTATAACCTAATCAGTGGATTAATTCATTTCATGCGTTCGTAATTTGAATGGATTACTGGTTGGTGACTGTAGGAAGGAGGGGCATGGTGGGAGGAAGTAGGTCATAGTGGATGTGCTTTGGGTATTACATATCTCGTCCCGACTCCTCTCTGTCTCTTTCTTTCTCTCTCTTATTGTCTGACAGGAGCTGAGCTGCTTTCCTCCACCATGTTCTTCCACCATGATATTCTGCCTCATCTCAGGCCCAGAGCAATGGAGTCAGCCAGACATGGACTGAGACTGAAATCATGGGCTCCAATCAAACTTTTCCTCCTCTATGTTGTTCTTATCAGATATTTTGAACACAGTCACAAAAAACTGGACTAACTCACTGGGAAAAGTGACAGGCCAGGGAAGAGGTTCCACCACAAGAAGCTCATTTCCATAGGATCTGCATGGAAAATTATCTCCAAGCATTACATAACACAGGCCAACTCTTTCTTCTTAACAGTAGGAAGAGGCAACTCAAGTCAAAGACAGAGCATCCTCTCCTGTGCATAGGTCTCTTGTCTTTTCTGTAGTTTCTTTGTTTGAGCTGTACCTTCTCTTCCCCATTTCCACATTTCCTAGTTCTTTGGAAAACACATCCTAGTTCTAAGCTAAATCCTTAACAATGATACTGACTTATAACCCAGGCATGCGTAGAGATGTTAATATGCATGCAATTTTTATGATATAGTCTTTATGGTCTTTACATTTTCTTACTTAATATTTTTGTGTCTATTCACCAATTCATCTCTTAGCTTCCATGCGCCAAGCATGATGACCTTTCCAGGGGTTCTGTAATTCATAAGAAGCCAGATAAGAGTTCCACATTGCAGGAACTCATCCTAATGTGTTGAAGTTGACTAAAAAATGTTTTTATTTTTATTTTTTATCAAACCAGAGATCAGAAATTCATCATGAGACTTCAGATACCCAAGAGTCACAATTGGGGTCCTAGGTAAGTGGGAACTTTTAGCACCTAGTAGAGTTTAGGATATAGGTAGAGAAATAAGAATTGAAAAGGGTTATTCAGCAATAAATCATAGAATCTTTGGGGTAGAACAGAGAGATACTGACAATGGGGGGGCATGTGAATAATTCAGATTCTGGGGTTTTGCTCTTGCATTATGAATTAGTAGGCAGGGACATCTAGAATCTGCTTCTTAAGGAACTCTAGCTGACATTTGGGAACCTCTGAGGTCCTGAGTAGTCCCAAATAAAAAAACTAATGCCTGGGAAAATGAAGCGCCATCTAATGCCATATAGCTAGTTGAGAGGGAGAGATTAGACTCCAATTTCATTGCTCTTTCCATTACCCTAACTGCCATCCATTAGTGTTTCACTGGTAGAGAATCTCTGTGGGTCTGAGGGTATCAGGGGGTTGAATGGAGGACACTTGGCTAAGAGGGAGAGCAATTTAGAACACATGTGAAACTCTATTTACACCAAGCTTTAAATTGAACTTCCCATTTTCCAACTTCAGCTTCCAGAATGCAACCTTAATCTAGTTCATTTGCATAAGCTTTAAAATAAGCCTTTAGAACAAATGTAAATGGATCTTCAAAGAACAATATTATGATGGGTTCAGTGTAAATGACTCAAAAACATATGGATGGCATTTCTTGAGGATTTCCCAGAGAGTCTTGCTGTCTGTCTGTATGCAGGGGAGGTTTATTATCAAAGCAAAACCGGGGGGTGGGAGGAGAGCAGTATTCCTGGGAAGATAACATATCCTACCCTTTCAGTGGTTCTGATTTATTTTCATGCCTCAGTGAGCTGGATTGATAACATGGAATGACCAACATGAAACAGAATTCAAGTCTCTTCATGGGGTTGAACTTAGGTGACAAGGACAGCTCACACTCCAGGACACAGGACACAGAACATAGATGTCAGAATTACAAGTCAACCAGAGATTTTTTCCATAAGACTCTTTTTACCAAAGGGATGAGGAAATTGAGGTTCAGAGAGAGCAAATAACTTTAAAGGTCACACAGCCAGAACATGGTTGAACTGTGATATCAATCCCTGGTATGTCTAACTTCAAATGTTATTTTCTTCCTAATATATTACCCAGCTGCTAAGAAATCAGTAGACAGTGGTTCTCAGAACCGGGCAGGCAAGCACAGCTTCAGGGAGAGGTTAGCAGTTAGAGTTTTATTGATCAGGATCTTTGGCACATCACTGACATGCTTGTTGCTGGGCAACATGGCTCCTTTCTGAAGAGGCAAGAAGGAGATCCCAAGGATGATGGATTTGCATTAAGCAAAACCCAATAACAAAGCACTTTCAGGTCAAAGACATGGTTTTCTGTGGTTTGGAGTTTCTAGGTCAGCTGCCCAGAGGCTGTCCCTGGTCAGCTTATCTGAGATGAGGCCATCAGTAAAGACCTCCTTGGAGAAAAGACTCAGGAAAACCAATTTAAGATCGCCTTAGCCAGTGCAGATGGAGATATGGGCTTGTTTTCCGTCCAATGTTAGTACTGTATCTTATCTCATAGCTAGGCTAAAAATTAGGAGTAAGCTAAAATCCCCAGTCAGCAAGATGACTCGAGGATGGGAGGTGGGTGCTGCTAACCTTGGATGAATCACTTGATTACTGTGAGCCTCAGTTTCTCCCTTCACAGAATGTGGGGTTACACTAGTTTTATAAAATCAGTCTATGGACAGGTGCCAGCTGGCTATAAAAGAATCACCTTGGATGATTATTAACTTAGAGACTTTTAGGCCCTAATTTCAGCAATTTTGATTTAGACGCTTTGGCATGGTACCCAACAATAATTCCATTCATTCATTCAGAAGTATTTGCGGCACATCTAGGGGATGTTATGGACTCTGGGTGACATGCTGGGAATATAATTGTAAATGCACCCTGCATGCAAAGAGCAATGTGGAGCAAATGGGGTACATACTTGTTTAAAAAAGAATTCTTGCCTGATGAATGGTAGTGTAATGTTACATGCATGGAAGCTGGCCAAAACTGGATTTGTATTTTTCACTTTGCCACTTCCTAGCTATGTGACCTTATGCATGTGGTTCACCCAACTTCATTGATCTCATCTGTTGTATGAGGCATCATTATGGTGCCTCCTTCATAAGATGATTGTGTTGATCACACAAGATAATCCAACTGAGTTGCATAGCACAGTCCCCCGGAGCATAGCCAAGTCTCTTCAATGGCATATATACACACAGACAGTAGTGGTATGCCTGTGACAATGTGTGAGATGCACAAGCATGCAGGTATGAGCAGCATACACTTTTCTTGGAAAAAAATTCAGTGATGGGAGTGCCTACTTCAGCACCTCCACTGGCTTCACTCATGGAAGAAGTCACATCAGATTTGGATCTTGGCAATGGGTGGAAATTTTGATAAGTAGAAATAGAGAAGGGCAGAAGTGTTCCAGAGAGTGGGGTATAAACCAAAGGACAGAGGACCCAGGAAGGCAGCAGTGTGTTTGGGGATGCAGTAAACAGGTCTTTGGTGGAGATGAATCTGGACAGCTGGCCTTTGGGAGAAGGGCCTTGAATGCCAGGCTAAGGCATTTGGGATTTATCGTTAGTCAAGGGACATGGTTGACATCAGTTTCTCCTTTGAAACATGGAAACTGACTTTAGGGGAAAGGCAAGACTTTTAATAAGTGTTTGTTAAATAAATGACTAAGATGTTGAACAGGAAATCAGTCTTTCTAGAAAGTTCTGGGGGTGGTGTGTAGACCAGAGAAGATGGAAGGTGGCTGAAGGCAGGGAGTTCAGGGCTGTTATAGTATTGCAAGTGTGAGTTATAGGTGGTTGGACCTGAGAGGAGCCCAGGAGACTTGAGAGGAGAGCAGATTCAGGATGTTTCCATGGAAGCCAAGACAAGCCTTGGTGACTGGTCAGAGGGAGAGAGGTGGAAAGAAGACTCTGAGAGCCCAGTTTTCAAAGTGTGTATCTGGAAGAATATTAGAGGCCATGAAACCAATCAGTGGAGCTGAGGGAAAGGACTCAGAGCCTTTCCAACCTTCCAGTCTAGTCTAGGCTCCCTGTTCTATGTCCCGTGATATTGCCTGGTAGATAGCAAGTTCCTGAAGAGCATTAGCTATGTGTATCACAGTAGTCCCCACTTATCCATTTGGGATACTTGGAGTGTGCTCCCAAGATCCCTGGTAGATGCCTGAAAACATGGTTAGTACCAAATCCCATACAGTCTTTTCCTCTATAAATACATACCTATGATAAAGTATAATTTATAAATTAGGCAACCAAGATATTAACAATGATAGCTAAGAATAAAATAGAACAATTATAGCAACATACTGTAACAAAAGCTGTTTGAAACTTATGAGTTGTTTATTTCTAGAGTTTTCCATGTTATATTTTTCAGAACACGGTTGAGCATGGGTAATTGAAACTTCAAAAAGTAGATCCACAGATATGGGGGAATGGCTATATTATTATTTATAACACTCATGCCAATGTCAGTAATCGTTTGAGTGCTACTTTCCCTGCTAAAATACAGGCTTTGCAAGGCAGATACTGTATCTGCCATGTTCCTGATACCTAAAATTCTATCTGCCACAGAGTAGACACAAAATAGAGGTTGAAAGAATGACTGAGGGCTGGTTTACTGAGGGAATAGTTCACCTGGTTTGAAGCACTTCAGGTTGGAGGAGATGGGGAAGTCTTGGTGGAAATGTCCATTATGTAGCTGTTCATTCTGGGTGAGTAGTGCAGTTCTAAGAGAGAGACCTTGGTCCCTAGTTGGACCCTCTTCCATCCCAGACATTCACCCTACCTCTGGTCCCTCCATTGAGAGGATCACATAGAATTTCCCTCCAAATCAGCCGCTACTCTCCAGGTCCCATGTTCTGGTTTCTCCACCAGAGACTCTGAATTTGACTGTGGCAATATTCCTCTGATGCAGAACAGCCCCCTCTGCCTAAAGAAAACTACTCTGAAATTGCAGACTTCCAAATGAAGTTTTGTAGTACACCTTATAGCAATTCAAAAGGGAAAAAATATGAAGGCTAAACAATTTCCTGGGTCATTAAAAAAAGCATTTCATTCATATTTCAACATCTGAGAAAAAGACAAAATGGAATTTGACAATGTGGCCAGTGAGCTGAAAGTAGCGAAGCAAGATTAAGAAGGTGGAGGGAAAAAGCAGAAAGAAAAAATAAAAATGAACAAAGAAGATGAAACTCAAACAGAAAGAACACAGTTAACTGGCTGCATTACTGTAGACACTTGGTCTGACCATTTCTAGTGGTTCATTGTTTTTCCCACAAAATTCGCAAAAACCTGCATGAAAACAAGCATATAGAAACAAAATTAGAGATGAAGGAATAAGAAAAAAATGTATTCAGGTAGTTGCAGGTGGTATAACCACTGAGCATCCATCCAGCTATGGTTTGGCTGTGGTTTGTACCCCAAGGACATGTGTTGGAGGCTTGGTCCCCAGTGTGGTGGTTTTAAGAAGTGGTGGTACATTTAAGAGGTGTAAAGTAGAAAGATCAAGAGGAAAGTCCTTAGTTTGCTGAAAGTACTGCCCCAGGAAGGGATTAAGCAGTTTTTGTGGGACCCCTGAGTTATTCCTGAGAGAGGGCTGTTATAAAAGAGCTAATCTGGCTCCTCCCTACATTCTGGCTTCCCATCTTTTCCTCTTGCCTGTACTTCCACCATGATGACCACTATGATGGGATATAGCCAAGAGGGGCCCTTGCAAAAGCCAGAGCCATATTGTTTGGACTTTAGCCTCCAGAAATGTGAGCTAAATGAACCTCTTGTCTTTATAAAACACCTAGTCTCAAGTATTTTCCTATAGTAACAATAAATGCACTAATAACAGAAAATTCCATTCCTTGGAAATCTAAAGCCAGAGCTTAGCTTTCAGTGATTTCTTGGATTCCTCTTTTCACCTTACTGCTTGGTACCATCTGGGTTTCCATAACTTTACAACATACCCTCTGAGGTAAGGGCTGCATGACTTGCAAGGAAAGAACCACTGGAAAGTTCTAGAGGCCAGGCTTGCTGTTGGGTATGTGTCTTTGTACAAACCCCAGCCTTACTCCTGAAAGGAACAGTATCAATGGTCACTGCAATGAGCCAGAGCTCTGTTTGTTCTCTATGTAGTAACTGATGCTAGAGGTCACCCTACCATTCCTGAGGAATTTTCTCCCTTTCCTCTCCTCCATCTCACTATTTTCTTTTGCTTTTCCTTCTGCTATTCTGTCCACTCTTTATTAGATTTCTTCACAGATTTATTTCTTCTACTCACCCTTTTAACATTGATGATCTCTGAAACTGGGTTCATAGAACTCTTTTTAATGTTGTCTACATTTTCTATTCTCCTTCACTTATTAAATAAATTTTCAAAAAGAACCTCATATGTGCTAGACATCGTATTGGGCATTTGGGATATGAACATGAATGATGGGTCCTTGTCCTTAATCCGCCTGTGGTTTAGTAATGGAGCAGGTGCATAAAACAAATAGATACAACACCATGTGGTATGGGTTATACAATATGTTCTGGAAGTGCAGAGGAGAACAGGATTAACTCTGCTTGGTGCTTCAAGATCCACTTTACACAGAATGTGGCAATAAGCCCAGACTCCCAAATTCACATCTCTAGCCATGACTTGCTCCTGTCTTCTGAGTTCCACATTTGGCTTTCAAATGATATACATCTCCACTGGCATGTTTTTCAGGTACACCAAACAGAAGATTTTTCAAAACCAAACCCCTTCCCATGTCACCCCAAACTTCTTCCATTAATACCATCAGCCACCTTGTTGCCAAGCTGGAAATCCCAGAATGATCTTAGACCCCTCCCTCCCTCCCTCCCTCTACCACATCCTGATGATCACCCCTCTACACAAGTTCTACCTCTTTACACACACCACAAATTTGTGTAAGTTGAGGCTCTTGATATCATTAACCTGGGGTATTACGAGTATTACAATCACTTCCTGACTCGTCTGTCTCCAACCCCAGAGAGCTTGCCAATCACTGGAGATTTTATTACAAGTATTCATTCTTCATCTCTTCCCCTGAAAATTTTGACTCAGGTCTGGTGGCCCCAAGGTTGGCGGTTTGTGTCCCAGGTGATGCAGAAGGAGCCCCTCCCTGATTTAGTCTGGCTTGCTGTCACTAGTTCTCACTGTCTTCATGCTACATTCTGAAAACAGACTTGTTCAGGTCATTTCATGGCAATGATTCTGGACTCCTTTGCATAGGCATTGAAAACCTTTTGTAAAATGACTGGAGGTCTTTGAGCTGTGTAACTAACTCTTTTTCCTTCTCCATCAAATGGGCAAGTTGGCTTCACTGGCCTCTGAGATAGTTTTCGGGTCTGGTGTATTGAATTCTAATTCTCAAATCTCCTCCTTCTTCTCCCAGTTGCCTTCATTTATGGCATAGAGCTTGGTGCCTGGCTTCATCCCAGGCCAGAAAGCTTCATATCTATGCTCTGCCCAGATGAGCTCTGATCCTCAGCAAGTTGCACAATGATTGGACACTTGAGAGGGCTGTTTTGGGAGAATTAAATAAAACGAAGTTCAAATACAGAAAGTCAGTGTTATCATCTCATGCTCTTGTCAATTATCCTGGACCATTCACCATTCCCCAATTAAGCCATGCAATCTCACTGCCCACTTTGATTGGCTTTTCCTAACCAAAAAACTCCTATTCATCCTTCAAGGGCTTGTTCATATGTTACCTCCCTGCACAGCAGTGCCCTCTGCAGTTGCTGCTGTGCTCATGGAGAAAGATTTACATCTCCTTCTCTCATGGTATTAGGGACCCATTATAACTAGGAATGTATCTCCCGTAAGCTCTTTGGGACTAGGGACTGTTTTATGTATTTGGAAATTTATTTTGAAATCTCTAAACCTACCCAAGTGCCTGGCACAGAGTAAGCACTCAGTAAAAATTAAGCAGATGGAGGAACGGGGTGGGGCAAGACCTATGCACAGAGTCATAAAAGAAGCCTGGTGCCCCTTCCTTTGCTTTGCAGAGCTGACCTTTACAGATGGGACACACAGTGGCTCTTGCTCCTTATTGACCCACATCTCCAGAACAACTTCACCCTCTTTTCCTGTCACTTAGGCCAGGATAGGGCCTCCCTGGGTGGCTTTCTACTTTATTCCTTCTCAATCTCCATCTGAACCAAGCCTAGTGGGCCCTATGGAGGTCTGTCTCATTAGTAATGACCTCCCGCAGATGGATTTATTGGATCCATGAGTCTGGAGTGATTGACCTTTAAGGTGAAAATAGCCCGTCCCTGAAAAACTGAATTTTTTTAAAAAAGACATGATTCTAGTTCTAGGAACTTGAAAGGGTCTGGGGGCCCTCTCAGCTCGCCTCTATGCTTTCTGGGCTTCTGGGTGAGCAGACAAGCTCACTGTTTCCGCAGAAGACAGTGTTCGCCCCAGGAAGCTGTGAAAGCAATAAAAGAACTAAATGTTTTCTAGGTCACTGCCTGATCAAGTCCCCACTTAAACAATAATCTTGCCATTGCATCTGCAAAACCCCAGACTCAGGACCCAAAAGGTTATTTCATCAATAATTCTTGAGCTTGCCTACGGCGAGAATTATTCCCAGTAGGCATTTCAGGCCATCTCTAAACAGGCTCTGTGGAGGAGAGGCCTCCGCTCCACTCAAGTACTTAGGCAGGAACCATTAATATTGTTGAAGGGGGAGGGCGGGGCAGGAAGGGCACTGGAGTGTGTGTTGTGCGGAGGGAAGGAGGCCGAGGGCTCAGGAAGGGGGCCTGGGGCAGGAGGCCAGGCAGACTCAGCCTTCAGTCTGACAGGGGAAGCTGTGTTGCATGTTAATAAATGTGAATTAAACCCGGGCAAGTGTGCCATCCAATGTGAGGATAAGAAATCTCACTGACACATGCGATCCTGTGTGGGATGGATCTTTTGGGGAATCTGCAGCCTTCAGTCTACTCTGTCCCTAGCTAGAGTTCAACTAGCAAGCTGTTGAAATGGGCCTCTTTGATTTACTCAGCATATTTACCAAGCAATTTGCAAAAACAAGTAATTACTCCTCAGTTCATTGACTCATAGGTGGGAGAACCACTTAGGTCCTCTTATTTGACCTCCATCTAGCCTTCCAGGGCTTCCTTGGACCATGTTCCTTATTAGGATTCAATGTCCTCTTGCCACCGTCTGCAGGGAGCAGTGGAGTCATGGCCACTTCCCTGGGAGCGTCTGTACCTTTCCGCGTTGCATCTCTCAGTTCTGAATCTTTCACTGGTGTGCTTCCCATCTCCTGCTCCAAGCCGAGGGCTGTTGCCCCTTATCCCCCCTGGCTTTGGAGACACTGATAATTCCCTTCCTTCATTTATACTGTTTTTGTAGAGGTATTTATAGGCTGTGATTGTGTTCCCTCTGAGTCGGATCCTTTCCCAACTATATAAATTTGGTTTTCTTGCTCTCACCTGATACGACTTATCTGCTAATCCCTAGAACATTTGTTGGTATTTATGTTTTGCTTGGATTTTCTACACCTTTTCTAAATTGCACTGACTAGCATTGCTCAAGTTGCCCTGTTCTCAGTACCAGGAAACCAAAATCCGTCTCCTGGTTCTTGTCGGTTTTCTCTTGGGGACTTGAGCTTCTGAGAATCAGGAAGATCATGCACGAGGAGAGGAGGTTAACAGATGGCTCATAATTATATCACAAGAGCATCTCTAAAGGAAATAGGATCATTTTTCAAGTGACTTCCTTACCAGAGTACTCTGTTTAATTCTCTCCCCCCACCCCACGAAAAGCCCCCTTTTTGCTTTAGAGTCAATTATTTCTCCGGAAAAAGAAGTGTGTCCCCCATATTTACAGAGAAAAGGAAGCAATGTTAAGGGAAGTGGGTGAGAGAGATGGGAATTAATTGTGATCATTTCTGTAACTCTGCCTTCAATGTGTTCGGGGGGCTTCTGGAGCTGGGAAGGAGTCCAGACTTGTGTTCATCAACTTTCTGGGCCATAGAAGGCCCTAAAAACCAGAGTCTAACCTCATTTTCTACATGAGGAAACCAAGTCAGGGCAGATAGGGGAACACGTGCCCATTTTGATGTCACAAATGTTTATTTTCTGACTAGCAGCCATTGGTGGTCTTTGATTAAGATTCCCTACTTTACCGAACCTTAGTTCAATTCCTCATCTGTAAAATGCAGCTTTCACTATTTACCTGGGGCCTATCATGAGCAGTAAAATAATGAATGAAATAAATAGGTACCTGGCATACAGTAGGTACAGAATAAATAACCATTTATTAACAATGTGGAATCTGTCTTCAGTATCTACCCCATTGAATATGTTCCCACTCCTGACGGTGCCTGTTCTCAATAACAGGCTATTGACTGTAATGACACTTGTAAAGACACTCAGTGCTCCAATCTGCAGGGGCTCCAAGTACCCAGGGGAGCTTTAGGTGAGGTTATGCAGAAAAGAGCACTCTTACCCTCTTTGGAAACAAGGACCATGACCGGAGAGATTTGGCCAGGAAAGACATGAGAATGTAGCATGAACGTGTCGGGGTGTGTAGCAGTGAGGCCTTTCAGGGGACTAGCTAAAGCTGGAATCAAGAACATTCCATGGATTTTTTTCCTCTCAGAAATGTACCAACCTGTATTGTCAAGCATTCTTCTGGGTGATTACAAATGTTGTCTAATTTAACATCTCTCTTCCCACGCTAGGTAGCAGGTGGAATCCTTTTTTTTTTTAATAGATAAGGAAGCTGAGAGTCAGACATGTCCCGTGGATCATGTGAGAAAGCAAAGGGCAGAGTGGACATCTGAACCTAGTTCCTTAAAAAATGACAGATGCTCATATTCTCCACTGTCATGAGTGTGCTAATAAAACACAAAGGTGGTAATCACTCTGGAGAGGGCTTGGATTTACTGAGCACCTATCTAAGGAGCTAAACACATTTATAGATTTTTATAAATCCAATTAAGTTAGTTATCTTAATATGATCTTGTCTAATTTCTCCATATGGATGAGTACACATTTGACTTGGACAGGGAAATCAATTTGGATTATTTAGACTGATTATATTTTATCTTATATGTATATTGTAGAATTTATCTGGAAATTGATAAAATTTGCTCTTTGTGTCCTCAGTATAGATGCTTGGATTGGGAAGCACCCTGGGACTCACACTGGATGAATCTTCTTTTCGGGTCACTCTACCTACTCCTGTAAGTTTAGAAGGCCCCAGGAAGAAAACTCTTATTCTGAAAGACCTTCAAGGACAACCTGACTCTGTACACCATCTCCTTCTCTCACAATTCTTCACAGCCAGAAAGTTCCTATACATAATCAGAATGTCTATTGCTTTGAGTGAATCACTTCTCCTTCTGTTCCATTCTTGCTGGCAACGGAGAGCAGCTGGGAAGGTTTCGATAGCTGTTATGAACTTGAAAGCTGTTTTAAAAACACTGCTGCAATTTCCCATCCTCTGTCCAAATGAACTTGATTCTTTTAGCATTTGTCACAGAGAGAGAGAGAGAGAGATAATTCTCTACACATCTAGCCATTTGTTAAGAGAGTCACAATAATTTCAGAATGTGAGATCTTAGGGGCAAAAGTGACAAACAGTGAAAAATCAGATGTGCAAAGTGATTATTACAATGCCTGCTGCAAGTAGATCCTTACTACATATTTTGTGTGTGTGTGTGTGTGTGTGTATGTGTGAAAAACAGAAAAGAGTGAGACTACTGGTAGATTATAGTGTCTATCTGGGAAGAAGAAAGCTAGAGAGGAAACAAATGAAAGGGTAGGTGAAAGAGGATGAATGACAGAAAGGGTAAAAGTCCATATGCCTCAATTTGCATGTATCTGTAAGCCGGAGTAGCAGACTACTACTAACGCTGAAAATGGGGGCTTAGGGCAAGAAAGAACTGGCTTCCAATTTACCCTGCCATGGTGTGTGACCTTGACCCAATTATTCCACCTCCCCATGTTTCAGTTTCTTCTATGCAAAAAAAGTGCAATGAGGGTATCTATCACTGATGAGGTTAGAATAAGATGCTGTGTTTAAAGGTTTCCCAGGCTCATGGGAAGTGCTCAAGATATCATAGGTCTTATAATTCTCTGAAACCAAGCAGTTATCTATGGGTCTGGGTTTTTGAGACCATCTTTAGATGCCCCCTTGCTTTTTTTTTTTTTTTTTTTTTGGTACTGGGGATTGAACTCAAGGGCACTCGACCACTGAGCCACATCCCCAGCCCTATTTTGTGTTTTATGTAGAGACAGGGTCTCACTGAGTTGCTTAGCACCTCGCCATTGCTGAGGCTGGCTTTGAACTCGCGATTCTCCTGTCTCAGCCTCCCTAAGTGCTGGGATTACAGGCTTGAGCTACCACGCCCGGCTCCCCCTTGCTTTTGAACTTTGCAGATTTCTCTTCCCAAGAACTGAAATGATGGCTTAAAAAAAAAATGCCAGGATTAGTTAGGCATTTTTGAGTTCAAGGGATCCTAGATGCTAACTAGCTGAAGAGTTAATTATGCAGCTGTGGAATTAACATTATCATTACTGTGCTAATAATAATGATTGCATAATAGCATTGTCCTCACAGCCCAAGAAGACCACAGGGTGTTGTACCTGAAAAATGATGCAGGGGTAGAGAATACTAAACTCTTTCAAGTTCGGGGACAATTTGCAAGCATCTACTGGGCTGTGTATCACTGGCATTCAAATGCCTACTATTTTCCTCCCAAAAGATTCACATGGGGAAGAATGTAGCGTCCATTTCTCCTAACCAAGATATCTAAATTCATAGATTTTACTAGTTGTATCCCTGAAAGAAAACGCTCCCAAAGTAAAGAGTATAAGAAAGGATAATTGGTTTTGCATGTTTCCTTGCAGATTTCAGGGGGAAATGGAGTTTGGATGGGTGGTGCTGGAGGCAGTGAGATGTGGATGGCAATAAGGCCTCTTCATTCTCTAAAACGTTTGTCCTTTGCTGAGAGAAATAGCGGCGCAGTGCTACAAATCCAGCTTTTCCAGAGCTTTTCCAGAGTCTCCTGTGATAATATTAATTTACATTTTAGCAAAAAAGCCTTGGGCTCTTCACGTGGCCCGTGGTACAAAGATGATAACAGAGGCAAGCCCTCCACAAATGGTCCTGCCTTCCTCAAGTCAACATTAAGGGACATGTGAATGGACTTGAGGGAGAACATACATTCAATAAACCTGCTCTAGAGAAGAAAGGAGAAAAGCAGACAAAAAGTTTCCCCAGGACATAAAGTATTGATAAATGTTTGTTTGCTTGCACAAGAGGAGGCCTCTCAAATCAAAGGGACCCAGCTCAGAGCAGCGAGAACACCCCTTAACTTCCAGTCAGTCAGGCTCTGTAGAACGAGGCAGGGTCCTTTAGTAATTCCAAGGAGCCTCAACCTGCAGTCCTGCACCATAGGTATGTTGACAGTCCCTTCCCCTAGATCCTTTAGAAACAGTGGGGATAAAAGAATAAGCAAAAAAGGAAATTTTTTCTGCATGAAGATTTTTTTAAATAAAAATAAAATTAACTAAGACAATTGTGGGGGATGGGAGTCTTCTTCCCAACTTCCCAGATGGCATGTCTGTGCTGATTCATTTACTCAGTGACAACTTGGTTTTCAAATTTATTCGACAGTGTAGACCTATTTCAGATTATATTAAGATCTAGAGAGGGGCTACACACTGGGAGCACCGCTGGATAAATACGTATCTTTACCTGGGCAAAGCCGTATCTTTACCTGAGCTCCTGCCTCCCATCCCAGGTCCCTGTATGCAGCCTGCTGGGTTATTTCATCACCACCTGTCTCCTCATCTATAAAATGGGAATCATCACATCTGTTCCCTCATGATGCTCCATGCATCTTCATTACAGGCACAGAAAGTTTTCAATAGAAGGGTCCATAGCTAGTATGAGTCTTCCAACTATAATAATCTTAATAAATATTTATGCTGCCCAATAAAGGAGTAAGTGGCATTGGAAGGAGTTTGTATGCATTCTGTTTAAGACAGGGACTTGGAAATGAGGGCAAGAGACTACCTTGTCACTATTTATCATTCTAAGTTAACAATGTAAGATATATGATGGCTGCTAAACAGTTTGGTGGCAGAATATCATAAATGAAGTCTGTTTTCCCTGGAAACTGCATAACCATTTGAATTAATTTAATTTGAAATATCAAATTAAATTAAACTGTAGAATAATCCCCAAGGGAGAGCATATTTCATTTGCAATGTCTTTTGATGGAGTGTTCCCTGCCAAAAGTTTTGCTTTGCATCTGGCTACAGATCTAAATTTATTGCATTAGCTTTGAGAAGACTTTTAATAGAAAGCAAGATTAAAAGAAAACTTGATGGAAAATGAAGATATTCAGTGCTGAAAACAACATTCCCCAGAATCTACTTCAAAAACTTTATTTTCTCGGTCTGTGTCTGGTCTTCAACTTGGACCATGCAGCTAAGCAGGATGTTTGGTTGGAGAGCTTTCTTTTTGACAATGCAAATTAACATACAGAAAATAGCAGAGAAAAATGAGCCAAGTCTACTTGATACAAAGCCTATATGTTGGATAATATGTTCAACAGATATTGGTGAAGGAGATCAATATAATTAGACAGGCCAAGAAAGCCCCAGGAAAGGAAATAAGGGATTAAAAGATCACATATAAAGACACCAGGGAGTCCGTGTGCATTTAGTGGGTTCAGGCAGCCATGCTATTCTTCCTGAGCTACCTTTCCCTCAACTATCTTTCCTCTGAGTGAAGCTCCCTGTTAAGCCTTTGGGTCTACAGGTTGGAAGAGAGGCACTGGTGGCGAATCTGACAGTGTCTTAAAATATAGGTCACTCCAAATCACCACTTAGGAAATGACTGGTCTCCTTCCATGGTAAGACATTGAAGAAAACTGCATGGAGCAGCTGCCTGTAAGTTGATACAGTGGGAATAATTTCTTTCCTGGTGAACAAATACACAGCGGGAGAGGCAGATGTGAAGGGAAGGTGTTTGCTTGAAACAAACAAAACTGGCCCTTTAAGGAAGGTTTGTGCAAGTTTAAATTGGGTCCAAACAGATAAGAGTATCTTAATCAAATTTTTTAAAAAAGCATTAGGCTTTAATCTCCAGCACTTTAGTAACCTTCGAGTTTGTTTTAAATCTTGATTGGAAGAATTATCCTGACAAGAAAATTAGTAGTAAGTCAATAAGTCTGTGGCCCAAAGATAGGGCATTAAGTAAGCAGAGGGAAGGAAAAATTTATTCCTGTCCAAGGTCCCTGCCTGCCCTCCTCCAGCCACAAACAGGCCTGCAGGCAGTTCCCTCTGGATCCCTTGCCCTGGGGTGGGTGGGGAAGTTCATTACTATTTTAGCCATGAAGCTCTAAAGTGCCGGTAATCATATTTGAAAAGATAAGGAACAGGACAAGAAAAGAACCCAGCTTCATGAAGAAATTCTAATTTTCAGCAGTCATGGGTGGAAAATCAATACTACGAAATGAGACCTCGACTAGATAAGGCCACCTCCTCCCTGTGTTCTCTTTTAAAAAAAAAGCAGTGCGTCAAAAAGTTTAAAAGAAAAATAAAAACGAATGAATGAATGAAATGGAGAAGAAGGCCTGTAATAGAAAAGATGGGCAAGTGCTCACAGTCTCAACCTCCCTGTGTACCCTGGCAGCCTCCCCTCGTTCCTGCTGAGAGCTGCTTTCCCCTGGCAAAACCTAATCCCAGCTCTTCTTGTCAAGAAGCGTCTCCCTGCCAGCTCCACATCTCTCTTCTTTGTGCTATGTAGCTACATTTTTTCCTACCTCCTTATCCCTACTCTGCACATCTGCTTGCCATCTGCCATTGAGGCAGAGAGAGAGAGAGAGAGAGAGCGTGAGAGCCCAGTACCCCATTTGGAGTGGTGTTCAGGACTACTCAGGCACATCCATTGCTACCTTGGTATAAGGAAAGGTGTCATCAACTGACTAGCAATGGAACTGCAGCTCTTTAACACCTTATCATTCATTTAGGGTGGCAGTTTTAGGAGATTTCTGTTTTAATCACCAATTATGTATTTGGCCAATAAAGCTCATATTGTTAACATTAATATATACATATTTATAACTCAATGGAGCTAGACATAATTAAGTAGAAATGTTCAAATTAACAATGATGATAATCATTCAAAATGAGATTCCCCTGATGTCTTCCAGCAGCAGAATCCACCCCAGCACTGCCATGGAGATTGTGTGCAGCAGAGTTGTTGTTTTGCCCACCCCTTATTTAAATGTAAACCCTTTAAAATGGTCTGTCAGATGTAACAAATGATAAATAGAAAGATCATGAATGTCTTAGTTGTGCTGTATGGAATGGCAGCTGTGTTCTAACCCTCCAGTTATGGAGGACTTCTTGAAGATGATGGAGGGGTAAACATGTGAGGATGGCAGGTCTGTTGGAAGGTGTGGCCTCTGGATGATCTGGCCAAGAGCTGATCAGGACCAGGACAGATGTATTATCATCCAAGCCCATGGAATGCCACTGGCATTATCTCACATCCCTGGAAGAGAGTGGGGCCATCTGCTCATCTTGGCTTCAGTAGTCACATGCAACAAGTTCCCTGAGGAGGAGGAGGCTGCAGCTCCAGAGGCATCAGGAGAGCCAAGGCAATAATAAAACCTTCCTTTGGGTCAGTCTGGCATCTGCCCTTCATTCCTCCTCCATGCCCAAGGTGCCAGTGTAGCTTTCCCCTTCCTTGGCTTTTGAGCAGCTTATATTCCAAATTCAGCTTGGACTACATCCCCACATCCCTGCCAAATTCACTGGTGGCATCTTGTGTTTTCTCCCCACCAGTTAGATGATAAGCTTCTTAAGCCACAAGCTACCCCTCTCTTTACTTCCAGAATGCTAAGTAGTTCTGGGCAGGTGCTCAGGAAAACTTGCTGAAAGAGGGGATCAATGGATAAATCTTCCAGAATTTCTGGTGGGGAAAAGTGGTGTTATCGTGGGTGAGCTAACATAGGACTCAAGTCTTTTTCTTAAAGATGTCACCGTCCGTACTCTGGACACTGTTTTCCTTGACTGCCTGACCAGGCACATTCTTTGAGACTCAGGGGTCTGCCTTGCAACAAGTGCGGCTCCAGTTCTCACATTTTTATATGCCATGTTACACACATCATTTCTGAACCTCTCAGAAGCCCATGCATTTCTGAGCATTGGCAATCAAGCATAAAGTTCTGGGGCAAGCTGTGAAATCTCTGAAATGAAAATCAATTCCATCTCCATTTCATGGAGACTAATGTGGCATTTACAACATAAACAATCACTTCTGTTAGGGAAGAAAATTAAAAGCTGTGCTACATAAAGGCACAATGTTTAAAGTTCTGGTGGAAATGAGCACTTGGCTTTGAGATGATTACAAAGGGAATTGGAAAAAGAAGAAAAAAGCAAGAAGGAAAGAAAAGAAAAGAAAAGAAAACTCCAGCCCCAACAGTTCAGAAGTTCAGAGGTTTCATAATGCAAATTTGCTATGACTGAAACCATGGCCTCAGCTCAGACCTCTGGGGAAAAACTCAAAACCTTGAGTATTTACTAAGTAGTGTGGGAAAGGTGTTCAAGGGCTCATCAAAGTCATGCCCCTTTCTTTTCCTGATGGTGTCAGAAAACACAGGAATTTTCCCCTGGAAAAGAAGGGCTCAAGAGCCACAGGATGGGCAGTAGACCCAGTGGTTCAATCACTGCAAAGTATATATAGGTCTTTTGAGTCTTTGATCTGGAGACCCTGTTTCGCTGTGGTTATAACAGGGTCCCATGTGCTTCTGCATGCACAATGCCAAAATTCACATTTTGTGGAGGGGAAAATTTCGAGTCTCTTAGAAGTCAAAAGCCTAGAATTAAGGTCAGCTTTACCACTAGGTGATTAAGAAACTCTAGACAAGGATCTCAACGTCTGAGGACTCAGTGTCCTCATCTGTGACCCAAGATGTTAGATCCTGTGTTCTCCAAAAGGGGCTGTTTCTAAAATGTTATCACTCTCTAATTCTGCATTAAACTACAAACAACCATTCAGTTGGCCTCATTTGCAAGGGTGGTGGGGAAGAGACACAAGCTGTTGCCAATCAGGAGGTGCTCATTTGCATAATGAGTGATTCACTAATTAGCCAGAAAGACTTCCAGTACAGCCATACAGGAAGACACCAGCTTTCCCGCTGTGACATTATTTTACCCAGTCCCTGGCTTTGGCTATTGACACTCTCAAAATACTAGCCAGCAACAAACTGACTTTTCTATAAAGCTGCCCAGGCAATTAAGAACATTAGCATAAAGGAATCTTTCTCAATTAACTATTTTTAGAGTGGGCTGGAAGTGCTCTCTTGCATTCTTTAAAGATTTTTATAACAGTGCTATGTTTGTTGTATTACCCTTGTCACATGTACATATTTCATTCTATTTTTGTTCTGCAGCAAATGATTTGTAGTAATACTATTCTGGAGGGTAGTTACTTTCAAACCATTTGAAGTCAGCTGAATTTCGGATAAAGGCAGGCCTTATTAATTTCAATCTGAAGGTGGGACAACCCAGGGTATGGCTGGTGTACACATCAGCCAATCCTCTCATCACACATCTTGATTTGCCTTGATCAAAGAAGCAATTTATGAGACATTCCCTCCCCTCTCCCCAACAAAGTTGCTAATCACCTTTTCGAGATAGAAGATAGATGGGAAACACTGTACAAATTGCTTGCCTTGCCCCCAAATGCTAATCACGTACACACATCTAAATTATGACTCGAGACCTTGCATGATAAGGTAGGAAAATGGTGTCAGTACATATAGAACTATTATTTACCAGTGTCAAAAATAACTAGCCCATTTGCATAGCTGTGGGGCTAGATTACAATTTCTCCCTCAAAACTGCTTCTATAGCAGATAAAGCTTTGACCGATATGAAGTGTGGCATGTTGTTATTTTTTTAACCCTTACAAAATGGAACGGAACAGGAACTATCCAAGAAAACAATTTAGAGTGCTTGTTTTGATATAGTTTCCTTTGGGTATATTAGGTGCTATCTTGTGTAAGCTGGTGGCCTCCAAAGTGGGTCATATGTACCCCAAGGAAGTCAGTTGACCCTGTGGGGTGCAGAAAGAAACTATTTTATCTCTTAATTCTGTAATGTCTGTTTTGCAAATTTTTTCATGCTGTTAAGGTTTAGATGTGAGGCGTCCCCCAAAAGCTCATGTGTCAGACAATGCAAGAAGGTTTGGAGGAGAAATCATTGGGTTATGAAAGCCTTAAATCAATCAGTGAATCTGATGGGATTAATTGAGTGGTAATTGAAGGCAGGTAGAGTGTGACTGGAGTAGGTGGGGCACTGGGGTATGGGCTTTGGTTATATATTTGTATCTGGCAAGTGGAGCCTTTCTGCTTTCTGATCACCATGTGAGCTGCTTCCCTCTGCCACACACTTCTGCCATGATGTTCAGCCTCACCTTGAGCCCCACCTTGGGCGGGCTGTCCAAGACCTCTGAAACCATGAGCCCTTAAGTAAGCTTCTCCTCCTCTACAATTATTCTAGTTGGGTCCTTTAGTCTCAGCAGTGAGAAAGTTAACTAAAACAAAAGCATATAATATATTAGAATTGGAGTGCATATATATGTAATTTACAGAGAAATGTATATACTCTGGGCATATGCTAATTGTTCCCAATGGGGGTTGGTGATAAAAGAAAAGTCTTTGAACACCACTATATACAATTCATATTCTTATGTTGGCCAGGAAGATGGTGCGCTTCTAAAGAGAATTTTCTACAGGGATAAACTCATTGGCTGTATCTACAAATACATTGTTAGAGAAGGTACTTCCATGACATAAAGAAGGCAAGTGTTGGACATGAATATATCTAACATTTTATATACCTTTCTATTCAGACAGTAAAGAAATAAACTGTTCTGAAAAACAATGCAGTTACCAATGTAGACCCTCAAAGTGAAGAATCACAGATTCAGTTCTACTTGGGTGAAGAAAAGACATCTGGAACAATGCTATGGTACGGCCCTGGAATGTCCCCCAAAGGCCATATACTGAAGTCTTCGTTCCCAGGGTGGTGCTATTGAGAGATGGGGGAACCTTTAGGAGGTGGGGCCCACTAGAAGGAAATTAGGTCGTTGGAGGTGTGCCCTTGAGGGGATATTGGACTTTTCCTTTGCTTGCTATCCACCATGAGGCAGGCAACCTCTTCTTCCGTGAGCTTCCACCATGATGTTCTGCCTTTTCACAGGTCGAAAGTGATGGGGCCAAGAGACCAAGGACTGAAACCTTTGAAACCATTAGCTAAAATAATGCTTTTCTCCTTTAAATTGTTTATCTCAAAATTTTGTCATAGTGATGGAAATCTAACAAATTAGATAGAAGGGAGTATTTTTGGAGCAGAACAGCCAGCATGGAGAAGTAACTGAAACATACCAGTTCAAGCCTGAGAACCATGGTTGCTATATTAACATAGGCACTATAATGCCCATCCCAGCTCAACCCCAGGACTCCCTACACAGACAGAACTTCTGAGATTTCCCATGCAACTACTTTTTATCTATCCCCTTCTCTCCTTATCCCCATTAGCCTTCTGCTCTTGTTCCTCATTCATTCAACCACGAATACTTATTAGGTATTTAAGGTCTGCCAGATGTAGTTCTGGAAATTTTGAGATTTTTTTTTTCTGTTCCTCTCTACTCTCTGTCTGGGGGTCACTCATAGGTCTCTGGGCAGGAGTTTTGAGAGGCTGCCAACTCATGACTCCTATTTATTGTTCATTGCTCCCCTACTGTGAAACCTAGATCATCAAATGTGTTTCAAGCAAAGCTGTAACAGGAAAAATAAAAGCAAGAACTCTCACTGAGAGTGGAGCCTTCTATGCTCAGCCTACCTACACTGTCCCCCCTTCAGAGTTTCAGGCTAGTGCTGGTGTACCCTTTCAGTTTGCATTTCTAGGGATAATCAACAAATATTCCATTCATTTTTGAGAACTTCTTTTATGTTCCATCTTGAGTTTGATGAGAGAGATCCAAAGAAGTATCTAAGAGTCAAGCTCTGTTTTTCCTGAGCTTGCACAGGAGATGGGGAATTAATTATAAACCCAAGACTACAAAGAAGCAGTATCCCAGAGCAGGGCATGGAGGAGGGGCAGAGCTCTAGTCAGTATCTGCTAGGAGTTGGGAGAACTTAGTCTAGGATTTTAAACCAGACCTTAAGGATTTGGATTTTAGTGCTCTCTCTCCTTAGCTATAAGAACAACCACTTTTATCTATATTTAAGTCTCTGTTTCCTTAGAATGAGAATGATAATACCTATTAATAGAATTGTTTTGAGGATTAAATGAAACATTGGGTATGAAAATGCTTTATAACCTAGAAAATTCTGAGCGCATTTTAGGAATTACGTCAATGGAGTGATCATTCTGGCTGGAGTGATTAGGGAAGGCTTTAATTCTGTTGTCCATTTGTACTTTCCAGAATAGGTACTGCTAAACATGATTAGAAGTGGGAAGCCAAAGGCCAGTTCCTCTAAGGATTCTGTGATGCTGGACCATGGGGGATGTATGAGATGGGCATGGAGGTGGCCCACTCCTTTAACCCACCTCTTCTTCTAAAGAATCTGCTAAGGCTTAGGGTATATACCTAAGACTCATCTGAGAAAAATGGAAACCATAGGCAGAAATAGAGTTGACAGGGCCTTGAGGCCATTCAAGGCTTAGAGGAAGAAGGCTAGGAATGAAGTTTGCAGGCTGCTGTGTTCTGCCAAGGCAAAGGCTATTGCTAGACATCCCCAGAGATTCCCTGGAAGGGACCAGGAATGAATTGGCTCCCTAGGAAAGTTTTCTACCCATTGGGGTCTTTGGTGTATGGTGACTCATCAACAAATGGCAGTGTCCAGAGTCAATTCTTCCTTTGTTTTGCTCAGTAGGAGCCAGACTACCTCATTTTCACCCCCTCCTCTTTTCTCCTTCAGTGTGTGGTTAACACTTGACAGTTCAATGTAAATGTCTTGAGGTGTCAAGGGTAGTACTAACTGGGAAGAAGACTTAGGAAGTCAATGTATACCTCACTCACAGAGCAGATGATGTGGTTACACTGTCATTACTTTGGTTCATAGTTACCTTTAATGCTAGCTCATCTTGTACAAATGTAATTACTGTATAGTTGCTTTATATCACCATATCTTACGAAGTACACCAGTGGGCCCCGCTCAGCCCCTAGGGACTAGAGCAGTGTTCTGATCTGCATTATTTCCTCTTGGTTTTATCTCCATTCCTATAAAGTCTCTTGAGGAGGAGGAAGTTGTACATTGTTTTCAATTTTCTGATACCTAGTTCTAAATTTCCTATAACTGAATACAGTCTCCTGGCTGTTCATCCTAGCTTACTGTCTTTCCTTATGCAAATACCTTGGTGAGTGCTATGTTCTGTGGCAGGACCACTTGGCTGGGGAACTGGGTTGGGTTGCTACAGATGATGCATAATGTTCATTAGAAATAGTGTCTACTAAACTGGCTACAGTGGTGCATGCTTGTGTCAGGATGCTGAGGCAGGAGGAAAACTTGAGCCCAGGAGTTCCAGCCTGGACAGCATAGTAAAGACTTCATCTTAAAAAGTAAAAATAAATGTAAATAGAGCCTATTGAGACAAAAATTAATAGCTGTCTTTAATATCCATTCTTCTACTCTTTTTTACCTACTAGTAAAAGACACCCTAAATAGTAATAGTAAATATGGCTCCATTTCCAGGCTCCCTTGTAGCTGTGTGATCAAGTCTTGGCTATATGGACAGCAGAGCCATATATAACTTCTGGGCAATGCCCTTCCCAGCTGCTTCTAGCCTTCCCAGTGACAGGTAGGAGCTAGAGCACCCTTGTGGATCAGAGAAGGAAGTCATGTTCTACCACCCACCTTCTGAATGGCTATGATAGATAAATCATTCTTTTTATGTTTTTTTGTCACATGACTCTTTTTTTTTTTTTTTTTTGGTGCCAGGGATTGAACTCAGGGGTACTCGACCACTGAGCCACATCCCCAGCCCTATTTTGTGTTTTATGTAGAGACAGGGTCTCACTGGGTTGCTTAGCACCTCGCCATTGCTGAGGCTGGCTTTGAACTCGCAATTCTCCTGTCTCAGCCTCCCTAAGTGCTGGGATTACAGGCTTGAGCCACCGCGCCTGGCTTGTCACATGACGATAGAGACCTTTGCTATACAAATCATCTTCAGCGAAGGTTCTGAGAGTATGGACTCAGACTCTTCTTCATCAATCTGCACTGCAAGCTCTACATGGTTAAAAACTAAGTGGGACCTGGAGGAAACTCCACTGAATCTGGGGCCATCTTGTGCAATAAACTCTCTAGCTCACATTTGGCCCTGCATATCTCTTTCATTTCTTCATTTCCCTTTGGCTATGGCTGATAGCCTTGGCTATAGACCTTCAGAGGCCACTCATGCTCAGAGCTCTTGGGATTCAAGTTTGAGAGCATGACAAGGTAGGAGGAGAGGGGCTGTGGCCAGGAGGAACACTGTTCCAATTATAAATACATTCCTACATTGCCTGGCTTAGAGGAAAAAGTACTGTGCTGGGTTTGGGAGTTGATCCTGGCTCTGTCACTCACCAGCTATATGATCTTGAGCAACTCTCCTCCCTGAGCCAAACGAGGGAGTTAGACAAGATGATTTCTAGAATGTCTTCCAATGTTAGCATTCTATAATGTGACAATTCCATGACCAGCCTGTGGCTCCAGTGTCATCTTCAATACATGAATCAGAGGCCCATATCTGTACTAAGGGCTGAACAGAATAACTATACTCACTTATTAGCTCACTGAACAGAGAAAGGGGTCCTGATGTAAGGAGAAGGGGAGAGGACATGAGGGCAGAGGTGAAAGGCTCTGCAAAGGTGTCAAGTGACAAAGATCCTTTTTTCTAGTCTCTCTGGGGCTATGTGGATTGTGTGCCTGCATGTACGCATGCATGCACACACACACACACACACACATGTGTGAAATCTGTGAGAGCACATAGTTACTGAAAAAATATGCCCCTTGTGTGGGACCAAAGCACAAAAGAAGGTAAGAATGAGGGGAAGGACCAGCACAGTTTTGGAGCTTGCTTTATGACCTTGAATGTGTTGCCAAGGTTTTGGGCCTCAGTTTCCAATGACATGAAACAGGGACAGTAGAAACACCTTCTTGAAGCATGGGACTGTTCATAAAGTACCTGACACAGTGGTCACTGAGTTGATTCTAGCTCCCTGGCTCCCTCTCTCTTAGCAACTCCTGACAAAAACAGACTGCCTGATCAAGGCTTCTACTTACTTCCAGCTGCCACACGAACTTTCTGCCTTCTGTCCCCTGGGATTTCCCTCTCTTTTCCTGTGTTTCTCTTACAGATCTCTATCCCTCCCCTCATCTGCGGCAAAGTTCTCCCATCATCCTTCCTTCTTTACAGAGGGCAGGGAAAGGTGGGGTTATATAGATGCCCAGTGATATTTCAGAAGCTCTAATTAAGGGAAGATTATGCATGCCATTTGAATTTTAAAAGGGATTCAGCTCAGAATGAATAAAATGCTAACTTCTCCCCTGTCTAACCCACTCACCCACATACCCTGGGGCAAAATGAAACATAACTCAGTTTCTCCAGGAAAGGCATCAGATGGCAGGTCATTCTGGTCAACCAGCTGACAGCCATGGCACCCACGGTCTTGGCAAATGTCGATCCTGTCATGTGTCCTCCCTCTTGTCACCTCTTTGTTAGCTAGAAGTAGATAGATGAAAATGACTACATTGTGCTGAATCCTGCCTCAAATGGAAGCTACATATTCTGTTCTACAAACAGGTGGCAGTGTGGATTCCAGGCTGTGTGGCCACTGTTGACTGCAGAGAAATTTCCAGTCTACAGCCATGAAAGTGTCCCATTTTGTCTGACCTTGGAAGCTGAGCAGGGTTAGGCCAGGTATTAAGAATCTTCTTTAACATCTGTCTCTGAGGCCCCCCTCCCTTCTTTGCTGCAAACCACCCCCACTGCCCCTACTGCCCCAAGAGACCCCTGCCAACTCTTGGTAAGCCAAGGACAACTGCACCTCATTCCCAAAACAATTCCCAGGGCATCCCGGCAAATGTACACACAGATACATGTTGTATACCCATACTCTCTTAAGGTTGGCCCTGAGCGTTTGTTTTGTGCTATTTCATATGAGTGGACTATAGTATCCAGCTGTGTAGACTATAGTATCCAGCTGTGTAGACTATAGTATCCAGCTGTGTAGAGCTTGTGCTGTCAGCCTCTGGGGCCCTTTAAACACAGCTATTTTTGTGGTCCTACTTCAACACTCACAGGGGTAACTCTACTCTGAACTGGGTCTTAGGCCAGTAGTTCCACTCTCTTGGCCTGGATCCTCTTCAGTCAACTAAGTGTGAGTCTTGTTGGTACTTTAGTTATTTTTTCAGGGACAAGTTCATTGCTATAGTTTGAGGAATTCTAGGAAACAAAAAGCACACAGGTGAAACAGTACGAGGTATTAGCAAAGGGGACGGTGATGTTCTAAGAGATGAAGCAAGAGACCAATCCTCAGAGATCTGAGGGCACTAGGAAGTCTCTGGAATCTTCAAAGCAGCTGTGATTACAGAATAGAAATGGAGAAGCCCCTGTTGGTCACCAGAGACTTCTGGCCCAACCATATCCCATGATTCTGCAAACTCTTTTTAAGGACTTGATATCAGTTTTCCCATCTGTAAAATGGAGACTATGATTGTGGAAAACTATTTACGGCTGGAAAAAAGAAAAACTTTACTGAAGTTGTTTTCAAGTTTACCTGCAGAGGAGATATACTTAGCCTTATTTTAGCCTTACTAAAATCCCAGAGAGCTAAGCCAGCCCCTATGTTCTTTTCCGTTCTTTTACCAAGTTAGCACCTACCCAGCACAGCTCCCATCTGCAGACATTGTACAGGTGGTTGAGATGACAAAGAAAAGACCACTGTTAGGATTTCAATTCTGGCCAAGTCCTCCTACAGACTGGAAGGAGCATTCAAAACAAAACTAGCAACCCCATTGCCACGCCTACAGCGCCCTCACAGAGCACATGGCTTTTAATCTTCCTTATTATGAGTATTCATAATGCTACATCTCAAAGGTTTTGTGGCTTTTGCATTTAGCTGTGGAATAAATGCAATTCTGGAAATTGCCAGGTCACCATTATTTACTTCTACAGTTATTTTTATTTAAGAAAGCCCTTTTCCTCTGGGTTCCAACAAGAGGGCAATACTATAATTTTCTTCACTGTTCCCTTTAATGAGGCCGAAGGTCAGGCAAAGAAAGTTAGACAGTTTTAGAAGTGACCCAGCAATGCAGCTGACCTTGGCCAGAAGAGTTAAATGTAACTCACTCCTTAGGGGGATTAATTGCTCCTGGCTCCTGAAGCCTGGTTGAAAAGTGATTATCTCCATGTACTCCAACTAGGTTCAAGTTCACCATTTCTTTTCCTAGTTCATCATTTTTATTCTTAATTTGCTACCTGGGTAGGGAGGCACCTTGATCCTCTACCCCATAATCCAGGGCTCTACAATTTTCCATTGCAACTGTATTTTACAGAACCCACCATCAGCAATCCCGGGTTGGCCATGCTGGGAAGATGCTCTTGGTCCAGCAAGTTCACCTCTTTGTTTTACTCTTTACTGTTCATGTCCCACCACCCATTGCTATTGCCAGCCCTCCCAGGATGGCATCTGGTACTGTTTGATGTCTAATGTTGTGAGTGGATTAACGACCATGGAGACCTGAACTAACTGGAGTCTCTCTGAATTTCCCTCTTGTCTTGTCTTCCTGGCCCTTGGTTGGCTGAGAACAGTAGGAGCTCATAACAGACAGCATGTCATCCATTCTTGACAGCCTCGGTGCTGTAATACGGGCCTGCCAAACCCATTATGGTAATGACAGCACTGCAGAATTAGAACACTCACTCCTACATAGGCAAGGGAAAAAAATGGGGAGAGAGGGGGCAGGGTTGGAATCTTATGTGATCTTGCTGTCTATCTTTTCCTTCCTCCTATAATGTGGCATTCTTTTCTTTTCTCTTTCTTTTATTCTGTTAAAGAGATAAGCAAGCATTCAATCGTAAACCCTGAACTGAGCCAATGAGTTTTCAGGGAAGGTGATGGTATCACTTGGGTCTTGGGGAACCATCTGAAAGAGATTATTGTGCCTCATGGTGGAGGAAGGAGTGTCACTCCATTGTCATCTCCCCAAATGGGGCGTGTGTACACAGAAGCTCTTTGCTGGGGCCTGGATAATCTCAATAGGCACTGACAGAATTAACTTTCTGCCTTGGGCTGAGGGACATGGGGGGTTGCAAAACGTAATGATCATTTTTCCGACTGGGGATCATAAAGGACTGTTGGTAATTATGATAATTAAAGTGATTTGCTTACAGTAATTAGTCCCTAGGTTTCCCTCGAGGAAGTAAGACAAAGAGATTTCTCTGTTGTGCGTATGGGCAACTGAGGCACACAGAGCTGGGACCAAGCACTAGTTCTGTTTGACTTCAAGAGACCGGTCTAGGCAAATAGACTGGGGACTCTGTCTAGACGAGGTGGTGCTGAAGTGGCTGTTTCGTGGGTAAAGGTGCATTTAGTATGAGATGTACAGGGCTGGTTTAAGGCAACAAATGAGACGGCCTGGCCCAGGACATCCTGAGCGCCTGCTGAGTGTGGATATTTAGCTGGAAGCATATATCAGTGGAGGTACTAGGTTTTCCAGGGGCTGCCAGGTTCAAATGGGGAGGCAAAGTGCTCATAAAGAGACAGTGAGCCTCACAATCAGCCTTCCTGCCAATGCTTTGCAACTATGCACCTGGCCCAAGGATCAAAGGACTTGAAATAATTGAGCATATTTTCTACCAAATCTGATAGGGAGCACTGGTAGCATCCTTGGGACACAAGATAGAGCTTATGCATACGACTAATGATCAGGCTACAGAGAGGGAGACCCCTGGACTCTTGCCTCAGCTGTGGCCATTGGGTCTGCTTCCCAGGGGCTGTGAAGGCCAGGGACGCAGATGCACAAGGGATTCTAGAACAGGAAGAACAAGAAGTCTTGAGCCTCAGGTTTGAATCCTGGTTCCTGCTGTGTGACCTTGAGCAGGTTGTTTATCCTGTCTATGCCTTAGTTTGCCCATGAATGGGGATAATGATACTAACAACACAGGGTCCAGAGCGTTGTAATATTGGATGGGTGTTAGTTTCCTTTCTTTTACTATTTGTGTGTGTGTGTGTGGGGGGGTGCCCACACACTTGCAAGTGCATGCATGTGTAGTGGGATGCTGAAGGAGGAAACCTAACACCACAGAGTGCTAGGCAAGCACTCTACCACTGAGCTATGTCCCCAGCCCTCTTTTTACTCCTTTAAGGGACCACCTCAGACATTCAGTCAGTTAGCAGATACCTCATTGAGAACCTACTACGTGTTCAAACTAGTGCTAGAGAAGTTTTACTGAGGAAACTTACCAGAAGAATCAAATGAAAAACTATTTAGAATGTCGAAAAACTATATAGAGTTCTCCATAAAAATCAGTTAATGCTATATGACTAACTATTTGGTAAGAAAAGGTTCAGGCACAAGAAACTGTCAGACGGCAATCGAAGCAAAAGATAATCATATGCTACATTGTCTGGTGAGAATGATAAGTTCTCTAGTGTCTCCATAAGCTACAGGATAAAGTCCAAATAAACACAACAGCTTATGTCATCAGCTCCTGGAATGTCTCTCTCTCATCCTCAAAGTTTGTTCCTTATAGCAGCCTTGTCTAGCAACTATCCTTCAGTCATTTAGCCCATCCTTCATTCCATTCATCCATCCATCCACCTGCTTAGTCCACAAATACCGATTGCTTATTATGTGCAGGCACTGAGTGTCCCAGTCTCTGGGAATGCCAATATATCAGTCAGGCAGGCTGAGAATCTCATGAACTTATGGTTTAGTGTGTGTAGAAGAGACAGATCATATAATGACATAAATAAGATGGATTCAAATAGTGTGAAGTACAAGGGAGCACATCAAACAGGCCAATGAGAAGGAGAGTGTCTGGGGGTGGTTTGGAAGACTCCTTTAAATGAGTGGTCAGGTTGGACCCTTGGAGAATGTGACATATGGGCTGAGAACCAAATGTGAACTCCTGTCTCCTCAAACTAAGGGGGTAGTGAAGCCAAGGAAAGAGTTCTGGGTAGATGGAACTGCTAGTGCAGTTTCTGAGGAAGGAATGATTTGGGGGTCCTTCCAAACAAAAAGAAGGCTTCTGTGGATGGAACATACAGGTGCTGGAGAACAGGTGATAAGACATGTTATCAGAGCAGGAAACAGGACCAGATGTAGAGGACCATCCATGTGAGTCAGGGCAGGAAGTTGAGATTGCTTCCTATACAATGTATGACAGCCAGTAAATACTTTCAGCAAAGAAATCACACAGTCTGCTTCATATCTTCTTTTTAAATGATCACAACTTGTAGTTTCCAAAATACACATTTTCATGCTTCTACATAGCTGTCCCCTGGGACCTTATTTACCTGTCAGACTCTTCTCAGCGTTGAACTCTTATCTCAGGAGCATCTTCCTCACAGAAGCCTTCCCTGCCTTTTCTGCAGGCATTACACCCTGCCAGTCACTCCTTTTCCTTGCTCCCATGCTTCCAATACACCTCGAATAGTGCATATAATTGAATACATCACCATTACCTGCTCGCATGTGTCTCCCCTAGTGAAGAAGCTGGAACATGGTAGGGGCTTAATAGATTTGATAAGGGCCAGTAGTCAGGGTAGACTTCATGGAGGCAAATCTTGAAGGATGAGTAGAATTTTGATAGATGATAAAGAGAGGTCAGAGTCACACAGATCCTGTAACATCTGCTTAAGTCAATGTGAGACGTGATTGGAAAGATATTTTTACAGAGAAAAGGAGCCCACCCCCAGTGAAAACCACAAGACCTGCACTTTTCTTCAGCCCAACAGGAACACAGGCAGTTAATGAGAATGATAGATGAGGCTTTGCATATGATATTCATGCATTCTGCATATTTTCATTTACCACTGAAATGCATGGACAGACTTCTCAATCCTCTCCTTCCTTCTTTCTTTTATTTAACAAATTTTAATTAAATGTCTCTTGAGCATCATGCAGGATGCTAGGCCCTGTGATGGATAAGCAAGTAGAAATTTTGTTTTAGTGAGTTCATATATAACAGTATCCAGGGGAGAACTGGACGAGGACAATGGTTTCCAATTCTGAAATCAGATCATGTGAATGTGAATAGTGTCTCTGATGAGTTGTACTCTCTTGAGAAACTGCTTTAACCTCTCTGAGTCTTGATTTTCTCATTTGTGAAGTAAGGGTAATATTATATAAGTTCCCCTCTTATGCATAGGGGATATAATTCAAGACCCCCCCAAAAGGATGCCTAAAATCACAGTACCATACACTGAATGATAATGAAAATACTGCTAAGTGACTAGTGGGTTGGTAGCATATACAGTGTGAATATATTGGATAAAGAGATGATTCACATTCCATGCAAGATCAAACAGCATGGTGTGGAACTTTAACATGCTACTTAAAAAGGCATGTAGTTTAAAAATTAAATTTTTTCCAGACTATTCCATTTAATATTTTCAGACTGCAGTTGACCTTGAGAAACTGAAACTATGGAAGCAAAATGTGGGTCAGGGGTGTCTACCACCTAATAGGGTGGCTTGACAGGGTGCTGGGCACACAGCTAGATCTCTGTGAATATTAGCTATTTATTATTATTTCTCCCAGATACACCTATGGGAAGATTTATAGATTCCATTAAAAATACCCTATGCTGGGCACAATGGCACATGCCTGTAATCTCAGCAACTCAAGAGTCTGAGGCAGGAGTAGCATGGATTTGAGGCCAACCTGAGCAACATAGCAATACCCTGTCTCAAAATAAAAAATAAAAAGGACTGGGGAATGTAGCTCAGTGGTGGAGCACCCGAGTTCAATTGTCAGTACCAGGAAAAAAACATTCCAGTTTGGGTGTGTTCAAATTCCTTCCTTCCCAAATTCCAAGCTTTTAGAACCCAAGTAAGATACAGCTTAAACTGGGACAGTGGTGGGAATGCTGAGTTGGGTGGGGAGGGGCTAAGAGCTCCCTCTTTGTGTTTGTAAAGGGTTCACCTTGGCTGGCTCTTCAGTTCTAAGCAGAATCCACCCACTTCCTTCCTTTTTCTTCTCTTGCCTAAAATATGCCACAGAAAGATCATAAATTGATCTCCCCCTGAACTACAGACACCAGGAAGGGTCTTCAGGGTGGTTCCCAAGACTTCTGCCCCTTCTCTGCTAGTCACTCACTTCTCTTTTCCTGTCACTATGGTCACAGCCACCGTTGGGGTCAGTGAGTGGGTTGAGAGAGCTCAGACATGGTATATGGTGTGATTCATTTGCACCAGGGGATTCTGAATAGATAATAATCATCTACAAATGGAAATGAACAGAATCTTTAAAAAAAATGTCTTGATGGTTATAAAATGGAAGGCAAAGCACACCATGTCTCTTGTGAGTAATTACAGAGGCAGCCTTTTATGCACAGGTTTGGAATGACCTGATATTTCCACCCAGTCAGGCTGAATGAGACAAGTTCCCTCAACTTTCAGTCTGAGATCCTCAGTTCTTTTTCTCAAGGATGGTGTGTTATTCAGCTTTTCATTGCTGTGACCAAAATACCTGACAAGAACCACTTAGGGTTTCAGAGGTTCAGTCCATGGTCAGCCAAGTCCATTGCTTTAGGCCTAAGGTGAGGTTGATTTGTTATGGCAGAAGAGCCTAGTGGAAGAGCAAGGTGCCCAGGAAGCAGAGAGAGGGGAAGAGACCGCAGCGGGGATGAACTTTTCTAGGGCATGTGTTCAGTGATCCACTCCTCTAGCTATGCCCTTCTGCCCACAGTTACCAGTCAGTCAATTCAAACTAGGATGGACTGATTACGTTACAGCTCTAACAATCCAATAATTTCACCTTTGAATATTCCTGTATTAACACCAGAGCTTTGGGGGACACCTCATATTCAAACCCTAACAGATGGCATTTGAGGAAGATTCACTTTGGCACCTTTCTGAAACCCTCTTCTTGGTTCCACATTATATCCTAGAATTGAAAATCACCACCATTCGAAGACAGAAGGAAGTGGAATTCACATTAATTACAAAGCAAGTCTTTTGTTAGCAGCTTTTATTTTCCATATCTCAATCCATCCTTAAACAGTCTAGCAAGGAAGTTTTATTTCCTCACTTTTTAAAAAATAGATGAGGAAACTGAGGTTTTAAGAGGTTAAATGACTTGCTTGAGGCCAGATAGCAGAAATGAGATTTAGCTTTGCAGTATGTGTTTATGGGGCTCATAACCTTTTCTAGTAGACAATGTTCCGGCACTTCTCCCTCACAGTATTTAAAATTGTTATTAATTATCCACCTGATTATTTATTGGCCTCCTTTCCTGTCTTTGATGTAGGGTTTACCAGGACAGGGAGACACTGTCTTTTGCATTCAGCACTATATAGTCAGTGACTATCCCAATGATAGGCAGTCCATTCATTTGCTGAGTGAATGACTTGTTCCCCTGTCTGACATGAATCATGGAAGTAACCAATATAAGACCATGTGATGATCAAGCAGTATCTTTATTAAAATAAACAAATAAGTAGGTGTGGTGGGGCATGCCTATAATCGCATGGACTCAGGAGGTTGAGGCAGGAAGTTGAAGCAAGCTTGAAGCCAGCCTCAGTAACTTCATGAGACCCTGTCTCAAAATAAAACATACAAAGGGCTAGGGATAGAGTTCAGCAGTAGAGCACCCCTGGTTCTACCCCCAGGCCTGTAAAAACAAAACAAAACAAAACAAAACAAAACCATAAAAACCCACAGCACTTTCACATGAAGCACTAGACTTGGTACCAGCTAAACCGGGTAGTCTTGGTTGGTAGTCATAAATTTTGTCTTGCAGGAGTCTTCCTCTGAAACAGAGGAAGCCCATCTCTATAATTCCTTTGTTCACAGGCTGAGCGTGCATCACTAAAAAACAATATCTTGCCTTAGCTATATATTATTATCCTCAAATGCAATCCAGTTTCTCTAAACCTCTTCCTCTTCTCCTGCATCCTAGGGTAAAGAGGAGGAGGCCCTCTCAGGAAACCATGGCCTTTCCACCTTGCCTAAGGAAAGGGAGCTGCCAGCTGATTCTCTTGGCAGACAGCACTGGAGCAGACTGTCATCAATGGCTGAACTCTTCTCTACTTTAGACTCCTACACCTGAGCTGGTTTAGATGGCTTTAATGAAATCTTCAAGTGTTAGTTGGGAGGAAAGATGCACTACAAATTCAAAACAACTTTGGTAGTAGGAGGGCTTGAGAAGAATGCCAATTCCATCCTGGTCAATTTTTTTAAGACCAGACTGAAACTGGAGACTGCTTAAGATGGATTCTGGGATACAGTACAACAAGCAGCAGACACACAGGGGAATGACTGGGCTCAGCGGCACCCTGAAGGCAAGGAGGGCTTGCGATTTGGGGAAGAGGTTTAGGAGGGGAAACTTTAGTTGCTCTTTTTCTAACATGCTTTTGACACCTATGCTATTCGGAGGACATGAAATGGCCTGCCTCACCTCCTGAGTCACTCAATGAGGCCCACAGGGCAGGAGGGCTAGTGAGCAGAGTCAGGGTGGGTAGAAAAGAGCAAAGGTGAGTGGCAGGTGGCTAGCTGATGTTTTTCAAGAGGCATCTATCTTCTTTGTGCTCCTCCTGACCTCTCACCACCTCAGTGTTGGGAACGTTGGAGGCCAGGCCAGCATTTTTGAATGTGGTCTGCAATATCCTGGGCTGTGGTTCTGGTGCTTTCTGCTTTACCTGCCCTTGGGGATTTCTTCCCAGATTCTAAGTAGCTATTTCTTTGCTTATTAGGCTTTAAAGCCCTTGTCCCTAGTGCACATACTATGCGTAATGTATCTCCATTCTCATAGTTGGACTGGGAATCTGCTTGTTCCCAGGTGATTCTTGTGAACATTAGAATTCAAGTCCTGAGATTCCATCATCTGGGGTCAAGTAGAGGGAGCACACAGTGGAAACATTTAGTGATGCTGATGTTGAGCAGACCTCCAAGGGCATCACAGTTCTCTAAAAGTTTTTAAAAGGGAAAGGACAGTCTCTGTCTCATGTACTAGAGTTGTCCAACTCCTAAAATACTGGAAACGAGGGAATCTTTGAACTCCTTAAGACTTTAATCGCTTGATTTTATAGGCTGTGATGTTTAACTTTATGTGTCTATTTAGTAGGGCCATGGTACCCAGATATTTACTCAAACATTCTGGATGTTTCTGTGAAGGTGTTTGGGGGTGAGATTAACATCTGAATGAGTAGCTGAAGTAAAACAGATTGCCCTCTCTAATGTGGGTGGATCTCATCCCATCAGTTGAAGGCCAGAAGAAAACAAAAAACTGCCTTCACCAGATCAAGAGGGAATTCTGCCAGCAGACAGTCTTTGGACATATATTGGCTCCTTCCTGGATCTCCAGTCTATAGCCTGCCATGAAGTTGAGACTTAGCTACAGCCATCATTGTATAAGCCAGTTCCTTAAAATAAATCTCTCTCTCTCTCTTTCTATTTATATATATAAAGGAGGAGGCACTCTCAGGAAACCATGGCCTTTCCACCTTGCCTAAGGAAAGGGAGCTGCCAGCTGATTCTCTTGGCAGACAGCACTGGAGCAGACTGTCATCAATGGCTGAACTCTTGTCTACTTTAGACTCCTACACCTGAGCTGTGTATACACATATATACATAAAATCTATATGTCTTTATCTATATATAAAACATTGTGATAGTTAGTTTTCCATCACTATAGCAAAATACCTCAGTTAATTAACCTATGAAGAAAAAAGTTTTATTTTGGCTCATAGTTTTGCAGATTCAGTTCATGATCAATTGATGTGGCAAAGTAACACATCATCATAGAAGCTTGTGGCAGAGAAAAACTGCTTGTATCACAAGCTCAGGAGCAAAGAGAAAGAAAGGAAGGGATGGAGGTTCCCAAATTCCCTTAAATGGCACATTCCTACTAGGCCCTACCTCTCGAAGGTTCTACTACCCCCTAATAAGACCAAGCTGGAGATCAAGCCTCTAATATATGGACTTTTGGGGGACATTTAAGATCCACACTATAGCGCATAACCTGTTGGTTCCATTTCCCTGAATAACCCTGGCTAATTCAAGGTACAGAGGTGCTAAAGCTGGATCCAGATCCCAACACACTACAGAGACATGGAATTAATGGATTCAGTTCAGCTTTCCTACAAGAGGGCTCTAGCTCTCACCATGGAAGGGCATCGAGCTGTATGTATATGTGCATATGTTCCTGTGAGCTCCCTGGAGGCTTGGGGCCCACACATCTTATTCCTCTCTATTGTCCCAGCCCCTAACACTGAACTTGACAGATAGTCAGTGTTTAGTGGGTGATGGATGAATGGATGAAAATGAAAAATTCTGTGACTCTAAGCTATTCTGATATTCTGGGGTCTTTCCAAAGCTCTAGGCAGAAGAAAACATCCTGGGGAGGTGAGGAGTTTGTCTTTCCCCTGTCTTCCCATCCCCCAGTGAATATATTGTTAAATAGGAAGAAGGCCAGGGGAGAAGCTATAGTGCCTCTGACTGGAGGAAGAAGTGAATCAAGGAACAGAGAACCCTTGGTGGCTGCCACTCCCTCTGCTAGGTATTTGTGTTCAGGCACTTGCATTTAATTAATATTTGTGTCAACATGAAGAATTGCTATAAAGTTTTTTTTTTAATAAATGAAGAAGGGATAGGAAATTCAGATGGGGGTTAGGGATGGGTCCTAAAACCTAACCTTAATCCAGCAGGAAAACAGTTTCTAGAACACTTCATGTGTAAGAGAAGGGAGAAAGAACTCAAGTATGTGCTAGTGACCACTGCAGTCACCTTTAGCAGGGTCCTCTGTGGTAGCAGAATAGAACCTTCATGGCCCTTGGGATGGGCTTTATTCTTACATATGTAGAAAAAAGAGACCTTGGAGGGGTCTGGCTTAAATTCCATTACAGAGTTTTGCTTTGGTTGTAGAACTCTGAACCACCTGTGCTGGGAACACCAACACGACCTACCCAAACTTAGTGCAGTGTTGTGTGCAGTATGCGGATAGTGAGGCTGTGAGTGGATTGGGGATGCAACACTCAGCACCCCAACACTATATTTATATGACCCATGTCTTCCCCAGGGCAGGGGAAGAATGGGGCTCCTGTCAAGTTCTTTCAGCTCCAGCTGGAAAAAAACTCCTGTGGACAGCTGAGCCCTTGGGCTGGTTGCTTTGTCCAGGGCAAGACTGTCTCAGACAGAGACTCATCTTCTGAACCAACTGGATCTGCATTCTAAATGGAAACCAAGCTGACAGCCTGGCTCCTGCTGAGCCCAGCTTCACACTCCCTCAAGCTTCTATTTTTAAAGTTGCTGCTCCTGCTCCTGTCTGTTCCTTAAGTCTTGGCCATTGCCTGTAAACTGCACCACCCAATAGTACCCTCAGATGGACCTCTACAATATCCCAGAAATCCTAAATGTGGTTTGTATTGACAAAATAACAAGTTTCCCAAGATGCTGTGGGTGACCAGTTGTCCATCAGCCTTCAGTTTTCCTAAGCATTTGGGGTAAATACACAACAAATACCCACCTCCCCAGTCCCAGCCCCAGGCAGGGTCTTCATTCTTAGACATCATTGCATTTTGCCTCCCAGCTTTTTTTCTGCAAAAGAATATTCAAGCCATGGGAGGTCAGCACAAGGAGCTGTGTGCCAGATGTACTCACTTAAGGAGCCAATTGATTTAAAAAATCCAGATAGATGTGTTGGAAGTAGGTTCCCAAGAGCAAAATTGAATTCTCCCCAGTCCCACTGAGTTAAGCACCAAGTTACATATCTTTTCTGCCAGCATGGGCACTTTATATACAGTAAACTTTGTGTAGGGGATGTAGGCTGGCAACTCCTTGACGGAGGTGCCCATCCTTATCCCCATGAGATAAATATGAGTCCTGGGCAGTGTTGCTGCCCTTCTATTCCTGTAACAACCTGGCTTTATTCATCTGCTCCTCCCCAACTTGCCTAATTCATCCTTCCTGGTGTATCTGAACAGCCCAATTCAGGGCCAGCCCGGCTGGCTCACTGCTGGGTCCTCAGGCCCCACTAGCATTTCTGGTGCATAGGAGGTGTTCAAGAAACACCGCCACCCCATAAAAGAACATCTTTCATGGACCAGGTATTGGAAACTGACTTATGTATGCACGCATTGTATTACTTTTTATTTTTTAACCCAACACGGATCTCAGAGGTAGAAGTGCTATTATTTGCATTTTTAAAAAATTTTGTTTTTATATAATAATTTTGTGTTATTGGGGATACAGTGTGATATTTTGATACTTGTATACAATAAAGGAGGGAACTGAGCTGGGGTAGTGGAGCTGGGATTTGATTTCATATTTTCTCAAGCCAAGCGTGGGGTTTGTTCCCATATCACACTGGCAACATTCCTGCTCTTTTTGCCTGAAGAACTCTGAAAAACTGGTAGTGCAGATCCCTGACTCTCCTAGCTCAGGGAAGGTGAGATGGCTGAGACAATAGCCCTGCCTGTGTAGGCCAGTGCTGTGGACCAGGAACCAGGATCCTGGGGCAGTTATGCCTAAGGGAAGTTAGGCCTGGCTTGGGAAATGGTGGGGTGGGGTGACCTTAATTTGGGGAGCTCCCACAATCTCTGCCAGCTCTGTCAGGGTCCTAGCCTCTAAGAGCTGGTCTGGGCTTGACCACAGGTGACTTCCCTTCTATGGCCACCATGGGGGCAGCTCTACTATTTCCCAAGTCCTACCCCATGCCCTCTGCACAGGGAAGATGTAGGAGTGTGTTTAGGGAGTGTCTGCCAAGGGGCTGTGGGGGAGCCACAGACTCAGTGTCAAAACCCCTGGGCTTTGGATCTTCCTTAACCAAGTGATGAATGCTTGTTAGACCTTGGTTTTCTGCTGGTAAAGTCAGTGACACCTGCCCAGGAGGGTGTGAGAGTTGAATGAGATGATGCCCAGTGCCATAAAAATATGTCTTAGCAGAGATGGGGCATTGCTTCAGGGTACTGGCTGCAAGACCAGGTCTTTACTGGGTTTCAGGGCTTGATGGGTCAATGCTAAGGTTAATCCAGGACCCTTAAGAAAAACTGAGTCTTTCTCTAGCAATAAGCCTTAGCATGGTCCAATGCCAGGGTATCTTTCCAAAGCCAGGGCAGAACAAGCAAGTCCCTGAGACACGGAGGATTTGGGGTCAACTTTTCAAACCTCAGGGTGATCCAAAGAGAAGAGAGAGCCTGATTATGGCCTACTCTCATTCCTTTCACAGAGACCTGTCCCTGCTGTTCTTTCCCATGGAAAGCATTTGCAGACCAGCCCTGCTGATGGGGCTCACACTTCGCCAGCATTGTCCCAGCTTCCATGGACCCTGCCTGGGGCAGCACAGCTTAAGTTCAGGGTAGCAATGTCCCCAGGAGGCCTCTGAAAAGTCTCAGAAACTTGGATTTGTAATCACAGATGCCCCGTGTGGCTTCCTGAGAGATGACAGTGCTGCCATCTGTGAACTGTTCTAACCCTACAATGTTAGGAGAGACACCATCTCCTTTCCACAGGGTCCTGGTTAGACTGCAGTATGGAAATGTTCCACACCACAGAACTGGACCCAAAGCATCCGCTGTTGTGTATTGCTTGCTAATTGTTTCATATGGACAGGTTGCATTTCCCCAGCAACTTGAAGCAGGAACGGGATGCTTTTCAGTACCTCCTTAGCACATAGCACAAGGCTGAGCAGACAGGAAGCACTCAGTAAACGCCGTTCCACCGGCAGCCCTGGGCAGTCGGAAGCACAGGGACATCACCTCACATCTGTTTCCATGTTCCGACTTTCTGGATCAGGACTCAGGCACAGAGATGTTAAGTGACCTTTGCATTTTACATGGTCAGTGATTGCAGTGGTTCTCAACCTGGGGCAATTTTGTCCTTTGGGAGACATTTGGGAATGTCTGGAGATGTTGAATTATCATGACTGAAGGGATGCTATTGTACCTCCTGAGTGGAGACCAGAGATGCTGAAACATTCTACAATGCAAAATACAGTCCCCACAACTGATAATTATCTGATCCCAAATGTCAATAGCACTGAGGTGAAGAAACCCTGGGTGAACATATGGCGAGTGGCATGAAGGTGCTGTGGTTTGAGCCTGGCTTGTCCACTCTGAAACTCATGCTGGAGTTTAATCCCCATTGTGAAGTATTAAGAGGGTAGAAAGTCAACCTGATTATGGTGTTCAGAGGTGGGGTCTTTGGAATGTGATTAGATTATATAGGGTCATCAGCATGGTGCTTCCGTGACTGAATATTGGTGAGAGACCAGAGACACACAGGCATGCTCCTTGCCTCTTGCCCTGCACTGTCTCGGGACCCTGCCCATAGGAAGGACATTGCCAAATGCAGCCCCCTTGAACTTGGACCAGAACTACAAACCCAAATGAACTTCTTTTCTTAATTACTTACCCAGCCTTTGGGATTGTGTTTTTAGCAACAGAAAATGGACTGATACAGAGGGTCTGGCAGGTCTGTGGAGCAGAGAGAGTTCAGCTGTGAACTGGGAATATGGAGTTAACTGGGGCAACAATAAGGCTGGAAAAGTGGGTTGGAGCCAGGGAGGGAAGAGTCTCACTCCAGATGACAAAGCTGTGCTCCACCACCAACAAAGGCTCCCAGGGTTGTGAAGGAATGGCCAGAGTGATACCAAGCACGGTGATCTGCCCATTTCACCATGCTGCTTCTTTCCCCACCACCTGGTTTAGCAAAAATAGAGTCATGGAGAACAGAACTACAGCCACCCAAGGCCAGGCATTTTTTATAACCTTCAGGAAAAAATCAGACCCCTCTGTGAACCTGTGAGACCACACACTGGTTAACCTACCACACCATGTTATGATTATTTGTCTATGAATCGACCTTCTTGTTAGAATGTGAGCTCCTTGAGGACAGGAATTAAGTCTTAATCATGCTTACGGCCCTGATACCTTATGAGGACTAGAAATGATGGGCACAGCAGGTATAATGGCTGGATAAATGAAGCAATGAGAGGAGGCAGTCCGACTGGCTGCAGAGTTATAAGGACCAGGGTGGGCTTACCTCTGCTCTCTTTTCTCTGGTATGTAAGAAATACGTGCTCTATGTAATAAAATAATCCAAAAGAATAAAATAAAAACCATGCCACCTTGAGGATCTCCCCACCCCATGATAAAAATATTTAACATTTCAGTGGGTATCTTGCCACCCACCCTTCCTAAGGCTGTGTATTCATGAGATTCACATGCACATATTTTTCTTTTTAATTAAAATGGGATCATATATACATATTGTTCTGTATCCTGCTTCTTCACTTAAAAATATGTTGGAAACTAATACAGAGGTAGGCTGGGAGACTTGTTTTGAAGTTGTGTTTGCATAGCAATCACCTATTTTATTTAAACGACATCTTTGAAGAGGGACTCAAATGATGTGAACATCTTTCCATATCCATAAATATAATTCCACACCATAGCATTTAATGGCACAAACTAGGCAGCTGTACAGTTGTGCTATAATGTATTAAGCCAGTCCTCAACTGTTGGAAACTGTATTACTTTTATATTTTTACTATGACAACAGTGCTGTGATAAATATCCTTTTAGTGAAATCTTTGTTCATATCCCTAATTTTTCCTTAGTTTGAATTTGTAGCATAGAAATTGCTGGAACAAAAAAAGTGCATATTTTATAGCTCTTGAAAAGTATGATCACGTGACTCTCCACAAAGGTTTTGTCAACAAACATCCCCACCGGTGCTGTATGGAGAATGCCATGTTAGCTCTTTCTGAACAAAAGCTATTGCGTGGGACTTGTGGAAATACCCAGACAAACCATTTCCATTCATTCAAAGCCTGTCTCTATTATCTCAGCATGGAAGAACTGCCATCTTGCTATTTTACAGCCTAACAGATGTGAGTGCTTAGTTTTGGTATGATGAATCATGTAGTTGTGGCCATGCTTCTGAACATACCCATGAGGAAATAAATATAAAAGTACCTAGCACGGTGCCTGGTACATAGCAGAGACTCAGCAAATGCCCCTGCCTCCCATGCCCGTAATTGCTGCTGTGCTTATAGCTCTTTTCCTGCCTTATCTGGATGCTGTCTCAGGCCTCCTGTCTTGGAAACTGATAAGCCAATCTACAACACGTGCCAGAGTGATTTATCTAGACTCCAAGGTGAAGTATGCACTTCCTAGTTTAAACATAGTTTAAGTTCGTCTGCACCCACTATCCATATACTAAGGTCTGAACTTCTTGGTAATGTTCATACGGCTTCATGACCTGCCCCCAAACTCCACAGCTCCATCTCTCATAGATCTCTAATTTCCCACACTTGCCTGTGACCCAGCCATCTTACCCCTGGGTCTTCCGGCAGGATTCTATCTTTTATTTTCCTGTGATTTGTTATAAGGCTATTCTCTCTCCTGGAAACACATGCATCTCCTATCCTGCCTTGTTTGTCTGTAGAACTGTCCCCAAGGAAACCTACATTGACAACCTTTTCTACCTATCCTACCCAAGCAGTGCTGTCCTCTCCTATACTGCCAGAAAATCTTGCCCAAATGCTAATTAGAGCAAGTCTTTCATTGCATCATAATCATTGTTCTCACATGCACCTCCCCAGCCAGGCTGCTTAGAAACAGAACCTTGTTTTACTTATGTCTGTATTCTCAACACCATCAGCAAGCTAAGCTAATAAATACTTCCTGTATGCATGGATGAACTGATAATGTCCTCTCTCTCCCTCTCTTCCTCCTTCCTTCCTTTTCTCCCTTCCTTCCGTCCTCCCTTCCTTCCATCTGTCCATCCATCTGCAGGGCTCTGTCCACAACACCACTCTTGGTAACATACTAGAGTCATTGTGACACCTTCTCTTATTCAAATGGTGTTCCAGGTTTCACGGAGTGATTGATGACATGCCATAACACTCTCTTCTTAGGCTCAGGTAAATTGACCCAACCAAGTGCTTTGCCATCATCTGTATCTTCAAGGGGAGACCCAGCTGGTGGGGGGTGGAGAGAACAAGGGCTAGATGGGCTCCCCAGAGGCTCAGCAAATGTGAGCAGCTGGGGGGCAACCGAGTTCCATTTGCTTCCTAGCATGGATGGGAAGCACCATGCTCCATGTGGAAGGGAAGACTGCTTTTAGGGACTGGGGACAGAAGACACAGTGCAAAGAGAAAGGATATGACTAAGGAGAGGGGGAGATGGACATAGAAGTACAGGGATTCAGAGTCCACTGAAGGAAAACAGGGAGAGACTACAGATAAGAGGGGAGAAATGAGGAAGAAACATAAGCCCAAGTTAGCGTGCACCCTTGATTGTATGAGAAGAGTACTGCAGACGTGTGGAGGAGACAGACTTAGCTTTTTACTCAATGTAATTAATTACTTTGTGGCTTTAAATAAAAACCAGCTATTCACAGAGAAGCCTGACAGGGTTTCTTTTAACTTAATGTTTGCTGAACCATCCCTTCTATCTCACTTACCTGATGTGGAACATATGCTGGGATCAGAATGACAGAGAATAAATCACCAGATTTGCTTGGCTTCTTTGAAAAATGAATTTGGGGGCTAAGATTTCTCATCAGTATATATCTTCCCCGAGCAGCCTCGTGACAGGGCAGTGAACATGGGGGATGTCCTGTGCTCAGGTAAGCAGGTATCCAGAAGTGCCCAGATGTCTACATCTGGCAACAGATCCATCACCTTGGGACACAGGCCAACCCACCTGTGCTGGTTGACAGGTGTATCCAGGCTTGGCTTGAAAGCCTGCTGCAATCTCAGGGGTAGGATACAAATGTGGACTTCACATGAGCTCAGCTAATATATGTTGATCTTTTGGTATGCATTAGAAACATGATATGGTGAGGAGACTTAGTGGTGACAGTGTCTGTGTAAGGTGAGGTGTGGACTTTGAGTCAGAAAACCTGGGCCGAGTTTACTTCCAAACTCTGCCACTGGCAGCCTTGAATGTGCCTCAGTTTCTTGACCTGCAAAATGGGATGACACAGACTTAAAACTTTGTTTGCTATGAGTTCAAATGCCAATAATCCTCTCTCTGCTCTGGCTTTCTCATTCTCACTACTGGGTTTCAGTGAATTATTAAGTTCTAACACAATGCCTGGCCTATGACAGATACTAAATGAAAGATCCTTTCCCTTCCTGGATAGAAACCTAGAGGTTTTAAGAGCTCCAAGCCTCTGGGCTGTATGGGAAGGAAAGGCGATAAGTATTTTTAACTCTGGGAATTTGGGATCTAGAAGAAAGGGTAGTGTGGATGGGCATGTGGTGTGGGTGTCAGCAGGGGTGACTTGTCCCCAGGGCTTAGCCTACATCTATCTTCCAGACTTTCTAACTGGAGCTATGAGGAAGAACATGCTCTTACCTTTCAAGTTAATATTGGCATGATGTTGAACAAATTGTCTGATCTCTCTGGGTATTGGTTTCTTCATCTCTACAATGGGGAGGTGAGTTGAACTGGATGCTTTAAAATTTTTTTTAGCATTCCTTTTCTGATTACTAAAGTCATGGATACACACTACAGAAAGCTTGGAAAATACACATGAAAGTATAAACAAGATAATCAAAACTACCCATTATCCCACTACTCAGAGAAAAACCACTGTTCATGTTTTGGTGTGTTCTGCTTTCCCTGGGTGTAGTGTATTAGAGAGGAAAATCATACTGTGTTTACAATTTTGTATCGTAAGCATTCTCCCCATGTCATTAAGGAATTATCTGGACCTCATTTTTAAGTTTCCTTCTGACACTGAAATTCTATGAAGAATGGGGCTCATCTCCTTTGCTATTAAAAAACATTTGTTCTCCTACAGCAGCAGGCATCATATGGAAGAAGGTGCCCTTGGATGGTGGCTCTCAATTCCCTTTGGCCTATGTATCATGCAAGGACACCAAAGGGCTCCTTGGACCACCTGGCTTACCCACATTGATTTAGCACCTTAGCTCTTGAGAATAAAGGGGAATGCAGAGATGCTCTGGAAGAGCCATCAACAGAGATGATGCTTAAAAAAATTAAATATCATCAAGAATGACCTTACACATTGGCAGAAGAAGGGACTACCTATAAATAGAATTTCAAGGGTAGAGTTACTAAAAATTTTCCTAAACTTCCCTTTCCCTTTTCCCCTGGCTGTGAATGTTCAAAATGCCTTTATCATAAACAAGGCTTCTTGTTACAAAGTTAAGGTACAATGTAAAATAAAATTAATTTTGGAGAAAGTTAACATAAGGACTATAAGGTTCACTATAAGGTTACATAGTGGACCATGTGGACCATGGTACATGCTCAGCATGTGTTTTTCTTTCCCTGGGATCACAGGATGACCACTGCTTAGCCTTCCTAGAAACTGGGGATTCAAGCCATGAGACTGAGTTCTGGCCATGGGCATGTAAGTAGAGGGACTATAAGTGACTTTTAAAGCTTGGCCTAAAAAACAATCCTGCATTATCTTTCAGTTTTCTATTCCCCCCTGTCCCCACTTTGGGGGCCACAAATTCAAGTTAATATAACTAAAAGTAGAGTAGGTTTGCCCAAATTGCCTCAGAATCTGATATGAATGAGAAATAAAGCTTTGCTGCATTAAGTTAACTGAAATTTTGGAGTCTGTTGATTCTGGCAGCTTAGCCTAGTTTATTCAGACTAATACTGAGATATCAATAACTGACAACAGCTCCTTTTGTGAGACCAGGTTTGGGTGTTAGGTAAGGGGTGAGAGAAAGTACAGAGTCTTAAACTTGGTTGGGTGGAAATTCAGTTTGGAGAGGGCAAGGGGATGCTACAGTTTGTAGAGCGACCTTTTTGTGAATTTCTAAAAGGAATCCCCAGGCTAATGACACTACGCTGTCCATGAACATGGGGACTGAATAGTTAAGTGAATGCAAGGCAGATGGTAGGAGCCAGGTTTCTCACCTGGAGAAGGAGTTGGACTGGAGGTTACAGAGAAGCAAAAGCAGAAGGATGTATGTGGTAATGGATGAGAGTTGGAGACATCAGTATGAACTAGCGTTTACCGTAGATGGCTACCCAAGGAAATATTTACACATGTGCGTATATATGAGTGCTAGTATACACACATGCACCTCCTTGCTCTGTCTGCTGACAGGGCCTATAAGTAGTGACACTCTTGGAGCATCAAGGACACCAAACACCCAGATTTTGGTTTCTAATGCCATCTCAAATAAAAAGTCCTTGAAAAAACATGGCTGGTTCTAGGACTAGGGGAGGAAATAATACGGGGTGAGCCTCGAACATCTTATTGTGCCAGAAAACAAGGAAGTGCTTTGTGTTACTTTTCCAGGGCTTCCATAACAAATTACTACAACCAGGTGTCTTAAAACAACAATCTATTCACTCACAGTTCTGGAGGCTAAAAGCTTAAAATTAAGGTATCTGCAGGGCCATCTTCCTTTGGACCCTGAAGAGGAGAATCTTTCCTTGTTTCTTCCTGGGTTTGGGTGTTTATCCAGGCAATCCTTGGCATTCCTTGGCTTGTAGACGAGTAACTGCAACTCTGGCTCTGTCATCCCAGGATCTTCCTCATGCGTTGTTACTTCTCTTCTTCTAAGGACATCAAGTAAGGTCCAACCTTAACTCCAGTATGATTTCATCTTAGCCAATTATTTCTGAAATAACCCTACTTAAAGTAAGGTCACATTTTGAGGTACTAGGGGCTAAGACTTTATTTTATTTGGGGGGTACAATTCAACCCTTCACATACCCCGAAAAAGGGATGTTTTAGTCAGCTATTTTGCTGCTGTGACTAAAAGATCAGACCAGAGCAATTGTAGAGGAGGATACGTTTATTTGGGGGCTCACGGTTTCAGAGGTCTTAGTCCATAGAAGCCCTGCTTCATTCATTCCTTGGGGCTCAAGGTGAGGCTGAACATCATGGTGGGAGAGGAAAGCGGCTCACATCATGGTGAGCAGAAAGCAGAGAGAGAGACTACTCCCCAGACACAAAATATATACCCCATAGCCACATCCCACCTGCTTCTAGCTACCACTCAGTTAATCCTATCAGGGATTAATTCACTGATTAGGTTAAGGCTATAACCCAATCATTTCTCCTTCAAACCCTCTTGCATTGTCTCACACATGAGCTTCTGGGGGACACCTCATATTCAAACCATAACAAGGGAAAAAAATTCATAATGATGAGGGTAGGACAAAGCGACCCAGAAGCCAATGGGAAGAGCCTCAATGGCCAAAGATGGGACACCGAGCAACAAAGGGAACTAGATTATTAGATTATAACCCAAAGGACAAGCTCATACTGATCTACGTAAATGATTGGATCAATGAATAAGTAAAAGATAAATGGAGGAGAATGGACAAAGCATTGGTGCACAAGAATTCCAAATAGTTGGGGCAGACTTTCTGCCCTTAAGGAGGTGAAGTGTAACTCCCCATTTCTTAAGTATGGGGTGCATACAATGGCTTCCTTCCAGGAATATGGCATGAAAACTGCAGAGAAATGATAACTCCTCAGTGGGGAAACCTGGTGAACATGACCTCCGCCAGGAGATCAAGGTCTCCCTCAGGGGTGATGTCATGGTCTCAGCACTGGTGGATGTGACGAAAGCAGCACTTCAACTTAGTGACCCTCCTCCTCCAGCAAACCCAAGATCCCAGTCTGATCATGAGAAAAACACCAAACAACTGCTAGTAGGGGAATAGCTTACAGATGCCTACCAGTCCTCTTTGAAACTATGAAGCTTTCCTAAAGCAATTTGAGTTATGGTCCCAGCCAACTGAAGCTTAAGAAGACACTAAATGAAATATGGTACACTGGATGGGCTCCTGAGGCAGAAAAAAGACATTGAGCAAAAACTAAGGGAATATGAATAAGGTATAGACTTTAATAATAATACGTCAATATTGGTTCATTAATTGGAACAAATGTATCATACCAACATGAGATAATAACAATAGGGGAAAGTGGATGTGCAGTATATAGGAACTCTTTACTGTTTTGCAATATTTCTACAAATATAAAACTATTTTAAAATAAAAATATTTTTAAAATGTCACTCTTAGAATAGTAAAAATAAGTGGACATAGCCTCACAATGGGGCACATGGTATGGCTAGTGATTAGTATACTGGGTGTCAGTCTCCATGTACCTCCTCAGCCAGGTCCCTCCCTTGTGCAGTGAGCAACCTGTGTGGCAGTCTTACAGTCAGACTTCCCCTCCATCACTATTTCAGTTAAAGCTTGTTCTACATTTTCCCTTAGAGGATTGTTTTTCATTATTTACGTGAGGCCCAGTGACAGTGAGCCAGGCATCTCTCAGTATGGAAATCTCTTAATACAGCCAAAATAAACATTTTGAGTTAGGCGCGACAAATCTGATATTAATGCACTGATATGTTTCTTCCCAAGGTTGCATCCACCTCTAGCAAGGTCAGAAGCATCATTTGTCCCTTACTTGTTCATCAAGTGGCCAGAGGTGACAAGTGTTCCCAGGAGTGGGAGGGGCTTCTCTAGGGGCCTTCTTTCTAAGAGGCAACAGAGCCCAGAGGATTACCATGTGATACAATGCAGCAGTCATGTCATGTCCCTCAAATACAAAAGCAACAGCCCTGATTAAAAAACCTGCAGACTCGGGAAGCTGAGGCAGGAGGATTGCAAGTTTGAAGCCAGCCTCAGCAACTTTGTGAAATCCTTAGCAACTTAGCAAGGTGCTGTCTTAAAATAAAAAAAATGGAAAGTGCTGAGGATGTAACTCTATGGTAAAGTGCCCCTGGCTTCAATTACTAGTGGGGGAAAAAGCCTATAGAATATGTTTAAGCTAGAAAGCAGGTTGGCAGAATATACCTATGGCCAAAAATACGTTTATACTCTTTGACTCAGTAACACTACTTTTGTCAAACTAAGAAGATAATTCTAAACTCCAAAAAATTTCATTCAGTGTAATAGCAAAAGCAGCCTAAATATTTAACAGTTGAGAAATGGTTAAATAAATTAGGGTTCATAGACTTGATGGAATATTATAAAATCATTAAAATGATCATTTATGGGAATTATATAATAGAGAAATTGCATATGATAACCATGCTAAGTGAAAAAAAGGGGAAGATAAAAAATATAAGTAAAGATAATTACTACCATGTTAAAATATGCATAAGAAAAAGACTCAAAGGAAATTCACCAAAATGCTAACAGTGTTTCTATTAGACTGGTGGGATTCAAGTAAATTTTTTTCTCCACTAGTTTCCAATTTTTCTATGATGTGGTAATATTGCCTTATAATGGAAAAAAATATTTTAAAAGTGTGTCAAGTCCTGTCCCCAAATGCATATGAATAGTAGAACAGAGTTCCATTGCATTTGTTAGAAAAATGTAATAATAGTCATCAATAATAAAATAACCTTAATAAAAATTAATAGCATTAGAAAAAACACAACCCAAGAAAGAATGGGGCAATGATTTCTTAACACAGAGATACTGACTTCCTCTAGGATCAGGCTTAGGGTCTTTTTCTTATCAAAGTGATTAGAGCTTTGTCAACTTCAGCTGATTAGGAAAGCAGGGCAGCTCTAGGCTTGCATGCTGCTCGAAGATTGGCAGCCAAGTAGCAAATGCCTTGTTTAACCCTCTGCCAATGTTCCCCGCACCGGGCTCCTCCACTGATGCTACAGAGTGCTAGTTGGGCTGGTCTGGGCTTCTTGGCTGGTCTGGCTTGGAAGGCCCTTTGGACGAAGCCTTCATTTGATTCCTAACTGGGCCAGAGCTGCTGGACAGGCAGTCTGTTGCAAAGGAAAGGAAGGCCAGTAGAAAAGTGGGATGAGAAAAGGAGCTCGTCTTTCCTAATGAGCAATCAGTGGCTGCTATGCCTGCAAGAGGGACACACAGTGGCTCTGCATTCCTTTATCTAAATTAGGGGAAATCTTAGCTGGTGGAACATGGTGGGCTTTGGACTTTTGCCTGCATTAACAGTGAGGAAAGGGCTGGCCCAGGGGGCCAGTTATGTTATCAATAGGCGTGTGGGCTGAATATAATTTTAGCTGAGCCAGGGGGCCACTCACAGGAAAGAACAGCTGATGGAATAAATGGAGGAAGGACGAGATGATGGAGCCAATCAGCCTCCAGTTGGATGGGCTTTATCATCCCCCGCTGTACATGTTTATAGGACTCTGTCTGATTTGCAATATGTGGGCCACAAGGAAACAGCTTGCTTTACATGTGGGGAGTTTGCACAATTAATGATGTCACAAGGGCCAGTAACCTGGTGGCATTTACTTTTCACATAACTTCAGTCCTCGCCAAACACTAGAAACAGTAGAATCCGCCTCACCCCAAATTGACATAAACACATCCCAAACAGACAACAGAACTTCTTCAGTATTGTTTTTCTTGCCAAAGCTAAAGAAGGGAGACCCAAGTTTTCATGAGGACTTCTGGCATCTTCATGTTTTTCACTCAAGCAAAAGGAGACTGGTTCTTTTTTCCTGGAAAGATAAATTTTTAATGAATGTAAATGTTCTTTCAGTTCCTGAGTTTGGCGGACGGGACGGTACATCTTGAACAGCCAGTCTCAGGAACACAATTGTCTTGCTTCTTGTTATTTCGTTCCCTTTTCATTACCCACTGAAGCACAGATGCTCTCTGCTTATGCTTTTGTTTCTGAGCTTGCCATACCCTGAGCCAGCAGAGACAGCCTGTCTTAGAAGGGAACATTCCTGATGAGTTGGCCTCACTGGATTGTCTTCTAACAATGGAAGTGGGTCTACCCTGACACGCCTACTCTTCGCTCTGTTTCTTCTTGGCATTGGTCAAGTTCTTATTGATTAAATATCTACAGTGCAGCAGGCACTATTCTAGTTCATCCTCACAATAACCCTGCAAGACAACTATTATTACTATCATCATCCCCATTTTACAGACTGGGAAACTGAAGCACAGAGAAGTCAAGTAACTTAACTGCTGATCCATGAGAAGCCTGGCCACAGGCTTACTCATGACAATATTCTGCCTCCCATAGCACCTAACACCTGCTAGGCACTGTGTGTGTGGGGAGAAAGGATGGAGCCGGGATTGGGACAAAGATGACAAATGAATCTGGAAGGAAATTGTTTCTAACTGACCCTTTTCCATACCTATGGGTGCTGCATGCCGGGTTGCTCCACGAGTCCCAGTTCTTTTACATTTGTCTTGTTCTGGCTGGGCTTCAGCTTCCACCTGTTGGCATCAGATTTCTCTCACTAGGCTACTCAGAGAGGATGTGCAAATTGCATTCTGCATTTTTCTGCAGGGTCTGCAGCCCTTAGCTTTGAGCCTGAGACAGGGCTGGGAGGTAAGAGGAGGTAAGAGGACTTCTTACCTCCCAATCTGTTGCCTAATAGAAGTTCTCCATGGTGACACTCCTGCCAAAGGAGTTTATGGCCACTTTTTGGGGAATCCCCCTAGTAAGAAACCTGTAGCATCAAGCTCATCTCTGTGAGGTCTGTCTTAAGGATGGAGAGGCAGGCTGGGTGCTGCCAGGATGCATGGCAGCTTCTATGGTGTTTGGGTTCAAAACCTGCTTGGCCTCACCAGACCCGTCATTACCAGTTCTCCACAGTACTGACCAAAAAGGCCTTATAGTCACTGTCCTCAGGGACAGAGTTCAACCTATAGTCATTCAGGTAGCTGCCCATTATACTATCTCCATCATAAGGCAAAGAGAAATAAGGGACTCTTCTGTAGATTTCAGTTTCCAAACACATGACCTTGATTTATAGGAAATTAGCATACTAAATAATCATTATCAACAAACAGCTCCATCTATCATGTCCCTAGTAGAATGTGAGATGAGACTGGACACCCTGTTAAGCAAATCCTTGTTAAGCTTTCTTTTATGTGTTATCAGCTGGGTTGATCCCTGGGCCTGACTCCCATGACATCGTGTGAATAGCTCTATCGGTGCCTGTGATGATGTTGTAACAGGGGTCTGTCTCCTCTGTGTGGCCATGAGCTCTTTAGAGGCAGCTGGGGTAGGGAGTAGCCTTCATCACCTTTGTACCCCCCGTGCCCAGCAACCCAGGCACACAGTAGGTGCTTAGTACAGAGTGGTTAAATAGCGATGACTCTTATTTCCACCCCCAAATCTAGGACCCCTCTGCATTTGTGTTCCTGTTCCTTCTTTCATTCTCTTATATTTAGTGTTGCTCATGGTCAAAGCCAACCCTCATCGTGTGCTCTGTGTTCCATCTCCTGCTGCCTTCTCAAGAACTCCATCCTTTCAGCTGTCTGCTCTCCCTCCCGCACACTGCTGTAGTTTGGGCCTGAAATTTCCCTGTAAGGCACATGTACTAAAGGCTTGATCTCCAGCTTGCAGCTATTGGGAGGTGGTGGAAACTATTCCCTACGATGTGTTCCCTGCCATGATTTACTGTCTTCCACTGGCCCAAGAGCAATGTGGCCAACTCAGTTGGAATTGAAGTCTTCAAAACTGTGGTCCAAAATAAACCTTTTCTCTTCATAAGCTGATTATCTCAGGCTTATTTGTTATAGTAAAGCTAACACACATACCAAAGCTTGCTCTGTCTTCCCTGGATCATTCCCAAGTACTCCCATACTCAATTATCTCTAGCTCTTGAAATCTCCCCTAGCTATTATTCCATTGATTGGTATCTCTTCTTAGAAAACTTCTTGAAAAATTTGAACACACACAGACTCCACTTCACCTTCTCCCATTCACTTTTGAGGCCATTTTTTCTTGTTTGTACTCTATGGTTCCAAAATTGATTTGTTCTGGTCATGCCCACTGTCAACCTCTTAAGCTGCCAAGTCTTGGGGTTCCTTTTGTCTCTGCCTTATCTGAGCTCAAGGAAGCATTCCATTTGATTGCCCACTGCCAGCTTCTCCAAATACACTTCTCTTCAGCTTTGAAGACAGTGTACTATGTACTTGGTGGTTTTCCATCTCTGTTTCAACTTCTTTCCACTCTCCCCTGTCTTCTTTCCCACTCCTTAGATGCAGAACTCTGCTCAGACCTTTCTCATTATGTAATCTTTCTCATACACGTCCATCCTATGCAGTTGACAATTCCTATATTGATTTATGTCTCCCACCCAAACATTTCCACTACACCCAACTACCCACTTGACACGTTTTCTTGGCTGTCTCACAGGACCTCAGAGTGACCAGGTTATCCACAGGCTCCTAAGTTGTCATTGGCCCCACCCCCAGATCGTGTCTTCTCATCTTCCTCACCTTAGTAACTAAAACCTCTGCCCAGCTCGCTGCTCAAGCTGGAAATCTCACCTGCTCCTTCCGCCTGCTCTACTGGGGGTAGTCTCACCAAGCCCATGGATTTGTTTCCTTGTTTCTCCTTCCCCATTTGAGACAGCTGAGCATTGCACTGGGTCCTAGGCACACACTCATTAATTGAACAGACTTGATCCACATTCATGGAAAATGGAAAATATCTATTAGATGAATAAATGAAAACCAGACTGTGTAAATAATAAAAGGAAAGGCTCAGAGGGCGCATATATATATATATATCAAATCTCCTTCTGCTCCTCAAGGAAAAAAGGACCTGCCTTGATTAGTTTGGTGATATTGGTTATAGAAGTGAATCTCTCTAACACTCTGTTTCTTGATCCATAAAATGAGACCAATAACATCTGATGTGTAGAGCTACTGTAAGGATTTAATACTTAGCATATAGTTAGAGCTCAGTTCATGCTTAATTTGAGGGGAAAAATACTTGTAAAAAATACCCAATCATTTGATCCTTTTTTCCCCAATTTTGGGTCCGTGTCACACCCAGCTTGATGTGAACCTAAACAGCATGTGGTCACATAAATAAATGAGCACGGAACATTGCCTATGAGTTAGAGGGAAAATTGATTTCAACCCTAATACTAGATGTGGGGCAAGCCCAGGAGTGACCAGAACTCAGCACTGCAGAGTAGCCACGTCAGGCATGGGTGGGGGTCCTGGTTCTCCACCTCTGTCCCCATATCCACCATCAGCAGGGGCTTTGCTACTATCTCATGTTCCAGCCCCCAGGGGCCCATGATGGATGGAAACATTATAAACCAGAACAATGCCTATTGTGCTCTGCTTAGAAATGGCCTGTGTTCTTTTGAAAAATTATGAATAAAATAATATCCTGACTAAATTGGGTGGTGAGGAGGATTTACAAATGAGAATGCAAATGAGAATGAGATCACTTCTTAGGTTTGGGAAGAAAAAAAGCAAGTGGACCCTGAAATGGTCTTTTGTCTCCTGTTGGGTCGTAAGGGAAAACCATCTTTGCTCATAGAAGATCTAAAATTGCTTTCTGAGCACTGCCCGTCTGCTTAGAAGAAATTTATATGTTGGGGAAATCTCTTATTGAGGAAAGAGTACATTTTGGGGGACCTGTATTGACAGTTCAGTTGATATTTTGGACCTGATGAGATGGGAAAGAGTTGAGGTATTAAATCCTGAAGGGAGGGCATAATAAAATGCCAATTCATCACCCCCGGCCCCAGCCTAATGCAGCCAGCTACCAACTCACCAGGCTTCAGCTCACAGGAGCTTCATCTTGGCCATCGCTTATGGGAAAATAAAACCTGGCCACTCTGGACCTGTTTGCAGAAAACTGTACATATCATGTAGATCTCTTGCCTTTTTGAAAGCAATGAATTCATTGAGTGCTTATGAAAATGAGTGACTCATGAAAGGAGGCTGGAGTAAAGACTTCTGGAGACAAAGGAGTCTGGGAGCAGTTTCTGAGCCAGTGGGCAGGGCTGTGGCCCTGGCCCAGTGGGCCTCATCTGCCCTGAGCCTTGCCACTCGCGGCTCCAGGGTCCAAGGGCTCAGCTTCCTAGGCCCAGGCCAGGTGTGAGTGAATTCAAACCTGGGAACGGGAAGGAGATGGAGGGGTAGCCAGGTCTTGCTTTCCTTTGTCTGTAGAAGTCTCCCTTTCTTTCTAGAAGCCGCTTAGCAAGTGAACGGACAGGTGAGGTATGTGGCAAAGGGCTCTCAGAGTGTGAGATGTGGAAATGTGGTTCTGTCACCAATTTACACTTGCTCTCTGCTTTCAAAAACAGTCTGGAGGCAACAGTAGGACCCAATGGGGAGGGAGGGGTTGCTCTTGGAGGAGAGCAGAGGAAGTTCATGTATGGTATCTTCCACCTCTCTTCAGGCCACCCTTCCTTAATTCCTGGTGCTCCTGGTGCTCTTCCCAACTCCACTCTCTCCTTCGTGAGAAACTTGTTCTTAGCTGGCTAGTGAAGGAATCAAGCCAGTAAAGTCTTAAAAATGTCAGGGTGGGAGTGGGTGTGGGTGTGACATGATGCACATAAAACCTGGCTCTGAGGTAGGTGGGTCAGAGTCAGATCCCTGCTCTGTTACTTATCTGCTAGCCGATCATTGTGAGTTATTTAACTCCAGTGCTTTCTAATATCTGTAAAATGGGAACAATTATGACAGCTTCATGAAGTATGTATTCAGTATTAGAAAAGCTCATGAGTTGTATGGACAATGTTGTCATCATTTAATCCTTAAAGCAACTCTATGAGATCAGTACTATCATTATCCTCATTCTACAGTTAAAATGGAGATGCAGAGAAGTTAAGTAATTTGTCCCAAGTCACACAGCTGATCTATGATTGAGCTTGGACTGAGGCCAGACAGGTTAGTGCTAAAACCCACGTACTTAGCCACTCCACTCCACTAGGTTGTGAACTTGGATCTTCTTAATGGCCCAGCAGTTTTTCCAGGCACAAATCTAAGTGCCTCAGAACACTCATGCAAGGCAGTTCACAACAGCATTGTTTATTAACAGCCTCCAAACTGGACTCAACCCAATTGTCTACTAATAGGAGAACAGATAAATAAATGATGGTATATGCACACAACGCTATGAATGACAGTTACCAGCAACAAGACCGATAAATCTTAGAATATAATGTTGAGTGGAAAAAAGCTAAGTTGCAAAATACCATATAAAGTCTGAATCCATTTTTATAAAGCTCAAGAACAAGCAGAACTAAAATATATTATGTAGGGATAAACATAGGAGATAAAACTACTGGGGGAAACACAGCAAAAGAGAAACAGTAAAGTTTTCTTCTTGTGAAGATGGAGGTTGACATAGGAATGGAGTGCAACGGGCAAGGTCTGTTTCTCACCTGGGGGGCCTCACGGGCGATGATGTCATTATGAAGCTTATAACCCTGCTCTGTGTATTGCTTTTAATGTTCCAAATATTACACAATAAATTAAAGCATTTAATAATTTGCATGTATAAACTGGTAATGTTTTAGCTCTTCATCCCTGTCCACTCCAATAAAAACTTGTAAGGTTTATTGCCCCAAAGCAGCAGAGGGCAAGAAAATGAATTGACTTTTCTAGTGAGACAGCATGTAGGGAATTCTCACTATTCTCACTAGAGCATGTAGGGAATTCTCAAAATTCCTTTAGGCTCGGGGAGAAAACCACAAGTGTAGGCAATCTCTGGGAGGGGTGAGTGGTGGGGCTAAGGAAGGGTTAACTTTGCTTTTTGAATCCCTCTTACCACCCTTGGACAGTGGTGCTGAATCAAGGGTCTGATGAGCTAGCAGATAGTTAAGGAGAAAGAGAAGGAGTGACAGATGACAATGGATATAGAGCCCTGATGTCACCAGGGTACTCCAGTCTCACGGCCAGCGCTTGTGCAAGGTGGAAAACAAATCTCCAGCAGCAACTTCCACAGAGGAGCCAATGGAAGGCCAGGTACATCCTACCTCAGAGGAAGAGGCTGGAATTTGAGAGGCTAAACAATTTCACCCAAGGAGACTGAGAATTGAGGGGGATTTGTAAATTACTGCATTGGACTGGGTTTACTGGAGTGGACCAAAAGCCTGCTCATGCTCATGAGAAACTCAGATAAGAAATAGACAGATATGAATAACTCTAGTTCCTCTGCATATCTCAACTCCACAGTGAATCAATTAGCAGTCTAAATAAACATGTTGCTTCTCTCCACTCTTTCCCAGGACCTGGATTTTAATAGGTGTCTGTTGAAAATCCAGAAATCTACAGCAAGGCTTAAAGGAATGCATTTCTATTGGTCAAATCTCTGATACTGGTGATAGGCTGACAGATACCCTGGAAGGAGTGAAAGCAGGTCTGGATTCAAACATTGAACAGGTAGGAAGTACTGAAAATATTTCAGTATATTGTCCTACATTATTTTAAAAAATGAAATGATTCTAAAATGTAAGATAATGTTAAGGGAGTCCAGCAGAGTCCTGGTATTTCTCATGATGGCTGAGATTAATTTAACACGAAATATTAGATAGAAAATATTTTAGATATCTTTAGGACATAGTCAATCTACTGAATAATTTAGCCTTAGCAGGTCCTAACAGCCTGGGCAATAGCTCCTGCCTCAGTATTATCTACTCTGCATCTACAAGGGTTGGCATAATGGGATAGATTCAGTAAATAGGGACTATGTAGTAAGAAGATTAGGTTCCAGCCCATTCTCTGCACTTGCAAAGTGACCTTGGGTTTTTCATATAATCACCCTGAGCCTCAGTTTCTTCATCTATAAAATGGGTGTAACAAAATCTTCCTCATAACATGGTAACAAAGATCAAATGAGAGAATAGATGTGAAAATGTCAAATAAGGTTGGTTTGTATGATTGTAAAAATATTTTAAAGTGGGCATTTCTTACAAAATGGGTAGTTTCTTACAAAACTAAACACAATTGCATAGAATCAAGCAATCATTCTTCTTGGTATTTATGCAAAGAGATTGAAAACTTATGTCCACCTGAATAGCTGCATACAAAAGTTTATAGTAGCTTTACTCAGAATTGCCAAAAACTTGGAAGCATCCAAGATGTCTTTCAATAGGTGAAGAGATAAATTGTGGCGCATCCATGCAGTGGCGTATTATTCAGCAATAAAAAGAAATGAGCCCCTAGCCACAAAAAGATATGGAGAAAACTTAAGTGCTCATTGCTAAATGAAGGAAGTCAGTCAAAAAAAAAAAAAAGGCTAAATAAGTACTGAATGATTCCAAATGATATTACATTCTGGAAAATGCAAAGCTAAGAGACAGTGAAACGATTTGTGGTTTCTGGGGGTTGGGCAGGAGGAGGAACAGGAAAGATGAACAGTGAAACACAGGGATGTTTAGGGCACTGAATGTAATTCTGTGTGATTCTGTAACAGTGGATACCTGTCATTAGACTTTTATTCAGACTCATGGAATGTACAATACAAAGAGTGAACCTGGGGCGGTGGCTCAGTGGTAGAGCGCTTGCCTAGCATGTGTGAGGCACTGGGTTAGAGTCTCAGCACCACATAAAAAGACAAATAAAATAAAGATATTGTATCCATCGACAGCTAAAATGTTAAACAGAGTGAACCCTTATGTAAAGTAAGGACTTAAATGAATAACAATGTATTGATGTACCACTGATGTGCAAGATGCTAACAACAGGGGCAATGGGCAGGGGAAGGGCAGGGAGGGAAAGGGTGAGTGTGGAGATTATCTGCAATTTCTGTTCAATTTTTCTGTAAACCTAAAACTGCTCTAAGAAGTGAATTTATTAATTAAAAGAAAATTAATTACAGAACTGCCTGAACTACTGGCTTTTCTTCCTCACCATGTATGCCAAGAGAATCGACTCTTAGAAGGAAGCATGTCAGTTATCCCATGTCAGTCTAGCCTCTGTATTGCCAGCTCACTGCCACCTTGAGTAAAGGCTCACACAGGTATTAGGAAAATCATGAATCAAAAATGACAGCATAGTTTTCATGCTGAACTATTACCTTGTCTAATGATTTTTTCTATTCATACTGCAAATAATAAGGCGCTATGCTATCTTATCTTCATTTAATTTGTTATTTAGACTAACCTTTCATTGAGACACTTTTGTATTCATGGGGGGGGGGGAGATTTTATTTTATTTTTTACTAAGGAAATAGAGTTGGAATTCTGAAAAAATTCTTCAGTTTTTTGACACGATGGGGCAACAGCAGGGGTGGGGACACAATAAGATCAGACTGACTAAATATTAATGGGTGAAAAAAACAAAAACAAAAAAAACCAAAGAATTGGCCAGTGGGATACCAAGGGAGGGAGGCAGCATGTCAATTCCATGGCTCCCTGGCCCCAGCCTGTGCTGAGCCAATATATCAGGATTGGAGATCATTCCATCTTGATGGAGGGATCTCATTTTTCAGGGCTTGTCCTGATGCACAGGGAGTGGACATTGGGAAGGTCAAGAGTGTGTGCAGTCTGTTGAGAGCAGCTAAAGGAGGGGATTTCAAAGCTGTGAGGAATAGAACTGTTCTTCACCTTAAACATAGCAGGTGGCTGATGTCATCTGAAAAGCCCCTGGGGTCTCTGCTGCTGAGACCTGAAATTCTCCTTCCTGTGTGATGCCTACAGCAGGTATTCAATAGGTAAGAGGGCTCTAGGTGCTGGGGCTGGCTCCCTCTGTGTTAAGCATTGCCCTTGCCTTTTGTTTTTAAATACTGATGCTCCTAGCAGGGCTGAACTTAGAGCACAGGCATATCTGTGGCTTATCAGCAGAGCTCTGGACTTCTGGAGACCCTCACCTGGTAGTGGGGTGAACTAACATTGTGCAGGAAAGTGAGAAATATGCCAAAGACAATGTTTGTGGGCTTGAGCTGTGCAGATTCTCTGCACACTATTGTGGGGGAAGGGGAAAAGTCTTTCAAGGGAGGGAGGGAAAATTATCATTCAGTCTTCCTAAAGTGTACATTCAGGAGCACCTGGAATTAGCAAACCAGAACCCTGAAGATGTTGTAAGCTTTCTGAACCTTATGTTGCTGAATTGGAGCTGCGATATTGTGCAGAGTGTAGGGCTCTGAATATTGAATTGATTCGAATTTAGCCCCTGCCTCTGTCACTTATTGACCTGAGACTCAGTTTTTCACCTATAAAACAGACGAAAAATAACTTTAGTTCATAGAGCTTTCAGAAGAATCAAATGCTCTAAGTTTTTAGTGTAGCATCTGGCATAGAGATGTACCTGATACAGCTTTACTGGTGCAGCTGTTATTAGTCAGAAAGAATGTGCTGGTCAGTGTCTGGGTTCCTCCAACTTCTGCCTGCAGTGTCCTCCCCACTCCCATTCATCTGTTCCCTGTGCGGCTGACTTTACCACACCCTCCTTCCCTGCTGAGCCCTAGGAGCAAGCCCTGATGGGCACTCTGGTTTCATTAGTGGCTTACTGTGGAGCTTAGTCCTAATCTACCCAGTGGCCTGTGGCAGCTGGGGTTGTGTGATGGGGATGCTGATGGGGCCCTGGCAGCATGAGACTCAGCATCCAAGTACAATCAGCATTGGGTTGATGTATATGAGGAAAGTACAGAATCATATGGTTGAAAAGAACTGTAATTGTAATGGAAATTCAAATCACTCCACTGAACCTGTTTTCTGTATTCGCATTTTGTCCTTGTAAATCAGAAGCACCAGGAGCAATTTATTTCTAAACATCAACAATTCGGAATTGGAAAGAAAATGAAATAATTGCATTCTGACTTGCTCCAAACAATTCATCTGCATGTACATGCCAATCCTGAGGGCCTATGGACACTGCAAAGTAATGCCCGAGGCTATTTTTTTCCAACTCTCCTGAATGCCTGGAAAGGAGGAGGAAGGCTAATATTTTGGAGCCAGGTGGAATTTTGCTCCCCAACTGTGAGTATCTGATGACTGAGGAAGTGATGGCTTATTGCATCCACCACAGCCAGGTGGAGAGAAATAACTGGCTTGTGCTGGGGGGCCTGGGTAGGCATCTGTGTGGTCCCTTTCGCCTCCTCTGGCTCAGCTGCCTCCCAGGGTCCCCTGGAGAGATGCAAGGTGGATCCCTCTAAGCTCCTAGGTGCACAACCCAATTCTCTCTAAAAAAATGCCAATTCTCTGTCTCTGTCCCAGCCTTCTCTTTGCTAGGCCCCTGCTGACTGGGATTCCTGACCTGCTTGCTCCCTGATGTTCAGGTAGCTCCTATAAGGCTTGCCCAGGGTTTGAATGTCTGCCAAGTGGCAGAGATAGATGTTATAGGTCCAAGCAAAGCAGAGGTAACCAAAGAATTGGGAAAATATGTTTTGGAAAGAATTTGGTATTTGATATTTCATTAAACGAACTAAATATATTGTCTTTAGGAAAAGTGAGTGGGTTTTCTTCTGCTGACTTACAGATTATAATTATTTATAAATTAATAATGGCCTTGGGTTCAAGGGGACTGCCACTGTGACCCTGCCGTTCCAGGTCCTTCTAGTTTCTATAGTTCTAACTGATGATGATGGGTGGACACATATTCAGGATGAGCATTAGAGATCTCTGCAGAGAAACTGTGTGGTCGGAGCATCAACCTAAACGTATTTATTGAATGAGGAGGCAACATGCTATAAAAAGCAAGAGTATGGGTATGGGGTCTAAGGTTGAGTTCAAGTCCTTAGTGACTGTGTGATTTTAATCACGTCGTGCCTCAGTTTCTTCATGTGTAAAATGAAGGTCACAATAGGGTCTTCCACAGAGGAGCACAGGAAAGGATTTATATGAAAATGTTTTCTGAACAACAAAGTGGGTGTGCGTGTAGAAGGTTGAGCCAGGCTCAGTGGCACACACCTGAAATCCTAGCATCTCAGGAGGCTGAGGCAAAAGGACCGCAAGTTTGAGGCCAGCCTCAGTAACTGAGTGAGGCCCTAAGCAACTTAGTGAGACCTTGTCTCAAAATAAAAAAGTAAAAAGGGTTGGTGTTGTGGCTCAGTGGTAAAACACCTGAGTTCAATTCCCAGTGCTGGAGGGCAGGGGAAGCATTATGTTAACAGCTGTCCCCTAGATTACTTGAATATGTTTTCCTGAGTGTTTGTTGGAAATATAAGATTATTAAGACTTGGGGAAAAGATGAGACCCTTAGAACTTGAGCCTAGGTGGAACTAACTGCTCTACACAAAGCCAGGGCCGGATCTAGTATTGTTCTGGAAAGAGTGGGGAGCCAGAAAAAAGGAAAGGGATTGGGCAGGATGAAGGGTGATAGCCAGAGAATTGGTTGGCAGAAATTATTTCCCTCCCTGGAGACCCATCAGTCCCCAATTCCCCAATTTTTATTAACTTCTTTTAATAAAAGGGTGTGAGGCTGGCTGCCAATGGTTTCTTATGGAAATAAATGTTAAAGCCCTGGGAGGCATTTAGGGCAGGCAGCTCCTACAAGCATAGAAGCCCAGCACAGAAAGTGAGTGGCTGGGTCCAGAGGAAGGCTTAAGTGATTGGTCTTAACTCTGGCTGTTCTTTAGAATCATCTGAGTTAGAACAAATAACAATACTCAGGCCTCACTCCAGCCCAATTAATCAGAATCTCTGTGGGTGAGGCTCCAAGCATTGGAATTATTTTGAAGTTCCAACTGAGACTCCAAAGTGGACCAAGGTTGAATATTACTCCTTATGCTGTCACTGGCCACTGGAACCATATCTCAAACCATATCAACCAGGGCCTCAATTGCATCTGGGGCACATTGGTTATGATGATGGATCCGGCATTACTAGAATTCCCTAGGAGATCTCAAGGAAGTAGCCTAGACCAACTGAAAACTAACGAATTTAGGCCATTTAGAATCTGACCAGGGGGACACCAAGAGCCTCCATTTCTTCCTGCCAGAATCTTGGTGCATCCCTAGGTCCTCACTTGAACTCTTGGCCACCTGCCTGAGATCACGCTCCACTTTCTAGTCTAGGAAAAGTAGGTTTTCACAATACATCAGGGGCTTTCACTGTGATGTACTGGGTGACAGAACTCGGGGCTAAAGAAACAAAACCCCATTCGGGCATTAGCATAAGTGACACAAACAGAGGGCACTTAGATCTCAAGGTTTTCCCGTAGATTAAGATTCAGCTGCAGAAGGACATCAGCAACGTTATTCCTCTTTCATGTAAAACAGTGCTAGGATTCTCAAATATGCTTCTCTCCTCACTTTTCTGCCTGCAAACAGCATTTGTGGTTGTGCGACCTTCAGGATTACTTCAGGAATAATGAGCTCCAGGCACCTTTGCAGCCCCATTAGTAAGAAAGATGCAACACTCTGTCCCCAGCATACAAACAGGACACCTCTGAGGCCAAGAGGGGATTTGGGGCTTTCTGGCTGAACTATTCAATCCTTGGACAATGAGGGAGTGAACAGGAAGCTCAGGTGTCATTAAATGGTGGATGCAGCGGCGATGGGGATAATGGGATGGCAGAGCAGACTGACTGGTTCTAAGCCCGTTTTTAGGGAGCTCCGGTTAATAGGATGTCTGCTGGCAGTGGGGGCTGCTGAGGGAGAGGGACACTAAGGAGAACATTGGGCACACTGATTAAGCTGCTAATATCTCTGGTGCATGCATGCCCACAGACCTGATATTTGCAAAAAATTCAATCCCTTTGGGCTTTCTGATTTTTAGGAAAATCTTGATTAACTTGAGTGCTTGAAAAAGATGTAGATTTACGGTTAACTAAGTGTACTCTGCATAATTGAGGATTAACTAGAAACTCCACCCCTCTTACATTTCAATTTTTATAGAAAATAGTCTTTAAATGCACTAGCTTTCTTTTCTATCCTAAGAATTATAGTTAATTGATGATTTCAGAGTCTTTGGGAATATCAGATAGATAGATCAGTTTTTGTGGACTCGTTTACTCAGGCATTTCTTGAATTTCCACTTTAAATCGAGTACCCTGGAAGCTGCTAGAATAGTGCTGCTATGGGGACAGTCATGGTTGTGGCTGATGTAGCACCTGAGCACAGATCCCAAGATGAATGTCCTGATTCATGCAGAATTTCAATGCCGTGTAACCATCCCCAAGTCTCCAACATGTGGAAATCAGATGAAAGAAAACTCCACCCAAATGAGTCATGTTAGCATGGGGATGCAGAGCAAGTGCAAAGAGAATAAGATTCAGAGCAAGAGGCTCCAAGTTCAAACTCTATTATTCCTCAGCTATGGGACCTGGTACTTTATCTCCCTGATCTGTTTCCTTGTCTGTAAGATGGAATCACAACACCTACCCTACAAATGGGGAACAAACCCACAAAGCCCAGTGTCACACCTATTGTGGAACAAGTTCTTTGTGAATATTTATTTAAAATAAAAAAGTTGAAGGCTGGGGGTGTAGCTCAGTGTTAGAGTGCTTGCCAGGTAGGCATAAGGCCCTGGGTTTGAGCTCTAGCCCACAGAGTAAATAAAAACTAAATACATACATAAATACATATATAAATAAAATCATCAAATCATTTTTCCCAGAATGTAAGAAAAACAAAGATAAGACAAGTTTCCATCTCACTGCCTCCAAACACCCCCAAACCCCTATTAAGGTGGTTACAACCTGATTAATTGCTATTCCATAGATGAATGATGTGGCCCCATTGGTTGTTTGTGGATGTGAGAGAAGAGTAGCAGAGAAAATAGACATTCGGACACTGTTATAATGTCACAGATCACCACTCCTGAATCCCAGTGCCTTAATCATCTGCTAGTAGTCCTTCTTGCTCTTTTTGCCTCAGCCCTGCCTCAACTGGAGAGGAGTCGCATGTCCTATATGTGGATGGGCTGTGGTTCAGGGGGGAGCAGACACAAGGCAAGAGCAGCCTAGAGAGAGAGCATTCACACCAGGCGGCTCATCACTCAAATGGCATGGAGAAATGCTTTCTCTACAGGAGGGATCTATATTCCCTGGGTGCTTCCTAAATGGGTATTACAGACTTACCTAACTCCTTCATTCATTAATTCAGAAACAGTACGTGAAAGTAAAGTGCCATCCCAAACATGTTGCCAGGTGCTCTGAGAAGCAGAAGGAGGCTGAGGGGCACATGTAGCATTCTGAAGCGCCCAGTCCAAGGAGTCCAGTTTCAACTGATTAAATGTAACATATGCTCCAACCATGGCATTCTCATCAGGCAGTGGGATCTCATGAGAAAGGGACATTCATCAGTTCTGTTTAGATACATGTCTATAGGCTTCACAGAGCTGAACACAGCCCAGCTGGGCCCTCAACATGAGAAACAGAGATCACCAAACATAGTAATGAAGGAACATCATTAACCATAGAGGGAACAGTCAGGGAAGGTAGTGCATACTTTTATTCCCAGTGACTTGGGAGGCTGAAGGAGGAGGATGTAAGTTGAAGGCCAGCCTTAGTAACTTTGTAAGACTCTTAGCACTTTAGTGAGACCTGTCTCAAAATAAAAAATAAAAAAGGACTGGGGATGTAGCTCAGTGGTAAAGTGCCCTTGGGGTTTAATCCCCAGTACCAAAAAGCTAAACTAAACAACTAAACTAAGCTAAATTAACTAATCAACTAAAATAAAATAAGATAAAATAAAGAAAAATTGAACAACTTATGCAAATACCCGATCCGTTCTTGGAGAGGGGCCTAGTCCTATGAGCATCAAGAAAGGACTGAGGTTAGGAAACTCTTGCCTTCTCCAAAAAGTATGGGAGAATATATATTATAAATTCCACTGTGAGTGGGATTTATAAAATATAAAAATTATAGTATTCTCCTGTAAAGTATTTAATCACCAGATTAGGACTAGCTGAGACAGATGACCTCACAGCGAAAGGGGCCCTTTCACTGAAGATGACTGAGCTAACTTTCCAAACACACTGGGGCAATTGCTGGCTGTCAACTGAGGCATCCTTGGACAGAACATGGGGCTTTTACCTCTTTTCTAACCTTCTCATTTTATGTGCACTGTGTTTTAGCCATCAACTAGATATACACTCAAGGGAATATACACCCGTAGGGACCTAGGATGTTCCTGCCATACATATAACTATATCTGTTGCCAAGGCAATGGTAATAACATCAAATTGGAACAGGGCCCTTTGAGGTAGGACATGGCAGAGTGGTACACTGAAGAGTTATCCAAACTGAAGAGGGAAGAAGTGGTGTGTATTCTTGTGGGTCTATGTTTGTATGCATGTATGTGTGTCTGTGTTTGTAAATATACATGCATGCACGCCTGCTTGGGAGTATGTGTGTGTGCTTGTGTGTGTGTGTTCCACACACTCTGGCTGTATTTCAATAAGGGCCCATGATTGTACCATTTATACCCCAGACAAGAGCCTGCAACATGAGAGGAAATAAACCTGCTGAAACCAAAAACCTATGACCATTGAGGTCTTAATTGAAGAAGGAAATTACAGTTTAGGAGCATGTGATTTCTCTACTTGCTGTCAAGAATCTGAGTTCTGTGGAGAGTAAAAGTCTGAAGATGACCTTTTCCTGGCAGAGGCGAGAGTGGAGAAGCCTATTATGGAGCATAAGCCAATTTACTTTGTACAAATAAGTGGCAATTTTCTTCCTTAAATATATAAGGGTGGAAGGGAAATGTCTATGAGCTGAAAGATACTCTCCTATGGCCAATCTCCTCTTATTTGTGGAAGGTAAAGGATGGCAATCCAGTTAGGGATTTATGGGGAGATGTCAGAGGAAGTCAGTGCAGATTCTATGATGAACTTCACCTGGGAATAGATTCCTGAAGTGGGGTTTTGGTTGGGGAGGAGAAGAAGGAGGTGGCATATGGGTAAATATGTCTTGACAAGAGTGTTTCAGTGAAGGAGTGAGAATCAATGAAATATACCACCCTGCTTTAATTCGTCATTTCTCTTTGCTTAAAGCATTCTTGGGCATTTGTAGGCTGAAAGGAACTAAGAATCATAGATGGATCACATCTTCAACAACATTTACTAACAGAAGTGGAAAAGTCATTGCTATGTAACACCCCTCACCCCACTCTTTTCCGCTCAGGCAGGGGCTCACAACCCCAGAACACTCCAATTCTTAAGAATGGATGGACTGCCTGAAGCTGTATGCTGGGTTCTGGGTTCTGGGTTCTGGGATGTAACTAGGTTTTCAAAAGATTCTTTAATACAAAAAAGGTCGAGGATCTTTTCTTGGCTAGGGATTGAGATTAGAGAGTGGATGAGTTTGGATGGGTATCTGGTCATAAGAGAGGTTATGAGGGGATTATGACTCAAAACAGTTGCTTATTTTTTAAGGAGCACAGTTCATAAGGTCTGAGGAATTCTAATAGCTGGGCCTTAACCTGTAATGAAAGACTCACATTTGTGTTCATGTGGGTATTTATGTATTCATGCATTAAAATGCCACCTTTGTATTCATATTAGTTTCCTCCTAAATGAGTGCATGAAACAATGCAGTGATGACATGTGTTTGGGACTTGTTCATAAAATTAAGTCTCACACTGAATGTCAGGAGAAGGGCTTCCACTCACAAACAGGTATCAATTTGGAGGGGAAAGGCCATGCACCTGTTACAAGCCCTCCTGGGTGGGTGGCAGTGCTTTAGTGGCTCAAGGTCTCTTCTGATCTTCCTTAGAGAGCCTAGCGCACCTGGTTGGGCAGTTCCCCAGCACCTTCACCCCATCTCATCTGGTTGGCTCTCAACTCCAGTGTTCAGTGAGGCGTGGTGTCCCAACAGAAGAAAGAAACCTTGATCTGATTGCAGGCTACCTCTGAGTTGCCATTCATTAATTAATGAATGAATTAAGCAGTACTTCCTCACTCTGTCATCTTGTCACCTGAAGAGCTTTTATTTTCAGGGTGATTGCGAATCCCCATAGTACAGAGTATGTAATAGATATTAAATATTTATTTACTATGTAAGTAATAAAAAACAGAGGGGAAGAAAGGAGGAGGGTGGGAGAGAAGAAAGCAAGGAAAACAAAGAGAGGGAGGGAGGGAAAAAAAGAAAGAGAGGGAGAAAAGGAGGAGAAGGGAGGAATTATTGGTATTCCCCCTCAGCTTCTCTATCCAAGCCCCGGCTGCACCCAACCCACCCGGCAGTCTAGAAGACACCCAGTCATCCTCTCTACCATCCCGGTGCTGCATGCTCCCTGACTGTCTTCTGAATGTGCCTGTGCCCTGATTCCTCCCTTCAACAACACCAGTGCATTGGAAAAAGCCACACCAAGCCTGCCACAGTTAATCGCCTGAAGAGTCACCAGCCTGACCGTTGTACAAACATCTGGACCTTGAATCCCAATTTGAGTTCAAACTGCAACAACACAGAAAAAAAAAAAAAAAAAAAAAAAGAGTCTGGGGAATCAATAAGATGAAAGCCCAGCTAAGATCTTCAGGGACAGCTATTGTCTTGATTTTGCAGCTTTGATGAGCCTCATGGAGATAATAAAAACATGAATAATATTCTCCCTCATGTACTCACAACAATATGAGTACTAATAGTGATGGTAATAAAAGAAATATATTGCCTTCAAATATCATCCTTTGCCTAGCATTGCCCCAAAATATCCTTGGGACGCTGGACTAGAAGCCACTTCTTCCCACATATCTGTCTGGGAACTGGATGGGTTGGTAGGAAAATTAGTCCTTTCCAGCCCTTAGATTCTACCATTTCATGACAGGGAACCCAACAAGTTTTAGTTATTGTAGAAGTCTTTTCTTGAGCCAGACATGGCAGTTTGGGGTACCAGCTGCTCTATGTGGGCTACTGAGTGCTTAGTTGGACTTCTAGTCATATCTTATATCTCACACTGTCTCCATCCCCTTTCCTATAAATTGGGGGAAATAAGAGCATTCCTAGGTGAGGATCATTTTCTTGCAAAGGGGGCGATCTGAGACATGCAGAGGGTAACTTTCTCCTTTTGCAAGTCCCAAGCACATTTGTGAGCAGGATGTGGCCTGGGAAGCGGATGTGCTGGCTGCTCCAGATCCCATCCCGTCAGTTTTATTTCTTCTGGCCACATTGATTGCCACTGATAACATCCTATACTTTTTTTTATGCAATAAAGAAACTTTTGCACACTGAAAGCTTAGATTTTAGTACAGGGTTCTGTCAGATTGTTAGGGTGAATTAGGATCCCATTTTCATGCAATAGGAAAGATGTTAGGAAAAAGCATATTTTAAAATGTTATAATATTAAAAAAAGATATTAGGAAAAAAATATTCCTGGAGTGCACCAGTATTCTAACCAGTCCCTCAGCTTCTGGTGATTGAGACCTTTGCATTAGTTATATGTTTACTCATTCAAATACATATATAACTATTAACATTTAAAAATATTACATATATAACATATATAACATATATAAGTATTAACATATATATATAGAATACATTTATAACTATTAACATTTAAAAATATGTGGTGGCTTATGCCTATAATCCCAGTGGCTCGGGAGGCTAAGACAGGAAGATCACGAGTTCAAACCATGGCGAGGTGCTAAGCAACTCAGCGAGACCCTGTCTCTAAATAAAATACAAAATAGGGCTGAGGATGTGGCTCAGTGATCGAGTGCCCCTGAGTTCAATTCCTGGTATCCCCCCCACCCAATATGTCTTAATAAACAGTCTTACAATTCTCAAGTGGTTTGTACACCATGGTACAGAACCCAGGTTTCACCTACTCATAGTCACAGGACTACTTGCAGGTCCCCAGTTATGGTCTGTTTATTCTCATCTTCATAGCTTTCAACTTGTCCCTTCTTCTGCCTGGAACATCTTTTCCCCTCACCCTTCACCTGAGTTTTACAAAATCATATTTTAACACATTTCTAGAAAGCTTTTGAGCTTATTCCCTCAGTGCTGGGCATAGTTCATGGCTTACAGTTGGCAAGTAAATATAAATATAGAATGAATTAATGTCCGAATTCATGTGGATCAGGAGAAAGGTGAGCAAAGAGGATGCACAGCAAACTGCAGATGCTCCCCAGCAAGCAGCAAGCAGCGTGGATGCAGATACTGACCTTGGGGATGAAGAACAATTATATGCAGTTTGAAGAAAGAGCCCCCTCCTGAGGTCAGAAGCTAAAGGAAAGGCACATTCATATCATAAGACGTCCCTGCAGGGAAGTCATCAGCAAAGAATATTTACTCAAATACTAAATGTCTTAAGTTTTTTCTCAGGAGGCTCCATGACCTGTTTCTGGTAAGTTGTGATTCAGGGAGAAGGTTTCACAGATCCCTCCAGTAACTTTGTCCTAGCCCCAGGCCTGACTGCCCACCCCCCCTTTCTAATGCTATGAATGGAGGGTCAGGGGCTCTGCTAAGGTGTAACACTCACTAAGGCCATCAGTTCAAGTGTTTCATGGAATGTTTTTTCCCCAGTGACCTCCTGAGGGAGCAGATCCCTAGGCTCACTGCAGTGCTGTACCTGGAGATATTTTATGTCCTTAGTCTTATAAATCAATTTTAATTGTAACAACAGAAACATCAGCAGCAAAATGGAGCCAAATGGGCTGGGGCCCTTTCCTGCACTCTCTAACTAGCTCAAATTAAATGCTGAATTGTATTTTGGGGTCTGAGTTTTGTCATGCAAACGAAGAAAAACAACTTGCTTTCCAATTTCCACATGCAAATATAGAGTGAATTGTTGAGATGGAGAATATATTTTGCCATCTCAGTGGTTCTAGAAAAGATAAGGAGCTCTTGCAAAAAGTTCTGCAATTTGTCAGCTGGCAGCTTATTAAATACCCAAAACAAATGTTTATATAGCATTAGAGGGACACTGTCAAGGTCGGGAGGTTCCAAAATGGACAAATTCTGCTTTATTCATAACGGTTTGCAAAATCTTTTGTTCTTTTCTTGCCCCCAAAACAAATGCATCTATTTTGTTTTCTCTGCCTTAGGAAAGGAAAAAAAAAAAGAAAGAAGGAAAAAAAGAAGAAGAAGAAGCAGAGAGCCAGCCCTATGTACAGGCCTCTAATAATAAACTCCAATTCATGGCCAGTTATTCAGCAGTCATGCGCAACCTACAGTAACAGAGTCTCACGACCTGGAGCCTTTGGCTTCAGCAGAACTTTCATTAAGGGGTGGTGGAGGACAGGGGGTTCACATGGTCTAGAAAACAAGCCCTGACTCACATGCCCTAGGAGTAAATGAAATTGGGTGGGAATCTGGAGAGAAAATGGAATATGTGCTCCTTTGTGCTCCTGGAGACGCATTTATAAAATCTTAGATCTTATTATTAGGTGGGTCCCTAATCTAGTTTAATAATCATTTATTTAGGTGCACACTAAATGCAACGTATGTTGGGTAACACAGAAGACAGACAAATAAGGCCCTGAGCATGTCCCCAAAGATCCTACAATCAGGCGGGCAGTTGGGAGAGACAGACTTAAGTAACTGCGCTGCCAGGTGGAATAATAAGGGTTATGAGAAATATGCAAGAAGGGACAGGTAACAAGTAAAGTTGAAAGGCCTCCATCCCTTGTCTTTAGACCAATGATCTATTGGTAATCTTATTTGAGAGGTCTTTTCATTAATTAATTATTTAATTCAATCCCTCTATGCTAACTGGAGAGGTTAGAAGACTCATCAGAGGTCACCAGTTACTTAAAGGGCAAGGGCAAAAAGCCTGGGGTCCTTCCTCCAAGCAAGGGTTTACTCTCCTCCCCATCTCTAGGAAATAACTACACTGGCCCAAGATCCATGTGGCCAGTGAAGCTGGACAAGAGACAAAGCACCCTGATACTGCCTCCCACCTCTTTCACATCCCTTCCTTCCTTCCCCACCAACCTCTGGAATCCTTTCTTAAATCCAGTTAACTTGAGATGGTCTGAGTTTTGGCAAACGAAGTTTTCCTGGGGCTTTGGGGACTTAGGCGTGAAAAGTTCTTCCCTGGTGCCATGTTGGTCGCCTCGGCTAGTTTTGTGGCTAGAAATAGATTTCTGTCATTCTTCATAATGGCCCTATTTGGTTTGGGAAGGGCAGCGTGCTGAGCTGCTGACCATGTGGGGCACTGAAGCAGCGGAGTGAAGGTTGACGGGAGGCGGGGGAGCTGTCAGCCCCTGGCTCACACCAGACTAAAAGCATGTAATTCACAACTTCTGTAAGCTTGGGAAGTTATCATTTGAAAGTTGTTGCTCAAGAGTGCCTTGACAGTCTAACAATACAAAATAAATCTTCTATTCACGCCTCTCCAGCAAGCAAGGATTCCAGGAATATGCAGCAACAGCGGAAAACAGCGATAAGTTTCTTGTTATGTCGTTGAAACTTACAGCAGCTCCACACTGCGTTGATTACCATATATTAGCTTTCTGCAGACCAAGGGGGACTTTCTGGGAGGGCTTCTTTCTGGACAGCGCTTTAAAAATATTTTCTGTAAACCCCTAGGTCCCATTGGGCTCCTACAGAATCTCTGATTTCCACATTCTTCCAATCTATAACTTGTTCCTCTCGTTATGGTAAATAGCTTGCAAACATCCCCCAAATGGGGATATGGAACCACATGGAAAAACCAAAAGCTTGGAGATCTTCTCTGAGCTCAGGTCCTACACCTGGGCATTGCTAGCATTTTAGAGGCCGCTGAAGCCAGAGGTGTTTATGTCGAGGAAGGAAAATTGGCTCCCAAGGAAAGGCTCAGGAATGGCTCATAAACCGGACATCTGTTTGGAGGAGTAACTGAAAGAGATGAAGACCTCATGGGCTACTGAATCTGAAACACCAAATTAATCCAGGAGGCAGAACAACAGAGAGCAGTTTCCACCTTTGGTTGAAGCCCGGCTGCAACTCTGAGAACATGATGGCTGTTCTGGAGGTTGCCTTAAGCCCTCCAAGCCCCTTACCCTCTCCCCGGCAGCTGTGGGCGTTCGTGTGCATATTGGAGTGTGTGTGGCGAAGAGGTAGCATGTTAATGAGCCATGCAGCCTGACAACCCCATCTGCTTCATTCTATTGGCCACCCAGTCTCTCTGCCTGCCTTGGCTGTGCCCCTGGGTGCCTGGTGGTCCCTGCCTAGGGCTGAACAGGAGTGTTTAAATCCCCCATCTTAAGCTCCTGCTGCACCGAGGGTCTTAAGCAGCCGGCAAACAGCTCCATGGCTTGTTGCCCTACATGGGAGCTCACAATTACCTCTTTTCTCCTGCTCTGAGAAAACGGTCTCTTCTCCAGAAGGAGCTCCCTAGCATTCTCATCTTTTTCCTTCCATCCTCCTCTTTCTCCAGGGAGAACTTTGACCCAGCCACCAAACAACTTTATTAGGAGCCAAGAGCTCCTTGTCTAAAATGTGCATGTGGTTGTGGCCTGTCAGCACCCGAGGGTAGGGGAACTGCACCTGAATTGTTCATTGCTATATCCTTTAGAATCTTACAAAGTGCCTGGCACACAAAATTCTCAATAAGCAGTTGCTGATGGACTGGATGGGTGGATGGATATGGATGAGTAAAGTAACAGGGATGAGTGTGCATTGAATAGGGCCAGTGCCAGCTACAGCTAAATCTTCTTTTACCACATTCAACATTAGTGATGCACTTCCAAAAGAAATAAGACCAAGACTTCAAAATATTAGTTTGCAGTCAAGAGATTATGTCTGAATCCAGTCCTCCCACTACCCTGGCATGGCTATTGATGCATCACACATCTTCTATTATCAGTGGTGAATATGAGAAGGTTAAGGCACTTTTCAGGATTAGAGAATTTCCAAACTCAATTTATGTAAAACCATTTATCCCAATGCCCAGCTCTAATACATGCAGTCCATTAAGTAAACCATTTGCCATTTGCTACCATTTAACCTATTCTTTCTATTGTGATCTTAAGAAACAGAAGGCCAAAGATCTTTACTCTCCATACTATGGAACTTGGGGGCATTTATGATAGCTCTGTATATAAAGCAGGCATCAATATTGTTTTGTAGATGTGGCTGATGTTGATAATGGGAGGGATGGCAGGGGTGGGTTGGAGGGGGATGAAGCATACTCTACAGGATGACTATTTCTGGTTTGGGCAGACAAAGCTCCTTTCAGAATTTATTCAGTCTCTATTACCGATAAACTCTGAAATCATTTCACAATGAAATGTCCAGAGAAGAGGATGATGCAGGCTAAGAATCCTTCCCATCTAAAGGTAAGGTGACATGTCAATTCTGCACAGTGCCTGGACAAACACTAACACTGAGTTGAGGCCCAGATTCTAATCTGTGGATTTCCGATGCAAGGTAATGGCTAGTAATTATGCTTTCTTAGCCTGCCTTGACCTTGGGCCTCTGTCCATGTAGCACCATGTTGGAAGTTAAGATTTTGTTGGTTGGAATGAACAGCTATGTCACTGTGATGTCGAGACATAGGTTCTGGCAACCAGTCAATGGGTTTCAGTGAAGCTCCACAATGGCTAGACTTTGGGCTGGGTGCTGTTTCTCCATTTCCCATTACTTGCTAGAAATGTAGCTCTTCTAAAGAAAGAGGCCTAGGGAAGTTCATCACCTCTGCTCTGACGGGAGGACCTCAGGCTTTGGTTCAGAGAGCAGATGGGACCACACTGCAAAACATAATGAATTAGTCAAGGTGATGATGCCTGTTTCTGCATTTCATTAGCTCGCCCTGTGTCAGGTCCTGTTTTCCCCAGTTTAGACTCAGAAAAGAATTTCCATCATTGAAATAGGACTCGCCTCTCCTTGTAATAACTGCAAGACTTTAGGGAGGTGGTGGAAATTGAGTGAAAATAATTCAGCAACTCGTTTGAGCTGAAAATAACTTGATTCAAGGACTGTGCCTTCAGATACCCAGGACTCACAAAGATGAAGGCATTTGCAACCTTGTTTTCCTTTGTGACTGAAGCATTAACAAGGCTTTGGGATTCACTTCAAAATCATTAAAAACATGTTCATTAGTCCAAAGTACCTCTGATCACCTGTGTATGAAGCAAATAAATTGGTGGAACCTCTGATCCCTGTAGCTTGGTGCTCCTGGGGTATTTCCTCTTTTACCTCATCACACATTTACTCTGCCAGGATGATAATTTTGGTTAAAAATTTATAAATATTTTGGACCAAAATATTACCTTGAGATTTTCCCCACCTGACTCTCACTGCAGGAAGAGTACAGTTGCCAAAGAATTACTGAAGAACGAATTCCCTTCCTTACTGAGAGCTTCATATCGTCAGTATCTCAACTAATATGTTAGCTCTTTAGCCATCAGGACCCATGGAGACAACTGATGTTAAGGTTCATATATATGATGAATTTCAAAGACGTCTCAAATATGAATAAAAAAATGAGGGCCTTAACTCCTCTCATTCAGAATCTACAAAATAATGAAGCAAGGAAAGAAAAAAAAGAGAAAAGAGCTCTGTTAGGTCTCCCTCCTGCATTTGTACACTAAATTTGAGGATTCATCTCTGACATGGAGGCACCTAAACTTGTTGATCCAGTCTTTTGACTCTAAAGCCTTAAGAAATAGGAAGTCTACACTCATGGTCTTAATGTTTTTAAAAATAAATACTAAGCATCTCTTGACTTGCAGATTCATCATCAGTGTCTAGGACTACTAGAAGCAAGCAGCTCTTAAGAGTTTACTGCCACACCACCTTTGGCACACTGTGTTTCTGGCTTGAGTCGGGGTGGGTCTATGACCAGCTCAGCCACTGAGATGGCCTGAGCTTACTCCAGACCAGGTGGGAGGGACAAAGCCAGGGAATCGAGTTGATCTGGCCTCAGTTTTCAGCTTTCCCTTCTTTCACTATGGGACTTCAGCCACACAACTAACTTTGTAATGTTGTTGAGGGAAGGAATAGGACAGCTTTGAAGTCACTCCATACCTGGCATATAAGAAGCCTTTAATTAAATGTAAGCTATTATTTTTATTATGAGGTATTCTTCTTGTTCTCTTTTCTCTTCAAGACAGTGCTCACTGATTCTTAATAAACAAAAACCACACAATGAAAGAGTTTTAACCGGCTTAAGTAGAATTCTTGTAAAACTCAAAGCTGAGTTCAACCATCACAAAAGGGGAAGGATTAGCGGGTGTTTTGAATATTAATGAATAAATGACCTCTCTCCTTGTTACATATCTGTATTCAAAATGCCACAGCTCATTCTTGTGATAATTATCGAATTTTCAACATTTGTAGAAAAATAGCACATACTATATCGGAGATAATTGCCCCACTGGATTCTTAAGAAAGAGTCAATGTTCTATAAATATAGAATGTGGTAATTATCACTAGTGCTACATTTAAAATTAGAAAGTAGGTAAATAGCAAATAAGAACAGCATTTATTCATTATAATTCAAATGCATGTTAGCTTAATTATCCTAAAACTTCACAGACAATAGGCAAATTGTTTTCTTCCCTTTTGGGGAAGACTTCCTTCTTAGTTTACGTTTCCTGCGCTTGAGTGAGGAGTCTATTGTGTGGCACACTAGCAGTGTCACAACGGCACTGTAACTTAGGAAGGGTTGACACATGCTGTATTGCTCTGTGCACTGGATTCACTGCCTCAGCACTGAACTGTGTTGGAACAGCTTATTTTTCCACTATGGAAAAATAGAGACCTGGCTGTTTTATAATGTAGCCACCTAAAACTCCTTTTTGGAACCCTTCCAGTGGAATTTTAAGGTGAGACCAGAGAACAAATCTCTATACCAGGTATCTCTCAAGGGCTCACAAAGTTCCAGCGATGCTCATCAACTTCCTCCCACCCCAGTAGAGAAGTCAGTGGCCACAAGAAAGCAAAAGCTCAGGCTTGTCTATTGCCCCAAAGTCCACTTGCCATGCTGTTTAGGCTGAAGCCGCTCTGGGAGTTGTGGGAGGCTCACTGCAATCAATAATTGTCCAGGACACAAACTCAGAAAAGAGAAATGAGTGATTCACAGAAAAGGCACTCAGAAATGGCACAAGCAAGGCATTCCTTCTAATCATAAGCAGAGCACCTAAGGGGAGCAGCTGAGCAGAGCCTCGTTAAGTAAATGTGGATTTCCTGGGTACAATCAAGTGCATTTAAAGGGAACATGTTATTTGATGAAAGGGAGAACCTGCTGCATTGGAAATAGGGCTAAGGTAAAGAGCATGTAATTATAGGAGTGCAGGGGGAGAGGTCAAACAGGGAAAACTCTATTGAAATTAACAGAAAAGAGAAAGAAAATGAAGCTAGACTATGGATATGAGGGGAGAAAAAACCCACAAAAAACAAAAAAACAAAAACAATAAAAAATACGCCGAGTGTATGAAATGACCCATCCAGGACTAGAGGTAGTGGAGGGATAAACAGCTCACACTGTGTTGAGGATGTTTACTTTTGCATCTGTCAACCAAAAAGGAAGGAAATGAGGATCTGCTTGAGTCAGAATGGGTTCCCAAGGAGGGAGGACGCAGCATGCCAAGGGCAGTGGTGCTGGCAGAGCCAGTCAACGGAAGCTGATGGAGACTTAGCCGGCACATCAGCGGATGATTGCAGGAGATCGGGAACTTGTGGCTTCCAGAGGCAGCAAAGCTGCTAGCAGGTCAGTGCCTGTTCACCCTTCCAACCAGTGAAGCCCTGCTTAGTGTCTGCTCCCAGGGGCGATGCTTTGCCTTCTAGCCTAAGTGGGAGCAAAATGACACACATGAAATGATACACGAAAGATGGATCAGACCCAGCGCTAGGTCTCAGACAGGTCAGGATGCTCCACTGGGTTCCCTACCTTGTTCAATGTCCCAACACACGTAGAAAATGGTAACATTTCTAGGACACGTGGAGCAAACAGGTACTGGACCCACATCTAGAGGCGACTCTGGGGCTCTGGGCATTCCACCTCACCCTGATCTGAGGACTGCAGATCTGAGGAATGGGAACCCACTGTAACCCACAGGTGGGAAGCTGTGACCACTTGACTCTAAAAGTCCAGGAGTCCTTACTCCAGATCTTGGCACCCCTTCTGCCTGACTCTAGGGTGGCTCCCTTCACAAATGCCTTCGCTGAGCCAGCTGCCTCTCAAATCAGTGACTTCAGTGGGAGGAGAGGCTCAAAAGAGCCCACACGCTGATTAAGGACAGTCACTGTGCTCCACAGAAGTGTGGATCAATCTTGATTAGAGTATTAGGAACCTTTCAAGGATGCCTCATCTTAGCAGACGGCTGGCACACCAGCTCTCTCAGGTGCATAGGAGCATCTGTCAGAGATCAGCCTGTGAGGTGAGTATGAATGTCTAGGGCCAGGGACACTGCACATCCAGGGGAGCCATCAGCCGAGTGCCAGATGAAGTGTTTTCATAGTTGGGAGAAGGAAAGGCACAGATTATAGACCAGCTCTTTGCAATTGCTTCTGGTTCATCAAAAAGGCAAGAAGATGACTTAGGAAAGGGAACAGAGAAGAAAGTGTCTGTTTTTAGGAGGGTAGGGTGGCATAGTATAAAAGGCTCATCAGGCTTTGGAATAATACAGAAAGAACTTGAATCCCGCCCCTGCCATCTGCTAGGTGTGTGTTTTGGAGCAAGTTCCTATCTTCTCTGAGTCTCAGTTTCCTTGATTAATTACGATGACATCTCTTTCACAGAGCTGCCACATATATTAAATAAAAGCACGTGTGTATAGCCCCTAGAATATTACTGGGTTTCGATAAAATGTTAATCACAGTAACTTTACTATGTGTGTTGTTTAAAGTAGAAACTATGCAGTAGTGTTTTGCATGTGTTGAGTGCAGGATGCTTTAGGCTCATCTGAAAGCTTGGGAAATACTACAGAGAAATAAGTCTTTGTTGATTGGCCATTATTCCCCTTAAAATGCTCTGCCTTCTGCCCATCACATGTACTCCACAAAGTTACTAGCTTTGTTGATTCCAGGTCTGTGTCAACATTGAACCCATTTCTTGGTGTCTGTTTCACAAGTTCACAAGGATTTTAACAACCATTCTACTTCCTTGGATATGAGACTTTTATGAGATGGTATCTCCTACACTCCCATCCTGATCCATTCTTAGTCCGTGGCAAACACTCCATGGATTTTGTTGAATTGAACAGAACCTAGTTGATGGACCAGGACACTAGGGGTATGAAGAGTAGGGAAGGAAGATGACAGTGGAGTAAATGGTGAAGACAAGTCTAGACTCCCTACCCTCCTCAGGGAAAGAGGGTAAATAGGGAGAAAGAAGCAGGTTCCCAGAGACACACATCAGCAAAAGGGTGACAAGGGAACCAGGGGTGTCTAGCATCCTGGGCAGCCTGGGGTGACAGGCCAGTTTGCCAGCTTCAGCCCTGCCCTGAAGGGTGTCTCTCAGCCACACCCTTCTCTCCCAAACTGAAAAGTGCTAAAGCTTTCTGAGTAGAGGTGCAGGCTCATGTGCCACTCAGGAGAACATACAGAAAAAGGACAAAGAAAACAGGAAGCAACTACTTGACCTTATCCTGCCCTACCGATCAAGACAAAACAACATGAATATTAATTTCTAGGGCATAATGAAGTGTGGAAGAGCAGGAGCGGGCAAGCCCATTGTGCAGGAGGCTGCTCCTTCCTGCCATTTGTCACTGGCAGAACTGATAGATGATTCTTCCAGGCGGCCTCCCAATTACATGTGTGCAGCTGCCACAATGAAGAGCACTTCAGTGGACCTGCTCCTACAGTGACAATGGCATAGGGGCCTCTGGATGGGGCTCATATCAGGCTTTGGAAGGCTGACTAGAGGAGGCAGGGACCTTCCATCCCTCTGGGAGTAGAGGGAGAAGGGTCAGCCCCTGTGCCCGTCAAAAGGCATTTACCTGCAGACAATCTATCAATGTACTTAGTCTTTGGCCAGATTCAGAAGCAACAACCAGCAATTCTCCTAAGGCAGTGGCTCTGGAACTTTGTGAGCGCCTGAACAATGCAGGGAGGGTGTGAAGAGTACCACCCTCCAGACCCTATTTCACTAGAGTTGGGTTCTGCTATTGATCAGGCCCAGAACACCCGGGGTCCATCTGTCCCTGGATAATTAAGTTAGTCATCCAATCCATAGCTCATTAAAGTGGTCATCTGAAATTCATATTTGAATTCATTCATTCTCTCATTCATTCACACAACATTCTTAGAACACCTGCCATTGCCAAGCACTGTTCTGGGTGCTGGAGGTACACCAATGAACAAAAGAGACAAAAATCTCTGCCGTACTTATTTCATTCATATGCTTGTTTGTTTGTATTTAATGAGATGGATCAGCCCACAGTTTGGATAGAACACTGCAGAGGGAGTCAGGACCCCTGAGTTTCAAGAGTAACCCAGCAATGAACCTGCCATGGATGAAGACCTGCTCCTTAATTTTCTGAACAAAGCTTCATGGTGATCTTCTTTTTAAAAATAACCAAGAAGGTCTGAAGACAAAGGAAGTCAATCTGCAGAAGAACATCACTTATGGAATACCTGTGGGGCTCATGTGATAGTAGGCTCCTCCATGTCCCAAGTGGGTGGATTCTGACTCAGAGGATTTTATCACCTCTACTGGGAAAATGAATAAAACCCAAGAATAGAGAAGAATAAAATGCATTGTGAGAGGCATAAGATTTTGTCAAAGGAGGGAGAAAAGTTGGAGCAGCAGGGTCAGGCTTCATGCTAGGTGGGTTGGAGGGGTTTGATCCAGAACAGGAAGAATGAATTGTTCTGGAGAGATGGCAGAAATGGTGAGGACCATCCAGGAGGACAAGTAATGAGCAGAGGCTGGGCACAGAGCAAGAAAGTTGGAGGCAGAATGCCTGAGCCTGGTGCTGGGACTAAACAGACCTGGGCTTGCATCCTATTTTTGTCTCTCATTGGCTGTGATAACTGTGAGTAGGTTTCTTCTAGGGATAAGTTCATGTTCAGAAGTGAAAGCTAAAAGTAAGGGGGGTTAACAGGTACTTTGAAGAGAAGCCAAGGTCATGTGTCTCTGGCCACAGGGCTCAATACACAGCTGCCATTTCTATGGTGCTAGCAGTGAGTAAGGAGGGGCCCTTGCACCTGGGGCAGGCAAGCAAGGTGCTGTATGGGACATTTCCAGCTTTCCAGGGCTGAGATACCATGAGCACACAAATGCTTTTAAAGAACTCCAAAACCTCCTCTCTTTATATCTCTTGGGACTGAAGGGTTGATGTACTGGAACGATTTGTGACTTCACTGTGAATGGAGTCTCCTTATCAGAGAGTTCACTATCAGAAGGCTTTAGTGGATATGAGAAATGTTGCTTCTTCAAATCCAGGGGACAGATAAGCAAGCCATTTCAGGAAGGTTTTCCTGGATGTGATTTTTCTCCTTTTTGTTAGGGCTAGAGAAGCTGACAGGGGGAAAACCCCAATAATACTTTTAACCTCCATAAAGCTGATAGAAAGTAGTATTTTCATGGATTAACATGAGGGCACAGTGGTGATCCTCTTCTTCTGTTTTTTTTTAAGTTCACTTCCAAACAATATTCCTGCCTTTGGGAAGGTATTAACAGACTCTCTTCCAGGATATTCCTGCTTTTTCACCTGAGTCTATACAGTTTTCAGAAGTGGCATTTTCTATGTGTGAGCTTGGAAAAATTATTTAACTACCATGGTCTCCAGTTCTCTCGTTCATAAAAGGGAAGACAATTGTTCCCATCTTGTAAGCTCTAGTAAGCAGAAAAATGTCACCAGCATTCCCCCCACCCCAAGATGAGCATGTGAATGTGTTATGACATATTGCAAGGTGATGATGAAGGTTGCAGATAGAGTCAATATCACTCATCATTGATCTGGAGGTGGGAAGAACATCCTGGGTTATCTGCATGGCCAAATGTAATCGTGGGGACCTTGCCAATGGAAGAAGGAACTATCAGAATGATGCAGTGTGAGAAAAAACTCTGTGGGTCATTTTTGGCTTTGACGATGGAGTAAGGGTCCATATGCCAAGGAACATGGGCAGCCTCCAGAATCTGGAGAAGGAAACACATTCTCTCTAGAAGCCCCAGAAGGAACACAGTCCTGCCAATACCTTGGTTTTAACCCAGTGAGACCCATTGTGGACTTCTGACCTTCAGAGCTATAAAATAATACTCTTATTTTAAGCCACCAAGTGTGTGGTAAATGGTTATATCAACAACAGAAATCTAATACATAGTATTCCTGAGTGTGATATTACCATATACTTCTAGATTTGTAACCTTGGGTAAGACACATGACATCTATATAGTTTCTTAACTATAAAATGGGGATGATACCAACAGCTGTCTTATGAAATTTTCTTCAGACTTAAATGGCTAATACGTATCAAATATTAGAATGCTCATATGTACAAAGGGCCATGTACATGTTGGCTGTTGGTATTATTATAATGTATAGCAATTAGCTTGGCCATGTAGCATGTTCTCAAACATAATAACTATGACTATTTTTTGTTATATGGGGAGACAGGAGAAGGAGCTTTGGCTACTGCTCTAGGACTTCCCCTATTCTTGGTAGATCTGATTATAATCCAAGCATATATCACATATTCCTTTGTGATGCCTTTGCATTTTGTGCTTAGTTTCTGTTTTAATAAGAATTTATATGACTTCTTGAGAAAGGTGGACTAAGCCTGGTTACTTTTTGTAATTCAGACTAAATCGAGATTTTCTATTGTTGTCTGTAGTACAATAGACAGCTCTCGCACTTAGTGACTTCAAATAACCACCATTTTATTACAGCTTGTGGAGCATGGGCTAGGAATTCAGGCAGGGCTTGGTGGCACGTGGCATCAGCTGAGGTTACTCAGACTTACTCCACTGATTTGAGGTGAAGGGTCCGTGTCAGCTTCCATTATGTGCCTGATGCCTGGGCTGGCTGGCCATAGGAGGCAGGGTCTAGCCAGCATCACTCTCTTTCCATGGCCTCTCCAGGAAGCTAGCTTGGCCTTTTTCAGAACAGGGTTCTGGAAATGTTTCCAGACGTATTGCTTGAAAGGTCAAGCCAGGAAATGCACCATCTTACACACACTGCATCTTATAAATCAAAACAGTCAGAGATCCCACCTAGACTCAGTGGGGTCCAATGACCCCACCTCTTCATGAGAGGAGTGTCAAAGAATTTGTGACTGTGTTCAATGGAGAGCACTCAGGGAGTGAGAAACAGAGACTAAACCTAAGAGATTCAGTTGTTCCTCCAAGGCAATACAACAAACCTCGAGTCCACTGGCCAGCCTCCCTGGCACCATTCTGGGGTTCGCTAAACTGTTTTTGAATATTTACTATTTATATGGAGCAGGGATAGATGCCTTCATATTCATAATTAATTTGGATTCTTTGAAAAGAAAGCATCATGCTTCAGCCAAGAGATAAACCAAAGCCTGGGGACATGGAGCAATTGAATGTTGCTCATCTAACCCCAGGGCATTTGCTTTTCATGACAGGCTTAAGGAACAGTGGGCTTTGTGCTTCCATTTTTCTGACTCCAGGCATTCAGGATGGCCTCTGCAGGAATGCAGACTCTCTTAGACATTTGTGTCCTGGGAGGAACTAGGGGTGCTTTGAATCCAAGTCAGAATGGACCTGAAATGAGCTCATGTTTCTAAAGAGCTCTGAGCTCCTCAGAGAGCTGAGCTATTGAACCCTGGAGCCTGGCTGGTCTCCTTAGTGGGTCCCTGTAACAGGGAACATGCATTGTCGCTGCTGGCACCAGGCTGGTGTCTTGGATAAATAGGGGCCAATCAGTCTTTAGGGTTCTCTGCTGTCTTTTTAGCCACAATCAATTAATTTTCAGAAAAATGGAACTCAACAACAACAACAAAAAGAAGGTAGTAGTGGTGGTGGGGAACACAGCCAATCTGACAAAGCTGAAAGGAAAACATTTCTACAGCCAAGTTGGACCCCAGATGACACATGGGGGCACACACTGGCATTTCTTAGTCCAGGCACCCTGGTGCCAAGCAGGCTCCAGGAGGTTAGGGAGGAGTGGGCAGGGACCAGGTGCAGAGCTGACGGGTGGGGGTATCTGGCTTGGAGCTACCTGTAGATTTTTCTGGATTCGTTAGCATCTCTCAAAATAAGATCAAATTGATGCTGATTAAAGCTGAAAAAACCCCACAAGCCCAGCATGCTGAGTATCTGACTCTAGGGCCCCTGAACAAATTGTTTTCCTTTTTCATGTCGGTCCTTGTGAACTCTTTGGCTCAGTCTGGCTCGCCCATGGGGACAGGACTGGAAATGGAAGTCCAGGTTTCCTCTTGGCACCTAGCTGTCAAAGCCATCTCCAAAGCATCCCAGTGGGAGGGAGACAAAAAAGCCTTCTCATCTTACAAACTCCTGTCTGCAAAAGCAGGTTGGCTGAAAAGCCTTCAGCTTTCAATGGATTCAAAAAAAGGTTCACTGAGGGCCTACCTGTCCCAGGTGCTTTCAATCATTTCACATGTAACCCTGTGAGGCAGCTGGGTATTAAGTTACCTAGGATTTGTTAGGACACACTAGAATTCAGAGAGGGTTCTCGACCTGTCTAAAGGTAGCTGTGAGCATCAGTTTCCAGGTTTAAGGCTGAGTCTTCTGTCTCTTATTTGAGCACCTAACATAATGTGCTAGGTAGAACAATAAAAATGGGTTTCTTGGGTACAAAATGCCTCCCTAAATTATGCATAGAGTCTGGACACGAGTTAAAACAGCAATTCTTTTTTTTTTTCTTTCCAAAGTTTTTTTTGTTGGTGCATTATAGTTGTACATAATAGTAGGGTTTGTTGTTACCTATTGGTACATGCACACAACATAGCAATATAATTTGGCCAATATCATTCCCCATTATTTCCCCTTTCCCTCCCCTCCTTGTCTCTCTTCCCTATTCTTTTCCTCTCCTTTACTGATCTCCCTTCAATTTTCATGAGATCTGTTCTCCACCTTTTTTTCCTCTAGCTTCCACATATGAGAAACATATGACCCTTACCTTCTGAGTGTGGCGTATTTTGCTTAACATAATGTAGAATGGGAATTCTTAAACTTTGCCAGTCAGGTGACTCTAACAATCCCATCTCAGAACAACGTTTTTAAAATAGAAAACAAGAATGCATAGGATCACAAGAGGAAGGAATCCCACTGAAATGAAATTACAAAAACATTAAAAAACAAATTTGTGTATAGTCATGTATATGTGTCTTTATTAATCCAGTGAGCAACAAGATCTAGCAAAGGTCTAACAACTACTGTAATTTAAGTAGTGATGAGCATAAATAATATTTTGGGATTTCTGCAAAAACAGTGATGTGATATGAAAATATCTGAGATTTTAATTGGAGGCAAAGTCACAAAACTGCTGTTAGCACCAGGTCTGTTGTGTTTATTTATAATGAAAGGAAATACCAAATTCCTGTTAGAATCTAATGAAGATAAAATGTGATCCCTCCCCTACTATCCAAGTTCCTTGGCTTTTTAGAATTCTTATAAGTTAAACATTTTACATATGTTTGCATATTTTAACCCCCAAACCAGTGTGGTAGATGTTTTCATTCATTATTCCCATTTCATAGATCAAAAAATTTCTGGCACAGAGAGATTAAGTAACCTGCCTAAGGTTATGCAAGGTCATTGAGTTGATACTATTAGTCAATTTTACTTCCTGTCTCCAAGTAAAGACCATGTAGCCCTTTTGGGGAGTTACATTCCAAGAAGAATCTGTCTTTGGGATTTTTCCAAGTCTAGGTACCTTCTTGCACTTTTTAAAATTCTTGGTCCCTCTCTTCTGCCAACTCCTGGTCACCCATCAGCTGTCCTCTCCTTGAGGAGGTCTTCCCTGAATAGACTCCACCCATTGCATAGGCCCACAGCTCTAGGTTCCTGTTCCTCATGGTCACTTGAGCCTCTACGGCACTGCACTCATGGTTGTTGCCACCATACTGACATATATCCACCAGTGTTTCATACATCCTGATCTTGCACCAAAGATAATTTAGTGATAAATGATTTTTAAGTAATACTGGCACAATTAAAAAAAAAAAAGGCTTCATGTAGAGGATGCACCCTTCTGTTTTGCAAAGTAATCTGGCATAAAATCTGTGACAACTATGAAGTAAAATACAGTATCTGTGTGATCACTGACACCTTATAATATGAGTGAGTGCATGCGGCAGAACTCTGCCTGATTTTGATCACCTTTATATCCCCACCATCTGAGTGCCTGGCTCAATATCTGCAGAATGAATGGGTGGAGAATGAATGAATTATAATTCTAGAGATAGAACCTACTTCCTCATTATGATGACTGACTGACTCAATCCCCCTGCACCCCATGCTACCCTCTTATCATTAGCTAAATTATTTCATTGCTGTTTATTAAATGGGTCCCTTTGTCTCCCTGGCCTTTGGATCATCATTCTTTCTCTCCTCTGAATCTCCTCCAATGTTTTCAAGCGTTATTTCTACTTTGAACTTCTAGGACTCAAATGTTCCGGGAAATATCAGTTGGATGTGTTGGGAGACAGTGCTCAGTACAGAGGCTGGCAGTCTTCCAAGTCATGTGTCAAGCCTGCCACAAGGTGGAAGCCTATGGGGTTTCCACCCCATCCTGCCATTTCTACTTGCCTTAGGAATGAGCTGTTAAGTCTGGCAATAAAAGTGTAGGCTGGTGACAAACGGGTATCTATCACGATGCCTGAAGTGTTTCCTCCCAAATAACAGTTTTTCACAAGGAAATTTAATTTCTGACCCTTTCCTTCTGCACAAGAATGAATTCTGCTTCAGCTTCTTTATTGCTAGGTTGAAAATGAAGCTGCTTAGTGGAATTCATTCTCTCTTCTCAGCTATTGGGGGTTGGGGTGGGGACAGGGGCTTTCCTCAGTCTGTTTTTTTGGGTGTTCCCCCCACTGCCTTTCATTCAGTCTGTATTTTCCTGCATTATTGTTTGGTATTTAGATCAATAATGCAAAAGAACCAAATGTCATCCACCCCTCTGTGCCCTCAAATATTAAGAACCAATAGAGAGGTCTTTCTGGATTCAGATGTTTTATTAAATTCCTTGCTTTGGGCAATTTGTGTTACTTTAGAGAATGATAGTGTTGCTTCTTCCTGGGGATGAGGAAAATAGCAATGCACTTTGGGGGATATTCATTTGAACCAGTTTTGAAAATAATTCTAAAGGATTTCTAAAATCATATAAGTGTATGACTGTGCTATTAAACAGAGAGCATATTCCAAAGTGACTCCTTTAAAGTTGATAACATTCATTGGTGCAAGAAGTTTAGGAATGCATCATTTTTTCCAGGCATGGGAAGAAGCCCCTCAAATTGCAGGGAGTAGAGGGGAGCAATTTTCTTCCCATCTTTACTTAAACTTCTCCAAAACAGGAGCCTGTGCTACCTTGTCACGTTCTCTCTACTGAATAAAGTTCCAAAGGATTATACAATGGTAAGAGCCTGGGGTTTTAGAATTAAATTGATGGGTTTAGTCTTAGCTTATTTGTGACTTGGGGGTGGTAGTCTTTATCTTCTCTGACACAGTTTCTCATCTGTAAAATGGGGATAATATTACTTTCCTCAAAGGATTGGCATTAAATGAAGTGAAGTATACAAAGCCTTTAGTATAGTGGATGACACATGGTAAACATTCATTAAGTGGTGGTAATTTTAAAAAGGAGTAATTCATTCAATGCTTAATCACATAGTCTGTCTTACTACTTATATGGAATGTTAACCTCAAATTAATCCCAACACCCCCTCCATAGCATGGGCATTATTTCCCCCATTCTGAGCCTAGGAGGTGCTAGTGAGACATGCATGAGGTAGTAGGTGGTAGCTGGGAGGCTGGTCACTCAAGGTAGTTCTCCTGGCCTCAGCTGGGGTGGCTTTCCCTACCTGGAGCCTTGCTCTCACCTTTGAAGGCATTTTGGAGGGCATTGCATAAGGGGTCTGCCTTTCCTAGAATGTGGAAGTTTAAAATAAAATGGGATTCTGAAAATGAGAGTAGTTGTCTAATGTGATTTATAAATAGCAGCAGCAGGAATAGGGGAAGGCAAGTGGGTACTGAGGGAGCAATCTTGAAGGAAGCATGACTTTCAGGTGCCCACCTGCCCTTGCCCAACCCTGAGAGTGGCATCACCTTGCATTCCACATCCATGTCTCAACAAACAAACATGCTCTGCAGGGACTCTAAAGAGTGCTAGGGTCAAGGACCCCTTCTGGAACAAGTGTACAGCCTTTAAAAAAGGCAACTTTGAAGGGATCCCCGTTTAGATGTTTATGTTCTTAGAATTTTTTTCTTTCTTTTCTTTTAAGATCAGAGCTTAGCCAGATTGAGCCGTTTGGTTCCTCTGAAAGTTGTGGCTGGGCCCAGGACTTAAGTATAGGTGGTTGACTGGTTCCAGGAAGTAGATGTGAAGGAGAAGGGAAGATTGAGATGGGGGAGAGGCAAGACAAGGAGGAAAAATGCTATTGAGGCTGTTGTTGTGATTCCTCTCTAGGGAAGGGTGTGGAGCGCCTCCCAGATTTACCCCAAAGGACAGAAGCTGGAGGGTTTATCCCTAGAGGGTTTGTCTCTGTACTCCATTGGTCGAGGGCACCCCCAGTAGTGGCAGCTTCCTGACACTTTCAGGGCATACTTATTTGTGGCAGAGGAGACTCAATGGCACTGGCGAAGCCTCTGAGGTGGAAAGCGGTACAGTGGACCCGGCAGAAGAGTCTGAGCTTGCAGAGAACTGTCCAGCTCCGTTCAGGCTAACATCAGAGGTGGATCAATGGGTGTGTCACAGAGCACTAACTGCAGAGCCAAGAGGATTTTTGTGCATCTCATAAAAGACAAAGGGTAAAAGTCACAAGACCCAAAAAACAGATGTGAAAGGAATTTGTGTGTCAGCATCCATGAATTAACAGCTTTTGCTAATCATTCCTAGTAAGGGGTAGGGAGGGGAAGGAGAGGTACTGGGGACTGAATTAGAACAAGACATATTCCATGCTTTTATAATTATGCCAAAATGGATTCTACTGTCATATAAATTAAAAAGAACCAATTAAAAAAAAGAGCTAGGTTAATCTTTTTGATCAAGATTCATCTATTAGAGTCCACAGGCTTGAAGAATCTAGCACAGAGGTAGGGTAAAGCTACTTGCCTACCTGATGTGACTTCAAGGTCTTCAGGTGGTTCTAAGCCCCGAACTACCTTTCCAATTTGCTCTGGAGTTACTTAAAATCCTTGGCTTTGTACATCAATGCTTGGCATTGGGAAGGCCACCTGTCAGTCACATAGTTATTCATTAAGAAATTGTTAATGGAAATCTACTAGGTGCCTAGGACCAAGCATGAGGCTAAGATGGGGCCAAAATAGGGGGAAAAAAGGTAAGACTGGATGTCTTGAAGAACTTAGAGTAGACAAAGGAAGACAGGAAATACACATTTGAAAGGTTTTACCCATAAGAGAGAAAGCTATGATTAACTGCTAAACAAGAGTCACAGAGTCAGACAAGTCAAGTGGGAGAGTTCCAGAAGGCTGGGATTGCCAAGAGAGGCTGCTGGGAAGACACAATTTGACCTGAGCATTGAAAGATGTGTATCGTCTTTCCACAGTTCATTTCCCCAAACATGTGGACACTTGTGCCTCTTCTTTTAAAAAAGATTTGAGACAAAAACCTTTCAAGGTTCAAAAAGAAAGCCAAGAATGTGGCAATGACAGGCACATTATGATCTAACCCTTTGGTTGCCTTGTAAAAGGCAGGGGAAAAAAAATCAATCTGTGACTGGTAGAAATCGGATTGCTAGCTTGTTTCAAAGTCGTTCATGAATTAACAATCTCTGCTAATCACTCCTCGATGATATTTATCATAGGTACATTTTACAAGATGGATTCTGTCACCAGTGCTGGCAGCTTCTCACCAAGTCCCACCAGCAGCTGCAAATATTCATTAATATTTTGTTTGGGTTCCCACTTGCCATTTTTCCACCCTCCTCCTTCATGAGTATGAACAGCAATATTACCAAAAGGCACCCACAGAACAGAACACAAAGGCAACTTGGAAATTTTAAATGAAAACAGATGTTGAGAAATGCCATTATCCTGTGCATGCTACAATAAATAGCATTAACATTTCTAAGTGACAGGCCTCTGAATTGGACAGCAAGGAGCTCACATTTACAATTAAATGAGGGACTTATCCTCTGCATCCCTGGATTCTACAGGTGGCTTGGTGACAGCCATCTCTTAGTGTTTTGATTTTAGTGTGGCTGTTAAAAGCCAGCTAAGCAGGGATTGTACAGGAAGGCGTTTAGAGAGGTGTTAGTGCCAGAAGCATTCATTGTCTAACTGCTTGGATGCAAAACTAACTTAGTAGAGCCACTGAGTGTGAGAGCTCTCAAAATGATTTCTTCTCAAACAGTGGAGTCTCTGTGCCAAGGAATAACATCATTGTTTATGTCCCTAATGATAGGACCCTGGGCCTGCATACATTTTGCCACCGTGGCTCTTCATTAAAGCATTTGAAGAAAGATCACATTATAATGACCAGAATGCTGCCTTATGGGTAAACAGCTCACCTTTATATGTGAGTAATACTACTCTGGTTATTATTATTACCTGGATGCTACAAATGCTAACCCTCAGCATAGTGGTTAAGAGCATAGACTGTGGATGGGCTGAATCCTGGCAGTGCCCTTATTAGCTCTCTGGTCTTAAGGAAATGGTTTATTCTGCAGGGGCGTCACTGCATCTGTAAAATGGGAACAATGACATTTATTTCCAGATTGGTGGGTAAGAACCAAACACCTGGCATGATATTTACTGACAGCTCTTATTTTAGGTTCAATTTTAAGATCACCATTATTCTATCTATGCACTGGTACGAGATCCCCTTCACCAAGGGAATGTTCTAGGAGGAGAGTAATGGCCAGAAAAAGTGATGCACTCAAATGAATGAAGCCAGGACACAACCTTCTTGTGGGGTATGTTCATTATTCATTAAATCTCACCCCTCCTCCCGCCCCCACTCTTTCTCCATTCATCCTCTCCTATTCTGAATGGCCATCTAGCCCAGCAGGTGATTTCAACACAGCCTGAAAGCATTTGAAACCATTTGCTTCAAGCAAACAAGTGTATGTAATTCTGAGAAGCAACACCTGCAACCGACTCGGCCACCATGGACTGCATCCCTGAATGACTTTTACCCCAAATCTGTAGGTTGGAAAGAGTTCATATGATAACAGACAATATGTATATATTTTTTGAAGTGTTTTGGGCTTGTAGTACTTTCTGAAGGAATTCCAATGCCTTCCTATTAAAACACTAACCTGAAGTTCTAAGTTTAGAGAAAGAGTTGGAGGGAATAATTAGATATAGGAGTTGACTAACGAACTAATGATAAGTTCATACTATTGGCTGAGCTTTTGAAATGTCTTATTATTTGTAAAACATTGTTTCAAAATTGCCTCCACTGCATGTAGCTCATTGATGTGCAGATATTAATGCACCTACCATTTATCTATCTAAATTGTTGAAATAATTTCTTTTTAAGTCTTTATATTTCAAGGATTATTATACTATATACACCTTGGAAACTCTGAAAAATTAAACATTATTTGCCTATCAGGTGTTTCTGCACTTAGTTTTAAGATGAGGAGAAGGAGCCTCATGTCCCAGATTCCACAACAAGTGGGATTCCAAATGGGACAATAGGACAATAGGGTCAAGTTATTGTTACCCTGGAAGACATATAAGAATCATCATAAATGCAGATGCTGAGAATAGATGTTTCTCCCTTTAGCTCAGTGCTACATTAAATGTGCATGAAAAATGCCTCCTATTGTGAAGCCAAGGGGTCAATGCATGTTCGCTTTGAAAGTTAAGCTCTCACCATTATTGTAAGCGTGGAAGTTAAATATGATAGACAAAATAAATGAAGATGGGAAAACTATAATTGCTTTAAGATAAACCTGATCCTGTAAGGAGATCCCTGGAAGTGCATGTACTCACAACCTCCTCTTCCTCCCAGTAGCTGAGATTATCCTGAGCAAAGCTTGAGACAGGATGTCTTGATATGTCATGATAGCAGTTTCCCTGCACATTTGAAACCACTCATAGTCAAAGCTCTATCTATCTCTCATTATGATAGACCCAGACTGAGAGGTAAATGTGCAGTGCCACAGCGTTGCTCTCGCAAATTGTATGCTCCAAAACAGTCTTCCTTTCAAAGGCTGCTACTCTTAGAGGTGGCGCTGGGATTGCTCAGTGGTAATGTCTTAATGAGCAGGTGAGGATTCCGAAAGGGTCAGCATGGCCCAGGATACAACAATCACTGAAATAGAAAATCTATTCCTTTTTGGTCTGGATTCCTTCCCTGTACTCGTATTCTTCAAGAACTTAATGGTGCTTGATTTTGTGTTTCTGTTTGGTGCGCAGAAGGCATATTTCTTTTAACATGGATTTGTTCAAGTAGACTTCACTGTGGTGCACAAAACCAGCTATGTTAAAATAATGTTAAAGGTCTGCATTGAAGCAATCCAAAGCAGAGAATTCCGAGTTTCAGGCTGCCACGCCATCTCTAAATCAACTGAATGTGCCCGTGTATGGCTGTCCATAGACTCTTCTCTCTGCTGTTATTCTCATAATAGGATCATTCAAGTTCTCTTATCTGGTCTCCTAGATGCTCTGTTCCAACTATTTCAAACAGAAGTGATTTGTCACACAGCAGCACCCTTCCTGCTGCAAATGGCACAAGTATGGAGCCAGCTTGCTTAATGGGGACCCAGTCCTCCCTTTTCTCAGTCAAGTACTTTATTTACAAAGGTAATGAGCCTTTAGAAGCGTGAAATAGGCATACCCACGCATTACCAAAAAGTGTACCCAAGTGCAAGTTAAAACAATTTATAGCAAACTGGGTTCACTGGTAGTTCCCAGACCAGTTTGCCCACTGAGAGTCTGCATGAACATCCCCATCGACAGAAGAATGCATTTGATTGCTTCTACCTGCACAGCATTTGCTGTATTAGCTAAATGCATATCTCCTTATCCACTCATGTGTGGCTCTCACTTAATCAGCACCCTTTGGATATCAGCAGCATTCCATTTAGAGAGCCCTGGAATCGGAGTCATGAAAAGCATTTCCTTCCACCGAAACATGCAAATTGGAATTACTTTGTGAAGACAGCGGTGACATGCTAACACGTACGAGGAATGTACGTCCTCGCACCTTTAGTCCCAGAGCCCAGCATGTCTCCAGGCAGACGGACAGGCTGCTGACACCTGGGGCTCCCTGTCATTGTTCGACAAACTCTGATTTGAAATCATACACACACAGCCCCATCTTCCTGAGGTTCACATTTCTCTTTGCTCGTTGTTCTTGCAGGTCTCATTAGGTTTTACATGTCTGAAAATGAGGTTCAGCCTAGATCAGATTCCAGATTTGTGAGGAAAAATTAACACCCTGCTGCTTCCAGAGCACTTATGCCAATGTCTCCTTTTTGTTTCAGTCTTTGGGGTCCATCATTTTCCCTGTGAATTCTATTGCTTTCAATACCTGAGCCTTCAAATGTATTCACCTAAATATGCAAGTGTTTGGGAATTTGTTTCAAGTTCCTTGAAGAATTTTTTCCTTCTTTATAATTATGTACCAGAAACAGACTAAATGCTATCATTGAATCTACTGCAGTACATTCAGAAATTTAGATTGTGGTTTGAGGACAGCTCCTCTACAATTCCTTTTCTGCAGGCTGGGGACTAAGGTTGCCATAGCTCAAGCGACCCATGATTTGGGTCAGCATTGGATTCTCTCAAGCTTTCACCTTTCAGATGATTAGTGCCATCAGAATAGGTCAATGCTAGAGTGAAACTACTAATTGGGATAATGATAAACACTTTTTCCAATTTGGGGCTAAGACAACAACCCAAGTCATAAAGGCAATGTGGAAGTTATTTTTCTTTTCAAAAGCTCTAAGAATCCTATCAGACTCTGGCTTCTTGGCAGGGGAGGGAACACTGTGACATTATAGATCATCTCAGCTGCTCACTATTGAGGAAAAATTAGAAATTAGATCACTCCAGAGCATTAAGAATGTCATTATTAAATATTATCCTGAGATGATGTTGGCTTGAAATTCTGCCATCTAAGAGTCTTGCCCCAACTCAATTTGTAAAGGAGAGAATTCTGACGACACAAGTCTTCCTCGGAGTCCTTCACCACTGATGTACACAGTGATGTACACAGCTCCAGGCTGCACAGGAGCACCATTTCAGTCACACTCTCACATGCACAGCTGGCAGAGTGGCCGCAAGTCTAGGCCTCCATTCCAGACACGCAAGGAACACTCCACAGCTGGCACATAATTAGAAGCTCAGAGCAAGCAAATCATTGCTTTTTTGTGAGGTTCCTCCTACTGATCATGCTCAGAGCACAGCAGCTCCACCCCCATGACAACAAACAGACATCAGGTGGAAAAGCAGGTGCATCCGGGTTGTGCGTTTTGCACTAGTGGAAGCCACTTTTCTCCTTTCCATAATTTTGTTTGAAATTTTCTGTTTCTGCCATAGTGGAGTTTCCTAACCAGAGTCCTGTGACTAATCCTCAGTGGGTTGAATTCTCCTGCAAACTTATCTTTAATAATGTCATCAATGGAGAAAAAATACAAAGCAACAAATGACTGCTTTAGGCTCTATACCTCCCAGATTTGAAAATAATTTTCTCCTGTAAACATTATCAGCATGCCCAGGAAATTTCTTTAACTTCCTGGAAGGTAAGATGCAGCCAAAGCATTTACAATTTGGTAGAAAATTAAAAAACAAAAATGTGATGCCTTGGACTTGAGGTAAGGGAAGAATTATAGTAAAACAAACTAATTGTCAGTGAGAAAGGAAAAGGAAAGCAGCCAGGAAGACCCAAACTCCTTACAAATGGAAACAAAGATAGATTTTGCCATCAAAGAGAAAAATCAATCCAACTAAAACTTATTAAACACCTACTATGTGCTTCACCCTATGGGTGCTCAGAGTTGGAAGCAGAGTGAGTATTCAGATATGGTCCTCAGGCCCCCCAAATTTGCATTACTATCAAGACAAACAAAGGCATGGACAAAGTGCTAAGGGGACCTAGGGTGCAGGCACAGATTCTGCATAGTGAGGCATAGAAATGAGCTGGGTATTGATGGATGGCATTGAAAAGAACTTGCCCAAAAAAGTGTCTTACCTTGCCCAAAAAAGTGTCTTACCTTTCCCCAGTGTCTTTGTTAGTGTCTCTAGTGATTTTGTCTGCCTAGGAGCCTAGGTTCACACTTGTATAGTTCGACAAAATGATTTAGGGTGAGAGAGTCATGTAGCATCAGTGGACTGGAGACTAAGATCAACCATGTAGGCAGTAGGTCAATCAATCAATCATGCCTCTGTAGTGGAGTCCCAGTTAAAATTCTGAACACTGAGGCTCAGGAGAGCTTCCCTGTTTGGCAACATACCATACACATTATTCTGCATTGATGCCAGGAAAGCAACCTGCCCTGACTCTATGGAAAGAGAAGAACTGAAAGCTCCATGTCCTATACCTCTCCAGACTCTGCTCTATGTTTTTCTCCCCATTTTGGTTGATTTAATTCTTTCCCTGTAATAAACCTTAACTGTGAGTATAACAGCTTTCAGCAAGTTCTGTGAGTCCTTCCAGAAACTTAACAACCCTACAGTGGTCTTGGATCCCTCCTGAACTTGCAGCTAATGTTAGAAGTGAGGTGATCTTTTGGGAGGACCATATAGTTAGTCTGACTAACTCTAGGCTGAATGGGAGTTTCCCAGGGAGATAATAAGGTACTATGGGATAACTGTTAAACTGAATGCCTGTAAGGTTCTTGCCTGTATAAATCCCAAGACCTACAAAGTCTTGATAAGTAGCTCTTGTTTTCCCTATCAGGATTCTAGGGTATACGGTAAGAATCTGAGCCAAGCAGATAGGAGGCAGATAAACAGTCTGCCTGAACTAAGTTCAATTGAGCAGTTCAGTTTTTACTATATTGACAATTCAATTAAAGATGCCTATTAAACACCTACTATGTGTCTGAGACTCCTAGAAAAATGGAATTGTTTTTCTTTTTCACTGAATGAAACGACATGGTAGCAAGAAGTCCACCTTCTTCTCTTTGTGTGGATGATTTGTAGAAAGAAGAGAAAATGTTCAGAGATTTTTTCCCCTTGACCTTCTCATTGCAGAATGAATCAATAAAAAGGGCAATGACTTCCCAGTGCACAAGATGGACACTGTTCAGTGTTTTGTGATAATGCTTGATATAAGGCCACCTTCTCCAGGAAGCTCTCCTTGAAACTGATGTAATCTGCTTATAATTTTGTGCAAAGTTAGAAAAATTATGATTGTAATAATTTTTTTTCTATTTGCCTCAACAAATATTTTCAGTGAATAGTGTGTACAGCTTCTGAAAATTTGTTTTTTTTCTGTTATGTTTGATAACATGTATTAAAATGCAACTTTTGAGAAAAATAAATAAAAATTAAACAAAAAAAAAAGAAACTGGTGATTGTGGAGACTGCATCTATTTTCTCAAGACAGACACCCTGCACTCACCTCTGCTGCAGTTCTTCTAAAAGAGCAGCAGACTTACCGGTGTGCTGCCCCTGACAATCTGTGAGACATGTGTTAGGGTTAGCATGATCCTTGCATTAGTATTCTCAGCATTTTGGAAATTGATGTACCTGACCCATAGAAAGCACTCAGTGAGTATCTTTGGTTGAACAAATGAACAAAGCAGCAACTTTGGAGTAGTGTGGTGTAGAGAAATGAAGTTTTGGAGTAAAAAAATAATCACTCGGGTTCGAACCCAAACCAACTGATTTTTTAGTAGGTGTGTGACCTTGGATGAATGACAACTTTGTCTAAAACCCAGTTTGTTCAACTCTGAAATGGGTTTAATATAATCAGTCTTATAAGACAGGGAGGCAACACATGTGAAAAAACTTGCTCAGGGTCTGATGTTCAAAAAATATCCATTCTTTTCCTTTTGCCTTAAGTGTAAAAAATAAAAATTTCAGACATAGCTCAGATAGTATTTCAAAACCCCAAATTAAAAATTCTGAACCTATTAGTTAAGGATGCTTCTAGATTCTGTGGGAATAGGAATCTACGGTGTTGGTGGGTTGGATTCTCTATCATGGGATTATTTCCAGGAACGTTGTAGGGGAACCATATCTTGTTGAGGATCTGAGTCCAGATTTGGAAGAGCTTCCCTTCCCACGCTTTTCAGTTCTCATGAACATCAGGGGTGTGCTTTGCTGTGAAAACTGCAACAGGTGGATAATGGCTCTATTCCTCTGAACCGAAGTACAGGTGGGCTAACTAGAAGAAATTTTACAAAAGATGTCAGTGGTGTGGCCATGATATTTCCATGAGATACTATAGCAAATAAAGGTGATTTTGTCAAAACACAATATTTCTCACACTGGAAGCTTTCCTTATTTCACATGGGGCAACAACTTTCTTTCCATTTCTAAATATACAGACTATGGCCAAGAATCCACTCTATCTCTCTACATTCCTGAAGTTGGAGAGAACTGCATTTTATAGAAATATGTCTAGGATATAATCTGTAGTTATGCGCATAGTGGATTTACCATTATCTTGGGTTATTTGGAATTCACATTACTTATCTTGTCTCCAGACCTGGAAGTCATTGCTTATCATCCCTCTAACAAATAATAATAATAAAAAAAACTTACTCAACATTATATTTAGACATCATCTGTCTGAAACGTAATAAGATGCAGCAACTACAATGATTGAAATGAAGGGAAAAGATTGTTAGTATAATAGAGGTTTCTACTGGGCATGCTTTAAATCAATGTGCAGAGGCAATTTAAACAACCCATCTTGTCATCATGTTTTAAACACATTGATCTCTCTCTTTCTTTTCCCCCTTGTGGTTGATGTTTCTCAGGTTGTTTTCCCACTTCCTGTGGATTTCGATAGCAAGCCAGAGGAAAGACACTTCAAGAAAATGGTGGAAATAACATGAGTGACAGAGGGTTCCTTTTAGAATATTTCTAATTATTCAAGGGAAAAAAAACAACAAATATCTGCCATCATGCAAATTGAAATTAAACTGCACCAACTCTGGAGAATCCAAGATGACTTGCTTTGATATTTCTTCCCTGTTGAGAGTTAACAAGTAAAAGAGGAAGCCAGAGGGCTATATATTTTTTTAAACAATCCCCTGAACTCTGATCAAAATGGGTGATGTCAAACCCCAAATCCATATTCATTGTGGAGCTTAAGTTCAGGGACTAAAAATAAACGTGGATATTTTTGCATATACATGTATACATATTTTTCTCTTTAATTCCAAAATTATTATCTTGGAGAGTAGCAAATAGAATTTTTTGCTAGCAGTGAATTTTTGGTGTTATCAGCTGTCAGGCTGGAAAAATGTATAGTTGTAATAAAGGGGGAAATATATGATCCATAAATAAAGAAAAACGGGACTTGTTTGGCATTATAAAGTTTTAATACCTTTAGGTAGCAAAGACTCCAAACAAATTCCCTTCCTTTAAATCTTACTCTCTCTTCAGATGTGTCTCTCACATTCCTGCTCCAAAGCCTATAAACAGTGGTGCTCCTGGTGGGAGAGACCCTGAATATGAAGAAAGAAAAGGTCTTCATGCCCTAAGCTGATGGGCTGACTTGACTTTTCTTGTTTCATAAGGGTCAAGGTGAAGAACATGTCAGACTCATACCTGGCTCTAAGTTGTGAGAAAGTTTGTCATGAAAACAAGTTTTATGGAGAGTTACTTTTTGTCTCTATAAAAATGTCCATATGCTGCTGAAAAATAGTGATCAATACCATCAACATTTATTGATCATAAAAGATATTCCAGGGTCAGGGTTAGGTGCTGCAAATGTAGAGATGAGTAAGACATAGTACTTACAGAGTGCTCATCCTCTTTTAGATAAGGCACCTGAAATAGTCTACAAAAGGGCTGGGGATGTAGCTCAGTGGTAGAGTGCCTGCCTAGCATGTAGGAGGCCCTGTGTCCAATCCCTAGTACTGCAAGAAATAAAACAGAAGTCAGATGAAATAGCCTTGAATTGTCTTTCCATGTAATGAATGAAAATGTCTAGCAGTTGAGTGAACTACCAATGCAATGTAAGGTTGCCTTTAATTCATTCTGGGAATGTGGAAGGCATGGAAAATTTTGTTTTGTTTGGGAGCCTGAAGGGGCTGGATGTATAACAATGAAGGAAGTGACTCCAACCAGAGAGAAGAGGAAGAAATACAACATTGGTTCCACACAGCTATTCTTCAACATCACTTTATATTATTATATACATTTTGCTTTTAATGAAAAGTTTGCCTTGGGTAAAAAGATAATGATGAGTCAGCAAACCAGACCAGTGTGCTGAGGTCTCTGCTCTGGTGGAAACGCGTTATCTCCCTAAAATATCCAGGCTGTTTCCACTGCTGCCACCATACAATTTGCATGCTCTGGTAATGTTTTATGTATTATGCTACTTATACTCCAAAAAGTACATGCATGCTCCTGCAAATTTAGGTAAATTATGAATAAATTAAATCTTATCTAAATAAACAAGTGTCTTTTTGAACCAAAATGCAAGCTGTCATGAATATTTAAGCAGACAAAGATGAATCCTCTTCCTGCTGTTCCTTACAGAATCATTCTATATTTTTAATTTTTCAGGAAGGATAGCACACAAAGACTAGAGAAACAAAATTGATTCCTCACTAGGGACATGGTATTGAGAAATTTGGCCTTCAAAAGTGATACATCTAAAAAAGATCCATTATGGAGATTAAATTATACGGGTGTCTACAGACACTGGTAATCGCTACCTTTTCACTCAATTCCAGATACTCAGAGTTTCAAGGGAGAGCTATCATTTTTATCTTTGAGTGGCAAGAGGCATCTCATACAAACTGAAACTCTAGAACTTACTGAAATCCAGACTAGCTTCTTGTCAGTTTATATATGGTGTATTAGTCAGCTTCTATCATTATAACAAATGCCAGAAATAATCAACTTTTGAAGATGAAAGGTTTATTTGGCTCAGAGTTTGCAGGTTTCAATCGTGATTGATTGGCTTCATTGCTTTTAGGCCTGTGGCAAGGCAGCATAGCATGGTGGGAGTAAGGGTTGGAGCAGAATCTCATGGCCAGGAAAGGAAGGAGAGGAAGAGGAAGGGGTTAGGATTCCAATGTCTCCCTCAAGGGCATGTCCCCAGTGACCCACGACCTCTCACTAGGCCCACCTCTTAAACATTCTCACATTCCCAATAGTGCCACACTGGGGACCAAGCCTTTGAGGGACACTTATGATCCAAATTATAGCATAAAGTTTGTATAGTAATATCCTGGATGAAAGGATTGGCTCATTCTCATCTAAGTTTTCAAGAATGTTCCGGCTCCTAGGGTCAAGCCTGGTAGAACTCTGTTCATGTTTTTGGTCTCATCTCTGCAACACAGTCTTATTTTCTATTACCATAGAATCCAAGGATTCCATGAATAGAAAGGGAAAGGGGTGATTTGGGTTCTAAAACAATAAATAGTTAAATTTTTCCAACTTTCCCCCCAACACCCAGGATTTCATATCTCTGTATTCTTGTGCATTCTGTTCCTTCTGTCTACAGAGCCCTTCTCGTTCTCTTTGTCTGTGGGACAGAGCTCTCTTCCTTCAAGTCTTGGGTGTCCTCCCTCACACAGTCTTGTCCAAGCTCCCTGAGCAGAGTGAGCTATGTTCACCTGATTTGAAGTCCCACAGGACAAGGCCTGTGTCCTCTTCTTCACCAGGTCTCCCCAGCCTCTAGCACAATGCCAATCACGCAGGATGCATTCAAAACTGAATCCTTCCTCTGGTGCCTGCTGCTTATCAAGTCAATCTCTCTATGGCACTTATAAGATTGCTATACAGTCACCCTTACCTGTGGCTTCACTTTCTAAAATTTCAGTTATATGCAGCCAAGCACCATCCAAAAATATTATGTGGAAAATTTTATAAACAAACAGCTCATACTTTTAAATGACTTTCTTTATGGAATGTTGTTTATAATTGTTTTATTTTATTATTAGCTATTATTGTTAATACCTTACTGTGCCTAATTTCTAAATTAAGCTTTATTATAGGTCTATATACACAGGAGAAAATGTATTATAAAGTTTAGTGCTATTCATGGTTTCAAGCCTCTGTGGAACATCGTGGGATGGATCCCTCATAGATAAGGAGGAACGACTGTAATTAATTATTTGTTTACATGTTACTTTGGCTCGCTATATGCCAGGCCCTCAAAAGCAGAGGTCCTATCTTACTGATCTTGTATTCCCAGTACAAAGTGCCATAAGTATTTGATGAATGTTTGTTTATTGAAGGAAACAAAGTTATATCCATTACATTGCAATTAATTATGACAATAAAATAGACCTCATTAGCTCCAGGATACCTACAGTATCATCCTTGTCCCTCAGAGCTATGCTCAGTGTCTAGGCATCCTTCTATATTCTCATTGACAGAGCTCTTCCTGAGTTTCTCTCAACTAGTCCCAAAGATGATGGAGTCACATGTAAGGGCCATGATGAGCAAATGATTGTACTTGGTGATGAGGATTCATATTTATTTTCAGAAACAGGGCTCCATGTCCCTTTGGTCCCATCATAGACAGAACACTTAGCAGACCACAGTTTGGTTCAATATGATGTCCTCTTAGTCAGATTGAGAGTTGACCTCTCAATGTAGAGAGAATGTGAATCAAGTTCAGAAGGACCAAGTTTTTTTTTTCTTTCTGTGAATGCCGGGTCTTTGCTTGGTGCTGTGAAGAATTGGAGAGTTTTGAGTTCATCCGATCCCTAGACTCCCTGCCTAACTGCAAACAATCAAAAACCAAACTGAGGGGTCAGTCCCCATTTCTGTGTAACAGTGTCCTTGCTCTCCCTGCCCTTTAGGACAATATCCTGCATGATCAGAGCAGCAAGAGATGACACAGAGCAGCTCTCTGGGACGAAGATATGGTCTCTGAGCAAGACAAAACAAGAAAAAACACTAATGGAAAACTCACTGGTGAAGTTTAAACCGCATCCCCATCAGTATGAAAGGCAAGCATGCAGGGCTAGAGATAGGCTTTGATCTTGCCTCAAAGTTAAAGGGAATTTGGAAGATGTCCAAGTGTAAAGGTGCTTGTGAAATGCTCACAGTGAGAGCGATTTCATGGCCAGTGTTATAGTGAGCTCATTCAGTCTACCATTCATCCTAAGAGGTAGAAATCCCAACCCCAAAGTCCTACACTCAGGTTTGATCTGCCCAGTCTCATCCCATAAGGACTTTACAGCCCAGTCAGTTGTATGATCAACACAAAGTGTGTCAAATTGATAACTGGAGTACAGAAGTCTAAGGAGCGAGGATGTGCAGCCTGGCAACCAAATGGCGTTGGAAGGACAGCCTGCTCAGATTAGCTCCTCCCCTCCTGACAGGTAAGCAATCAGGAGTGCAGGCCTGGAAAATCCAGAGATGTTGCCCAGTCCCTTTGACTAAAGAGAAGTGTGTGAGGGAGAAGAGCTGGCATGTGGTGGTAGTGGTGGGCACTAGTGAGAAGGAAAGAGACCAACGATGGAAAGCTGACGGGAAGTGGGCAGCCCTTGGAGGTGAGACTATCTTAACGTGTGCGCTATTTTCCAATGGACAATCATGGCGCAGCCAGCTGTGAGGTCCATCTATTATCAGGAAACTGACAACATACCCATGGTCTGTCTCAGAACTTTACTTAATAAATCAAAGCTGACAACTCTTCCCAAATTGATATGAAAAGGCTCTTTAGTGTCTATGACCCGCATACATTTTATTCATTTCACTTTCTAAAATAAGAGGTGAATAGCAATCACAAACAATTCATTTTTGTCAGGTAACAACGGAACATCTTTCTTTAGCCACCAGTCAAAGGGGAGGCCCCTGGAATCTGGTACAGGCTGGGCCTGGTGTGTTAGGAGTCAAACAGTGAGGGAAGGTTACTGCAGCCACCATCGGCAAATCCATTGGAATCTCCAAAGAGATTTCACCCACGTTATCTCATTTGAGCTGCACAAGCACTCTTTCAGGTGGATTTTATTATCTCTAGTTTTCTGAAGAGGAAGTGGAGGTGGAGAGGATGTACTTGTGCTCTGCATTATGTGGCCACTGGTCCTCTAGGAACAGTGTGCAGCTGAAGAGCATAACCTCAGCCATCTCCCTCTTGGTGGGCTTGAGTGAGCCCTCTTAGGGGAGGTCCTCTGATTGGTAGATCTAGGTCTGGAGTGGGGGTTAGAGGTAAAGCTAATCTAGCCTCAATTTTATGGGTGTTCCAAAATCTTCCCTCTATATCTCATTTCTGGGGGGTCAGTCTCCCTATACCTTTCAAAGTGAACATAAGCTAAATCATGAAACTGGTAAGGGCCAAGGGGTGAAAGTGAATGGATTTCTTGGTTTCTCTTGGTTGTCATTTCCACTGTCAACTGAGGAACTTCAGAAGATGGTGTTTCAAACAATATGCATCACTAAAACATAGGAGGGGCTGGGCGCAGTGGCGTATGCCTGTAATCCCAGCATTTTGGGAGGCTGAGATAGGACTATCACAAGTTCAAAGCCAGCCTCAGCAACGGGGAGGCACTGAGCAACTCAGTGAGACCCTGTTTCTATATAAAACACAAAATAGGGCTGGGGATATGTGGCTCAGTGGTCGAGTGCCCCTGAGTCAATCCCTGGTACCACAAAAAAAAAAGAAAGAAAAAAAGAAAAAAAAATCCCAGGAAGGACTCAACTGGTTGAAAGTTACACCTGACAATCTAGCCTGTAAGGCCTCAGCTATGCAGGGGAGCTGAAGATAACATACTGGGACCCTGGAAGTTTCTGCCTGTGAGAAAACTTCATCTGGTTCATTTGGTCCAAAGCCAGGCCAAAGGGGCAGTCTGACCACAGGCCGTAGAAAGACTGCAAAGGAAAGCCCTACCTCCAATGGAGCCAAATGCAGAGCAGTTCTAGCTGTTGGGAGTGGAAATAATTAGGATGGTCAGCCCACATAGGTCTGACTGTCCATGCTCTGGAGATGACAGGGCCTTGGACTGCCTTTGGTAGCAGTTCCAAGGGCTGGGTAGGAAAAGGACTATGCACAGAGCTGGCTTTGATCACAAATCATTTTGCTAATGTCCAGCTACACACAGGTCAAGACTACCAGTGTGTATGTGCATATTGTGTTTGAAGGTGACTTACTGAACGAAAGAGCCATGTTTGAGATATGTGAGCATGTGGGTCACTGGGCTGTATTGCCTTAGATGAAGCACTGGTTCACTGGAAAAAGTCCTAGACTAGAAGTCAGAACATCACTTAAAAACTGCTGGCCCTAAAAAGGCTGTTCAGGCATTTGGGCTGCATACAAGACTGAGTCCATGCAGGGGAGTGATCTCCTTAAATGGCTGCCTAGAAACCCTCTCAACAATGCCACTAAGTGCTACACACTCAAGTAGTCATGTTGAAATGAGAGGATGTGATCGTCAGAACCACCGAGAGGAGTGCTGCAGGAGTCCCTCTGGGAAATGTCAAGTCCCTTCCCCAGTCCTGGAGCTGCACAGCATGTTTCAGACAGAACATCCAGAACACCCTCTCTGCTTGACCCGTGAACAACATCCTTACCTCTGACCAAAGCCAAAGTCCCTTTATTTAGGTCACCTGCCCTATCTCTCCAATATGGTTCTCTCTCTTTTCTGGACTGCAGGATGCGAACTGTGGATTCAGGCCCCCAGTGAGAGTGATTAAGACATCCTGGCAGGGAGGCAAGCTCTTTATTTGCTCATTTTTGATGGGACAGCATAAAGCTGGATCGTTTCTCTGAGCTCCCTTGGGAACATCAAACTCCACATAGGCAGGTGACTCCAATAAACAGGCCGGGGACTCACTAGCTACTGTAAGGCAGGCCACAGCCTCTCGCTGTGGGAAGAGTAGTGCTGCCAGGGGTCATGCACAGAGGCCTTTGCCTCCAACCTCCTTATCTGACCCCAGCAGCTTTCCATTTGCTCCATGTAGCACAGCTTTTCAGAAATTATAGAGGAAAGGGACGAGAAAAAATGAGAGGAACAACCCTTGGGCTTTGTTAGATTCAGAAAATCATGGTTTTAATCTCAGCTCTGCTATTTTATTACCTATCTAGCCTGAGACAAATTGTCTAATCTCTCTTAAGTGCATCTGCATAATAAAATGCTATTCACACCAATTTGCATGGTAAGAAAGAAGAGCACTGGCCATTCCTGAGCATCTACTCTGTGTCTGACATCACATATTTGTACACATATAGTTTTCCACTTCTTGTCACAACTGGGACTCATGTCTTGAGATATGAAGTCCATTAGGAATCGTTACCCAGCTTCGTCACTCCAAAGCCTGGTCTTTCTCCATTTGAACATGATGTGCGTTAGAAGCGTCATGACCAAGTTACAGCAGAGAAAGCAATTTATGAGTTTTAAATCCCAATCCAGATTGAAGACACTACATATGAGCTCAAAATGATGTTGTTCCTTTATCAAACTAATTTTCAAAAAGGAAACTGAGGCATGGATGTCCAGGCACTATACTGAAGATCCCCTAGCCCTGCAATGGCATGCTCTACACCCTTGTCTCCTTGCCCTTTCTTGCTTGCTGGGTTCTGGAAGGCAATGGATGCCCTGGATGAAAGCCGTGCTGCCTTGGGCTGGATTGGAACAAAAGGCCTTTAGAGAAGGTCTAAGAAAATCAAGCTCCTTCTGCATCTTCTGCCAAGTGCGTTTGTGAACAGAGGCAGGCACACAGGTGGTGCTGAGAGTTTTATTCCTCCAGAGTCAGTAAAAGTTTATTGACAACAAGGACTTCATGTAGCTCCAATTTCTTTTGTGTGTCATGCATTTTTGGGGTCTGTTGCTACCTTTTATTTCTTTAATGGGAAAAAATATTTTCTTTTTCCAAATGCTATCGAATTCAAAGTATGTATATTGCAGGACCAAAAACAGATGCTTCAGTTGTTCTGTGTGCGTGTGTGCGCGTGCACATGTGTTTCCTTCAATTTCACTCAATACTTCCACTCAGCTTCTTGAAGAATTAAGATTTGGTCCTTTCAAATGTAAATTAAGCAATTTGCAAAATATGTATTTTGGCATATAGGCAACTTAGCTTTCCAAACAAACTGGAGTTTTATTGATTCAGTGAGCTGCCATCTCATGAAGTTATCTTGTGGCCTTAATTTGTGTCTCTTTCTAATAGGAGGAGAATGTTTTCATTTGTAATAAGCAGTGCATTCTGCTTTTATGTAACCCCACCCTCATATCTGGGCTTTTCAATGGATAAAAGAAGTGATGTCAGTCTTAATATGCTTTTCATGGGTTTAGTTTTTCAAATCTTATTTTTACTATTTTGTCATTTTTTCTTATTATTAAAACAATATTTGATGCCACAAAAGAAATTGAAATTCAAGAAACATCCACCCACGGCCTCATCAGTCTAAGACAGCTCTTCACATCTACCTAGGCTCCAGGCAAGTTTTGTCACTGTGCATATGGTTTTATAGAGTTGCAACAATTCTGAAAAAATAATTTTCAAAATGATTTTTATACAAACTTGAAACATACTTGAATGCCTTTCAAAATCTCTGGACCTGTTTTGAAGGAAACTTTTCTCTATATTTCATCCTAAATATATGACAGGAACTTCATGTTTCAGAGGTGAAGAATGCATTTCTCAATCTTTCTTAATGATACTCATAGTGAAGCAGAAAATAAATACATGGTGACCGATCTCAAGGTTAATCACCAACCTTCTACATCAACGAAAACCGCACATGAATCGTCTCACAGAAGTCTCCTTTTAAAATATTCAAAGAAACAGGCTTTCCAGCCTCAAGTGTGAACCTTTTCCTAGTACTAAAGTCCCTCCTGATGCATGGCCTCAATTCTTGTCATCCATTTCTATTATTCATTTTTAAAATTTCTATTTTTCTTTTAAATTATTGATACATTTTATCGTGTCAAAATATACCAACATAAAATTTATCATTTTAATCAATTTTAATGTTCAGTTCAGTGATGTTAAGTAACTACACACCTCTGTACACCCATCACCAGCATTCGTCTTTGGAACTCTTTCACCCTCCCATTTGAAACCCTGTACTTGTTAAACACTAGCTGCCCATCTCCCCTCCCCTGGCCCTGGCAACCACCCTTCTATTTTCTGTGTCTGAGTTTGACTACTCCAGGCACTTCTTATAAGTGCAATCACACAGTGTTTTTTGTTTTGTGTCTGGCATAATGTCCTCCAGGTTCACCTCTGTTGGAGTATGTGTCATAATTTCCTTTCCTTTTAAGGCTGAATAATATTACATAGTATGAAATATTTGTTTATCCATTCATCCATCCCTGGACACTTGGGTTGCTTCCACCTTTTAGCTCTTGTGAATAATGTTGCTATGAACATGGGTGTATAAATATCTGCCAGAATCCCTGCTTTCAATTCTTTTGGGTAAATATGTAGAAGTAGAATTGCTGGGCCATGTGATAATTCAGGGTTTAATTTTTTGAGAAACAGCCATACTGTTTTATAATGGCTATACTGTTTTATAATGGCTATACCATTTTACATTTCCACCAACATTGCACGAAAGTTCCCATTCCTCCTCTTCAGTCATTTCAATCTTTCTCTCCACCCATCGCTATGGATAGGCCTCATTAAAACAATCCTCCATAGAAGTAGATACATCACAGTCTCTAAGCAATGTTCATGTTACAGATAAGTCTGAGGTAAGTGTGCTGGTCAGCCCCAAGGGAGAGCCTGGAGCAGAATGGAGCAGGCTCCATCCTAGGGGCAATCTGTTTAGGAGCTTGGACACTTCATCAAGGTAGTACAAAAGCTCTCAGCGAAACTGCTCTCGGGACAGCCAATCTTGCAACCTTATTTTCCAAATTTGACATTTTAGATCTCAGAACTGGTTTATGATGAGTAGCCTCAGGCCCACCATTTGTGGTAGAGCTGTTGAAGGCCAGGGCTGACTTCCAAGTGGGTCAGGTTCTCCGATCAGTCCTACTACTAGCCTTTCCAGTCCTCAGGATCAATATTCAGAGTGTCTCTGGCCACCTGTGGGTGAAAACTAATATTGGATGTGGCTCCATCAGCCACCTGTGGATGGTGGCTTGGGTTATCTTCCCTTCCAGTACCATCTCTATGTACTCTGGGCTTATCCATCAGGGCTGGACTTTTCTGGACCTGGTTTAGGTTGTGAGGAGAGAGGGGGTTTGTGGGGCCTGCAGGTCTCACATGGAGAGATTCAGAGACACCAAAAGATGTCCTTTTCCCCAGATATCCCCTGAACGAGCACCTAAGAGCCCCCTCCTTCTTTTTTTCTTTTTCCTTTTAAATTTCAGCTAAATTTATTTAATGCCTTATGCCAAGTGCTATTCAGGGTTCTTTTTGTCTTAAGGCTGGTATTTCCCAAAGTTGGTTCTTGGGATAAAAGTTCCTCAGGTGCTCTGTGGAAAGGGTTCCAAAGCCAGGCACTTTATCGGTTACCTATCCCTAAGAGAATTATATGTTAATACAGTATGGGTGCTGGAAAATTCTACAGTCTGAAAAACATATAATTTTATTTTAGTCATACTACTCACCAAGATCTCTGTTAAAATGGAAAATAAAAGTAAGATAGGAATTACGAACCAAAGATAACATCTAGCTACCTGACAACTTTGCCTCTGCATCTAAATGTAGGAATTGGGAACAAGTAAAAACAAGATGGCCTTTAAATTTTTTCTCACAGTATTTAATTAAACTACTTGATCTTTCTAAGCCTTGGTGTTTTAATGTATCTTTTTAACATAAAATAACACTTACTTATGGTAGGAAATTCAGAATAATATAAAGATAAAATGAAAAATCACCCACAATCCCAACACCAAGAGATAATCACTACTAGCATGTTGAACATTTTCTGACAATATTTTTCTAAATGGATATATACATATACACTTAGATACAGTGCATCTATAATCTATTTTTATAAAATGGTGAGAGAGGGATACCATTTCATATTTTGATTTCCTTCCCTTTGCATAGCATGAGAATTCAGTTTTTTAACTGAGTGGAACTGTTGGTGGGAGGCAGGAAACTGCCAGGTATATGGAAAAGAAGGAAGCCAACATTTATATGTACCTACAGGGTGGTGGATCATTTGCATTTGTGATGGCCTTTGGTTCTCACAGTGACTTCATGGTATACATATTGGCACCCTCCAATTATACTGAGGGAACTGAAGTTCTGTGGGGCCATTGGGTAGAGGGGACACAATTGGTGCTCCACCATGCATCTCTTCCATTGGTCCTGGTGTCATCCCCTGCCTCATCCTCTGCTCTGCTTCTAATGGCCCACGCCTGCGACTTTAAGCTATTGCCCACTGGCCCTATGAACAGCTTTGTACCACTTCTGCCCTGACTTGCACAGAATGGGACCTGCCTGAGAGTTTAGCCAATAACTAGCACGGGAGGATGAGTGTTTGCTGAGAGCCACATCAACTCCAGTGTGTAATTTGCATTCCAGAGCTTCCCTGTGGGATCAAGTTGAGAATGGTGCACAATTTAAATCACATTCTTGCTTGGCTTCTTCCCTGTCTCTATTCTGCTTCCCTTCCTTCTTCCTGTTTCTCCCAGCAATCCTTGCTCAAGGTCTGCCTTTGGGAATTTGACCGGAGACAGGCACTTTCTGGATGGTTATGTTTCTCAGAAGCAAAGTTGACAGGTTTCCATCCTAGTCTCTTGCCTGATTCCAAGGGAGGCAGCAGGTGTATGTGGGAGGAGAGTCTCAGGGCTGTAGGATGAGACTGGGCCCTCCAGCTGTCTGGAATGAGACAGGAAGGGACTATGGGCCAGGGGAGGCTTCCTGAAGGACTCAAAGGATGCCCTTGCTGCCCCTCACACACACACCCCTCAGAAAAATTAATCTGTTTCGGCATCCCAGAGAGTGAGAGGGTACAGTGCTCATGTTGAAGATGAAAGAAACAATAGACACACAACTGTAACACACTGGATCCCAGCCAGGGCTCCACTTACCACACAAACCACCCCAGCCGAACAAGCCAGGAGTCTCACGTGTAAAAGCCAGAGAAATACGACTGTGGGCTCCTGCTGAGAAGCAATTGGGTCCATCTAAGCTCTCATGTCATGGTAGAGAAATAGACAAACATAGGCTAGAATCATCCAGAGGAAATTTTCTCTCATTAACCTTGAAGGACGATGCCCATCCTGTTGAGGGCAGCTTGTCTGTGATTGCAAGAGGCCAGGTTTGATGAAGCAATAGGACTTAAACAGCAGACATTAGCACTGCCAAATGAGTCTTCTCTCTTAATATACTGCAGATCTTCATAAAGGCTGAGAAACTCAGCGGGTGTGTAGGAGGGGTAGAAAGGATGGGATGATGTAGCAAGGTGCATATCGCTTGCCACTGGGTGCTGTTTGTCACTGGAGAAGGAGATCAATTCTAAGGGGTTAGTAATCTCTCTCTCACACACACACACACACACAATGTGAGTCTTCATCTGTCATCCATAAGCTCTCTCTCTCTCTCTCTCTCTGTGATTGTGTGTGTGTTGTTTTCTGCTTGGCCTCTGAGAATGTGAGAAGGAAGAATGAGGACAGGCCTGGTTGTGTTGGAGGACATGCACACAGCTCTGCATAGAGACAATTGACAGGCAGGGTCTTCTGCAAAATGACACCAAGGGAAAGAGGGTCCTCACAGCCACTTCAGCTGGAGTTCTATTTATGGCTGGAATGGCAGGACATTGTTGAGCTAGATGTCTGGCTTCTAGAAGGGACTGTGGTTTTTTCTGGGGGAAAAGAATACCTATGGAGGCAAGTGCAGTTTAAACAAGGCTGCTACACAGCTCCTGGCTGGGGCCCTGAGGACAGATGTCAGTCACTGAAGGAGGACCCAAGCTACATGAGAAGCTTTTGATTTCCCTCAAATTGACCTGATGAGCTGCTAAGGCACAAACACCCTCCTAAATAAGTTTTGCAAGGATGACAGTAGATCATTGCTAAGCTTCCTTTGTAGAAAAGATTTTCTAACACATCATAGAAATAGAAGCCCTGTCTCTGGTCCTCAGAATTGAAGGGGAGAGGAATATAGGCTGTCTGTAGGTAAAAAATAATCATCATAATAATTGCAAATATTTCATATTGCTTATTCTGTGCCAAGTACTGTTTTTAGTACTTTATTCATATTAGCTCACTTAATCCTCATCAGAGGCTTGCTAGGGAGCTGCCATCATTTCCATTTTCACTGACAAGGATAACTGAGATATGGCAACTTGTTCAAGGTCATAGAGCCACACTTGGTGGAGCTGGGATTAGAACCCAGGCAATCTGGTTCTAGTCTATACTTTTTTTTTTTTTTTTTTTCAGTACTGGGGATGGAATCCAGGGCCTTGCATATGCTAGGTAAGCACTCTACCACTAAGTCCCTGTCCCTATATTTAATTTTAGAAAAGGTTCACTAAGTTGTTCAGGTTGGTCTTTGACTTGCAATCTTCCTGTCTCACACTCTTAAGTAGCTGAGGGTACAGATGTGTGCCACTGTGCTCAGCTCCAGTCTATACTTTAAACCATGGTGTTATTAAGCCTTTCTGAAGATGAAAAGGCATTTGGACTGGACAGTGGATAGCAGTCCCAAACGATAGGAGGGAGCCATACCTAGAGGAAGAGAAGGAAAAGATGACCCCAAGGGCATCTGAGCTTAAGGGGCTCATTAATAATTGAACAAGAGAAATCACACATACACACACATGGAAAAGACATGAAATGTTGACTAAAACATATACATCTAATTGCCATTAAAGGTAAACTGTAACTGAATCCAGAAAAGAAACATAGTTGTGGAAAGACATTTCTTTCCAAGGGGGAGTCCAGCTCCTTGAAAGAGAAAGCAACATTCAAATGAATCGAGTTGAAGAAGACAAAAGAGGATGAACTAAGAGGTTACAGAAATTAAGATTGCTTGTTACAGCATTAGCCTTCACCTGAGTCTTGCTGTTTCTGTTTGCCACCTCTGCCTATGTCTGTCTTACTCTCTTTACAGATCTCAGTAGAACATAGATCTTTTGTCTGTTCTTTACCTTAATAGCTATACTAACTCTGGCAATGTATTGTTGTGTGAGAGACACAACCTAAAATAAGGCCATGCTTGTGTCACTTGTTACTCTGCATTCCTATCAATCTTATCATCCAGCTGTACAGATACTTCTGAAAAAGCCCAGCACAGTATAAAAGGGGACAGGCATTTCTGACTGATAGTTTAAGTAGAGGGATTTCAGGAAGGGATCAAGGAGAGGAAGGAGATGCCGAGCAGGGATGTCATTGGAATTCATTTCAAAACAATATACATTTAATAAGCATGCACGATGTGCCGGTGGCCTGGTGCTTGGTGCCAGGAATACAGAAGACTAGTTATCGCTCACCAAACTGGGAACTCCTGGAGTGTCGGAACTAGCGTGTGACTGCATAATGATAAGATAATCTGATAAAATTCAATAGAAGGCTGGGCAATGGGTCTGGTAGCATAGAGAATGGTGCCTCTATTTGTGTTTCAAAGGTGCTATGAAAAGTTACAGAAGAGATATGATTTAAGAGATAACGGGAAGGAATTCGCTGAATGAGGAAAGGAGGAAGGGTGTTCCAGGCAGGGGGAAGAGCATGACCAAAGAAAGAAGTTCATGACCTACTTGAGGCTCAGCAGTTGTCCAGGTATGTCCAGACAGAAGGCTGAGTGATGGCAGGGGAGCCAGATGGTCAGGGCCCTAGGATTCAGGGCCCAGGAGCTGGGACAACTTTGTACACTCTGGGGAATTGTCAAAGGTGGGAGGATGGCTTGCTTTAGAAACTCCTTCTAACAGTACAGTGGAGAATGGACAGGAAGGCCAGAGAGGAAGTTATTGCTAGTCCAAGGGAAAGAGGATGCAAATCTTGGGAACCACAAGGAGGGAGGCAAACACACAAAGATAGGATAGCATCCTAAAGTTGAATGTCCTACACTCCATACTTCCCTGTGGCTTAAGCAATGCCACCTCCTTTACTCTAATGTTGGCATATTCACCTCCCACCCAGCTTGCATGCCATCTTTTCTGCAAAGCCTTCGTTGTGTTCCCAATGGCAAATCAACTTTTCTTCTCCCTGGGTTTCCTAAATCTATATTAAGGTACTCATTTTCTGTGCCCTCACATGGGTAGCAGAAAGGGCAGAGGTTTGGAAGTTTGAAAACTTGTATGGTGCTAAGGACGCAAGTACTCAGTAGTTGTATTTCCCTGGGCAAATCAATTTACCTCCTTTGAGGCTTGGATTTATCATTTCTGGGAAGGTAGCACTGAGGGTGCAGTCAGGAATACAGAGCCATGCAGGTCGTCTCACAAGGAGAGAGGGAATCAGGGGAGAGGTTAGCAACAGGGGGGCTAGAGACACAAAGAAAGGAAGTGACATTTCCTGAACTCAGGAGCAAAAGCCGCTTGGTGGGACCTAGGACTACCTAGGGGACACAATTACTCTCTTAGAGGACACTCAGAATAGACACAGAGGATAAATTGGTTACTTCACCATACCTCTCCAGTCCTCTACCCTCTAAACCCTGATGGTGCCCACCATTGGCTGAACCTACACAGAAGCCAGTTGGCAAGGAATTCTGGGAGGTGTAGTTTGCAAGAGAAGCACAGGCAGTTGACCAATACAGGGCATTCACAAAAACGTCTCTGACTCTACTTCTCAGGATATCAATGAGAATCAAATGGAACCAGGTATGGGAAAGCTCTTTGCAAACCACAAACAGTTACTTTGTGCTTTTATACTGGAGTCTTGTCTGTCAATCAAGAAAATCCACATTGAACTGTTCAGTCATGCATCCTCTGTCTGTCTGGGTCTGGAGTTGAGTGTGAACTGTTTCTCTGGGGCTAGTGCTTGGGGCATATTCATTCGATGGGCTGCCACAGATATCTGGACTGCACCAGGTGATAAGACATCTCTCAGTAGACAATGAGCTCTAGTGTCTATTTCTAGACATTTGGTATCAGACTAGCTTCCTGCACATGGGTGCAGCTCATGGTCACATGGCTTAGAAAGGGACCTCTCCAGCTCCTGCCCTGATGTATGAAGCCACCTGATGTATGAAGCCACCACCAAGTGAAGAGGTTCAAAGCTATCTGAGTGACAGAAGGAGGGAACAGAAAAGACACCTGTGAAGGTCCTGAGTGGTAGCTCTGCTGCCAGCATCATGCTGGGAACTCATCACATGTTGTTTGCTTCTGACGACAGAGGAGATGCTTAGGTAATGGGGCTGATGCTATTGAGCCCTTTCTACTCTTCAGCCCCATTAACCCACATCCACCCAAATGGATTCTCAGCCGGTCCCATTAAGACATCCTGTCAGAACCATCCCACGTCATTTGCAGGGTGAAGTGAATATCAATAAAATCGTAATGAGTAATTTTCCCAGCTTCACTGACTCTTACTGGAAATCAAGCCAGCCCTCTGCTGTGGATATTGACAAAAACTCCATTCCTCCCGGGAACTGCTTTTCTTCCACTGGGTAAATCAGAACCCATCTGAGTGGATACCCAGTGTGCTAGTTTAACATGCATGGGCACATGAGCAGCGGGCTTGGGAAGGGACTCTGTCCCTTCTTGGCAGTAAGGGACTGTTCAGTAAGCCCTGAACAAAGAAGAGGTTCAGGGTTTTCCATGGGGAGGGAACAGAGCGAGCCCTGCATCAGGAGACAGGACATCTGGCTTCCCTCGCTATTATGGGCCACTACCACCATGACTCCATTTGGGTCTCATTCCTTTGGTAACACTAAAGTTCCCTTCCAGTTCTGACATTCTGTGATTCTGAGAGACAGAACAGGTACAGAGAGACCAGTCTGCCAGAGAGTGATACATTTGACAGTGCAGACCCTCGAGGCATTGTCCATCTGCACTGCCAGGCACTCAAGAAGCAGAAAGAGTGAGATCTTTGCTGGCAGTTGTTCACTGTGGCTCCCTGACCACGGAGGGCCCGAGTGTCACACCTGCTCCACGGCCATGACAGCCAGTGCAGGGAGATCTGAGCTGTGAGTGACAAGGTGTTAATTCAAGGCTTAGGAAGTGTGATGGTTAGGGACCAGCCCGCCCCTTTCCTTTCTCTCCCTCCCATCTGAAAGGCTGTCAGCAGCTTTTGTTGATGGCTGGCTGCTGTGGCCTCCTCTTCTTCTTCCCCTATGTGGAGGTGTGGAACAAAGTATGGAGGTGTTTCTGCAGCACCTGGGCTGCTGGTTTGGAACCTGCTACCTGGCGGGAAGACAGAAGACTGCTCAGCTGCTGTTTGCTGAGATCCCAGCCTCCTCTTCCTGGCTGCCTTGGAAAAGACAGTGAGGCCCAAGTCAGGATTTCAGAAATGTGTATCTGTGTGTGTGTGTGTGTGTGTGTGTGCACATGCGTGCATGTGAGTGCATGTCCCGTGTATGCATGTGCAGGTATGTGTACATGCAGGTGGATGTGTGTAGTAATGTAGAGAGAGGAGAGGAAGACAAAAGAAGTCAGTGAAGTCACGCAAAGTTGGATTTACTGGCTTCTGGGAAACCCCAAGTGGCTGCTGCTCCTCTACCCTGCCTCTTTTCTTGCCAAAGCTCACATAACAAAAGGAGGCTGCAAAGTCTTCCTGGAACCAGGGGGCCAAGAACAAGTTCTTCAGGGACTCTGTACCATGGCTGCACATTGCTAACCCATTGACAGCCAGGTGGTAAAGTGGATGCTCTGTCTCTCCCCCTGTCCTCTTTGGGCTTCCTGGCTGAAGCTGAGTTAGCTGAAGAGAGAGTCTGACCAGATAATACATGTTACAAAGTTAGGGCTCAGTGAAGTGTATAAAAGCCCTTATCTGATAGACTTTTCATGTGAAGTGAAGTTGAGAAATTAAGGTTATTATTCCATTTAATGGATGAAGAAACTGATGAAGAGGCACTTGTTCAAACCCAGTCTCTCACTCCATCCCAGGATCTCTATCTCCTGCCTAAAGGATAGTGGCTTCCAACATGATTCTAAGAATGCTAGTAATGGTGCATCTTCTCTCCTCTTTCCCCTGTGTAATCTGGAGAAAGGCAGGTGTGAGGCTAGAAGGGATTATGGTCTGCCTGGCCACAGTGACATGTGATTACCACATAATTGGAGGTGAGGGCATCCACTGAGTTCTATAATTCTTACTACCTGGGAAGGTAAATTACACCTTTCCTTTTAGAAGCAAACATGAGACTGGAGCTGACTATGTGTGATGTGGTCTTGAGTAGGCTCTATTTCTACATACTTCACTCTAACTTAGGTATTACTCTGCCACATCTTCTCCTGCAAGACATAGTAACCAACACTGAATTGAAGTATGTGCTTTACATGTATTTGTCCCTCATCATATGTCCAGGGATTTGGTATAGAATTTTCCTTGATTTACAGAGGAGGAAGGTGAGGAGGAAGAGCAAAAATAAACTGTCTTGAGAACAGACCACTGAAACTCATGGAGGTGGGATTCAAATCCAAGCAGAGTGGACCACTCTGGACCCTTCTTCTCCATTACTACATGTACCAACCACTGTTCTTCCTAAGCTGCCCACCCACATTCTTTTACTCACTTTCCTGTTCAGGCACAGGGAGTGTGCACATTGTCTTTATGATTCCACACCCCAGCACAGAGACCCTTCCTGCCCCTCCCTGTGCACATGTTACAAACCCAAGACACACACCTGAGATAAGGTTCAGGGAATTAACGTGACTTGCCTCCAGGTACTAACACAGCTCCAGGTCCCCCAGTTTCCTGGATTCCAAGGTCTCTTTTCCTTCTGCCCCTGGGCCACATTGCTAAATATATCCCCATATGAACCCATTTACCATCTGCAGCTAAAATGCTTCTTGACTCCTCTGAACCAAGATTAGAAGTCCGACTAAACGTCAATGATTATTTCATCGGTTAAAAGCAAATTGATCAAGCTGGCCCTCCCTGCAGACTTAGGAGGCTCTCAGTCTATTTGTAGCTCAGTCTGATGTGCAAGAAGCGGCCGCTCTGAGTCGAGGCTGCCTGCTGCTTTCTGTACCAACAGTGTTTACAGAGTGGGTCATTGATGTGTTTAGTCTGCAGATACTGTTATAGGTCTGATGGGTTTCTTAAAGCTGACCCAGGTTATCTTCTCAACAAGCCCTGGTGCCTGTGTACTTGCAGGACCCCACTGCAAGGTTCCCTGGAGTGAGGAGCTGAAGTAGGCTGATACATCACCCATGTCCAGCAGACCTTGACCACAGTGGACATTCCTCTTCACAAGGAGGAGGCCAAACTAAAGAGGGCCATTGAGAAACATTCAGAAATACTTCCAATTGCACAGGACCCTGAAGGGTTTGGCAAAGTCTTTTTGTGAATGATAAAGTTAATGAGAACATGGACTTGGGTGGGAAAAAATGCACACAGAAGAACAGAAAAAGTTTTTCTATCTAAAACATTTCACCAGAAATTAAAATAAAAAAAAGGCAAGAGCCAGAAAGAGATTTGTCTGTTTCAGTAGATATTTTTCTTTCTTTTTCTTCTTCTTTTTTTAATTTTACCTTTGTTTTTCTTTGTGATCCCAAGATTTTCACCTCCATGGAGTTTCCAGCTGCCTCCTTGGAGCTGAATAATACAGTAGCCAGCCCAGCAGAGACAGCCCATGGCTAGGTAGGAGGCTCCCAATACACAGAGAAGAGATTTTTCATTTCATACATCATTTAAAGCCTGCTACAGTGATTTACCAATGTCAGCCTGTCTTTGGAGTACAAAAAGAGAAGAAAGAGAAATATGCATGTTTCTGTTGTGTAACAGGACTGGGATCCTAGGAGAGTGATGGAGGGAAGGAGGTAGGCTGGGTTTTATTTCTTGTCTAAATGCTATCAAGAAGTCCAAGACTGCCCGCCCAGTATTAAGGAAGAAAGAGAATGAGAGGACAGTGGTTTGTGTTTCAAAAGGAGATATGGCTTCCCTTTCCACCCGTCCTGGATAGGCAGAGGAGCTCCAGCCCCACAGCCTGTGTGGTCTCCTTCTTTGTAGGTCCTTGCAATTGGATCCATCCTGGACCCTGATAAGATTTATCTTGTCAAATCCTTACCGCTGTTATGCTATTCCCCACATAAGTACCTAAAACCTTTTTCTCAAGGGAGATTGAGTCATTCCTTGCCAGACATGCCAGGACCTCAGGATCTATATTCCTGACTCTTTTCCTACTAAACCTGAACTCCTGTGGCTCCAGGTGACTCAAGGTGCCACACCCTGCATGCATTAGCCACCAAGTTGCCCATGCAGTTGTCCCCCAGCCTGAGCTGCTCCTTCCCTTCTCTCCCACTGATAAAATTCTTTCCAAGACCAACATGACACCCACCATGACCAAGCCAGACTTGCCTGCTTACTCTTATCCCCAACTTCCATAGCACTTTGAGCCAGCAATGACTTGAACTAGATAATAATAATATTACATTACAATACTAATACATTTCATGGAGTGACTGCTGAGTGCCATGTGGTTTATGCACAATACCTCTTTTTGCTCTCACAGTAACCTCACCAGGATGTGCTGTTAGTGTTTCCAGGTAGGGGAAATGGAGGCTCAGCTCATCTTAGGTAATTATTTAAAGCTATGTTCTGCTAGGATGTAAGTAACTTGGCCAGAATCTGAACTCAGACTTTCTGCCTTTTTTTTATGAGCCTTTAACCACTATTTTTTTTTACTGCCTCTCAGTCCAGTATTACTTCTAAGGTAATTGATTTTTAGGTTTTAGTTTAGTTCCGCAATAAAACTATGGACTCCCCAAGGATGCCACGCAAGTCTTATATATCTGTATCCCCTACAGCACATAACCTCAGAGCTAGATATGCAATAGGCATTCAATATAAACTTGGCCATTCATTGATTGGTCAGACACTTCCCAGACTCAGGCACTTCTCTCTCTCTTCTCATTATGGAAAGGCCTAAGTAATATAGCTCTCAGGCAAGGCTGGGGGTGGGGTGGACAAGCATAACCAGTCTCTTATCAAGAGAATCTCATATTGGACTACTTTGAATAAATCAATCAGAAGAACATTAAGCATGTACTACTGCATACTAGGCGTACAAAAGATGGAGGAGAATTGAAAAGCTTCTTGTTAGCAAAATGACAAAGCTCCAACTGGAGAAAGATGCAACAGAGAGTGAAGCAAGGAGGCCTGGAGGAGTACAGAGCATGAGAAAGGAGGATTATAGGGCCCTGCAGGTCGATGCAACTCACCAGCATGGGTTGAAGATAGCTTCAGGAGAAGGTGGGGCCAGTGGAGCTTTGAGGATGGGAGACACTGGACTAGGTGGAGAGAAAAGGAGACTCACAGTCATGAGAAAGAGAATGAACTTGATTCATCACCCTCCCTCTGTAGTGACATGCGTCATGGTGGCATTAATGTCTTGTAAATCTTTGGCACTATTCTTGATGGCTCCTGAGCTATGGTGCCTGCTCAGTCTTTCTTATAGGTTGGTCAGGATATCAGGTTTATCTACTGATAAAGTAGAGTGCCCAGCAGAAGTTCTATGCACATGTGTCATATGTATGATTTGATCATCAATTGTCTTTGATGCCATTGGTGCCCGGCCTTTGTTAAAACAGGGATCAACTCTACTGGCCCATGTGGGCTACTAAAATGAAATAGCATAGACTGGATGGCTTATAAATAACATAAATTTATTTTTTACAGCTTTGGAGGCCGACATATCCAAGATCAAGGCAGATTCAGTGTCTGGAGGATCTACTTCCTGGTCCATATGCAGCTCTCTACTCACTGTGTCTTTACATGGTGGAACTGGGAGGGAGCTGCATGAGGTTTCTTCTACAAAGTTATTAATCCCATTCATGAGGACTCCACCTTCATGACCTACTCACTTTCAAAAACCACGCTGATACCTAATACCACCACCTCGAGGGTTAGATTTCAACATACAAATAGGAGTATATGTTAACACTCATTCTATTGCATCTACATCTGGAAATCTGATTTTGATCATTATGGGTGACCCTGTTTCTTCTTTTTCTAACAAGACAAAGGGGTAGGCTTGGGAGTTAATGCCTGAGAAGTGGCTATCAGCCAATGATAGATGGGGGCAATAAACCCTCCACTTCTTTGCCCCTTGTTTGGGATGATTCTGAAGTCTGTTCTGTATAGAATGAAGCCTGGCTGCCACTGTGGTGACTTGCCAGTAATGAACTTTCTACTGATTGCCTTCCTTCCCTGTTTTCCTCCTCAGTCTCCTGCAGTGTCTCCAGGGATCACCTCCCACATGAATCACTGGCACTAGAATTATGGAGTCTATTTCTGGAAGGAACAAGACATTGTTGTCTTTACTAGTTGTAGAGCTATGTGTATTTGATAATAGGTTCTCCAAATTGTCCAAATGGGCCCTGTTCAGGTATAGTAAACCAGGTCAACTCACTCCCAACATCTAGACTCAGCACTAAGCATCCGACAGGCTCTTTTCTCCCCATGGAACACTCATTCTAATGTTTGGCTCATCCACCCCCTTCCTTGCCCCACTCCCAACTAGGATTAAAAAGTCCTGGAAAGCAGAGTCTATGTCACACTGAGTCTTTACTATAAGTCCCTTGCACAGAATGGTGCTCAATGAATCTTTACATTGGATTGCTAAGCAAAAAGCCTTCTGTCCAAAGGCAGGCTCATCCCTGTACCTTTCTCTGGCTTCCAAGGTGATTATCAGTCCCAAAGACACAGAGTTCACTAGGGCCTTGTAATAGGTTCATTATTTTATTTATCCTGTTGCACTAGCTCTAAGTGACCTTTCAGTCTCGTGAGCATCTTTGCTGAAATCCATTCCAAATGGTCCTTAACAGTTCTCTGACCTTGAGTAAAGCTCACAGGGGCCATGGGAAGACTAGTAACTCCTTTGAAACTGGGGCTAAGGACACATGATTAATTAGAAGGAGTGTGGGACAGTGTGTGGCACAGGTGGTTATATCCCAGGGCCAGGCTCCTGTCTGTGGTCCAAAGTCACAGCATGCATTCTTTCTGCCCCAGCTTCATATTCTACCACTCTTCTCCTCCTCCACTCTGTAGCAGTATGACCTAAATGGAATACCCTCCTTGAGATACTGGACAGCTTGGAACACCCACTTGACAGTTGATCCAGAAGACAGCTGACTACTGCTTAGGATATAATTATCAAAGGTGGCACCTGAGCCAGTCGTTTTCCATACTGAAGGCAGCTAGAGGCCTCATCCTGTCAAACAGATCAACACCCCAACATGCCTGGGGCAGAACCAAAATGCTAAACTGAAGCTGGAAAGCTCTCCATGAGACTTCCGTCCCTGGCTCTTAGAGATGCAAGTTGAGATAACCCCTAGGGATAAATCATAGAGCACATTGTAAGAGGCAAATGACTTGGTAAAATGCAGGCTCTTGGCCAGCCCATGCCACCAACCCAAGAGCAGTCCCTCCTGGCTTCACCATGCCCTTCAGCTGCCAAGCTTGGCAGGTCCCAAATTGGATGGACAGATGCTTCCTCTGACTTCTCCTCCAATTCTGCTCACAGTCCGCATCTATTTGCACAGATCATCTAGGAAGGTAGCAGTAAGCATATGAGCAGGAACTCCAGGAGGCCTTGAGGCAGTCCACCTCCTGCTGTGACAAAGGAGGAGAGCTGCCCAGAGCACATGCTGGCACACATCACATCGTAGGCCACCACTTACTTCCAAAGTAGATGCTTGGTTGAGGCCTTGGCTTGTTGCCCACCAAATGTGAAGTTCTGCAGGGAACAAAGGGGGCTTGGTACTGCATAGGCCATACCGTGTGTGTGGTGGGAACTAGGAAGTAGTATGTTTTCTGCTCAGGCAATGGGGATTAATTCCCCCTACCATATCTCAGAGAGAGATTGGACCAAAACTATTCCACTTGGCCAAACTGCAGGGAGCCTATTTCTCCAGATGAGCAGGCCTGCCCAAGCCCTGGACACTGTCCTGGAGTGGGCTCTGGAGCAAGAAGCAAACATCAGGAGCATCCATGAAGCCCCTTTGATAAAAGAAGCAGGTGATGCCTAAAACAGTCCAAATGGACTCTTCAGGAGTAACCCATTTCTCAAACAGCTGTGTGTTGCCAGTCAGGGCATGCTGAGCATCTCCTGTCTGCTCTGTGCCTGGGTTCTGGCTCTGTGTTCAGAAGGAAGAGTGAACAAATCAGGCAATCCCCTTGTCACATCATTTATAAACGAGCCCAGCGCAAACGAGCCCTGGGTGCCCAGAACAGAAACTAGTCTGCCTTCCTTGCACACGACTCATCAAGGTCCTGGAAATGGGAAACATGAGTGGACAAAGAACCTTCCAGTGCCCACCACACACAGCTGGCACCACGTGAGCACCCTGCCATCAGGCAGCATGCTGTGGAGTCATTCAAGGAATTCCCCTATTTGATGGAGCTGCCCAGACCACAGTTTCCCCACTTGGCATTTTATGTAGAGAGGAGCAACATCAAACACCCACTCTAAGGTATTCAGACCTTGATACCTTTAAGAACAGTTTTTTAGTGCTCAGGATTCTTTCTAGGTCTCCCTCCCCTTCCATCCTGCTCTGGCCCTGCCTGGTCTCCATCTCTCGGTGTGTGGACACTTTCTTGCTTAGTGCTGCCAGAATGATGCTGAATATGAATGAGTCAATCTGATACTGGTTTGCTCTCCATTTTCTTAGTGTGTTGAATAATACCTGAACAACAACTGTAGTTGTTTGAAAGTTAGCTTGGCTCCATGGTGGCCTCCCAGACACCCAAGTGAAGGCCAGCATTCATTGACTGGTGTCAAGTTCTTAAGTAGCCCAGAGGTCACATCCTTTTTCTGTAATCACTTGGATGAAAAATTAAAGTAGCCTGCTCCAACAATGGTTACGCATTCCAGTGTGTAAATTAACAGATCCCCCCCAGAATCCATAACAGATACATCTTTGTTCAGCCAACTAACTTGGGTATAAATTGTAGCTTTTTAGGACGTCTCTGTCAAAAGTGTAATATATCATAGAATAGCGGATACAAGTTCAAAAGTACATATAATAATATAATTAAGATAGCTTGACAAGAATGTATTTTAAAAGTATAAAATACCTGCAGGTATAATAGCTTCATAAAGTCTGTCAGATTTACTTCTACTGTGAAGAAATTTAAAATGTTTTACTTTAATGTGATGCAAATGAAGGCTGAGGTATGCATATAACACAGTCCTTAAAAAACAGGTAGAGGGAAAAGAATAAAAGTCAGATTCAGGCCAAACAAGACATTCAACTTTGCGGGTGATGGATAATAGATCAAGCAAACAGATTAGGGAGCGACACTGTGCTGTTTATAGAAAACACCAATTTCACATTTCCCTCCCTAGCTGGCTACAGGAAAGTACCTGTTTTTATTTAAAATTAATGATTCCCTCTGAACATTTTTCTTTTCTCTCAAAAGCTTCAAACATAATTCTTGTTTAAAGCAAAAGCAATTTTTATATAATTACCAGCTCATGGAAAATTAGTTTTCAACCTACTAAAAGCTACAGAGAGGAGTGAGTGAGTCACACCCCAGCACAGAGGCCTCTGGGACAACGCCATATACTCAAGGACCAGCTGCCTCCAGATGAGCAGGAATCAAAGCCTCTGTCTATCTCATCCATATGCTCAGCAATGGCATCCCTAACTTGGTTACCTGGGTGCTTGGACAGAGAAGCTTTTTCAAGCAAAGAAGCACTAACTATCAACCTAGTATAAAAGACAACCTAGTATGAAATCATAACATTAATCCAATCAGCAAGGTCACAGATTGGAGCCTCCGGGTCACTTGCCACCTTGCCCTCCCCAGAGTAAAAAAAAAAATTTCCTAGGAATCCTATTTCTCCAACCTAGTGGTTTTCACTATCAAGATTAACTCAATATGGGCTGGGGTTATGGCTCAGTGGTTGAGCATTTGCCTAGCATGTGTAAGGCACTGGGTTCGATTCTCAGCACCACATATAAATAAATAAAATAAAGGTCTATTGACAACTAAACAATATTAAAAAAAAGATTAACTCAATAATGTCCACATTTTCCCTTCTGGTGTAGATCTGATATACCAAGGTAAAACAAGAGTACCTATCCCCAAACTATCACTCATCAAACCCTCTGTCCTGATAGCATCTGCCAATCCTTCATTTCGTCTCTCTCTTTTTTTTCCTAAATGGCATCAATTTCAGATAGGATGCTGAGATAAAGCAGCAATCTGGCTTCCTAAAATTTCCCGACCTTCTTTTTGTTCATGTTTTAGAGATCACAGTATAGAAGGGGGTCAAAAGTTCTTTCCCCTGAGGTACACTAGAAAATGCTGGTACTTCAGCTCTGTGACCATACTTGTGGCAAGGATAGATGCTGCCAAAGCAAAATAGTGCAAGCATGGTGTGGGAAGGGCTCACGACAAAAGGTACATCTTATTCAGGGCAAACATTATAAGCTGGAATCACAAAGCAGTATAGTTTTAAACTCAATGCTATTGGCATCTCTGTGGCTGGTGACAGCACCCGGAAGAATTTTCAAAGTAAATGTGCTTTTCACTATTATCTCACTCATTTGCATTCTGCTCCATTTGGATTCTGAATCTCGACTAGACGCTTTATTTTCAGGGTAGGTCTGCATGATGGCAAACAAACAGTTTGGGAAGGAATTAGCCATATGGGCTTGGGCATTATTTTCTTAATGTGGGAACTGGGTCAGCCCTACAAAATGTTTCCTCAAATACTTAAACTGGCACATTTTCTTTGTGAGAGGGGAGGTTTGCAGAATCAAGAGTCCCAGTTGGCTGCACTTGGAATCATGGCTATGGAGTTTCCAGCCTCCAGAGGCTCAGGAACTATTTGAAAATGAAGCAACCTCAGAGGTCACTTGGCCCAGCCTCCTCATCTTATAGCAAGACACAGAAGTCCAGTGAGGTGAGGTGACCTGAGCAAGGTGGCATAATCAACCAGAGTCTGTGTCATGCTTCTTTGTGTCTTCTGCCTACACACGGGCAGAGGTCTGTGTCTGCTGTTTTCATTTCCTCCCTGTGTTTAAGAATACCCCCTGCCCTCTAGGGGACCAACATCTCAATTTCTGGTCCCTTTTCACATTCTCCCAACCCCATACGAATGCAGAGATCATGAATTTATGCCAATCAATTGACTGATCAATCCATTAGTCAATATATTCTTCAGCACATCCTCTATTTGTGACCTTAGTCCAGGGTACAGGACCATTGGATCACTTTTATCTCATTCTTTCTCTGTTCTTCATTCAAGGACAAAATGGAAAAGCACCAATGGGACCCCCAGGAGTCCCTCTTCCCTAGCAACTAATGGAAGACATAATATGGGGAAAGGCATTGTCATGGGTGTCACAAATGAAGGATAACAGACCTTTTAAGGGCAACCCATTATTTTTGTAATTTGTTTAAACAAAATCAAGTGACTCTTTAAACTCTAATTCCCATCTCGGAAATACAATGCTGCTATCTCTTGTTTCTCTCTCTGGAGTCATAGCAATAATTTTAATGCCAGCAGAAGGCATTGAACATTAGAGGTGAGGAAGGCAGAAGACTCTGGCTTTTATCAGATAATTAAGATGCTACCAAAGTCAAACCTTTATCAACATTAGACTAAAAATAAGCTACTTCCATCCAAGGGCCTTTCTACAGAGCATTCAAAGTGACAGTATTCTGGATAAGGGTTAGCTTTTAAAAACGGTTCATTGTTTTTCAACTTTTATTGGCAATCCATTCTCATTATGCCCAATGCATTTGTCTTCATAATATGTACTTTGCAATTACAATATCAAAGAGTTTGTATCTACATAATAAAGATGATCTATAGAACAGTTGAGGGAAAACATAACAACACAGTGTGATCATTAATGAAATGAATACTTTGAGAGAAAACATGGCATCCCGTGGGAGAACTTGTCCCTGTATCCTAAGATGTTAGAAACAGGCAAAGACTTGGAGAGGAAACAAATTAAATCCTGGATTCCCTGGAGACAGTGAGCACAGCATGGCACTGCCTGACTTTGGTGACAAGAAGGGTGTAAAGGGGGCAGGAGAGGTGACCTCATGATGGAAATAACCACTTCAAAGTGCATTTGTTTTTCTCTCTACCCTTCAGAACCGCCTGGCCCAAATACTGCCATTTAATAGGTAATTGGAAAAAAAACATAACTGAAAAAGAGTTGTATTAATGGAGACCAACCAAAAGGAAAATGAGAAAAAAGAAGTAGTGGGAAACTTCCTTGGGTTTGCATAAGCACAGAAGTTAGCTGTGGCACTCAGCCAAGGCAGGGCTGGGGACTCCTTGCTGGGCAGCTAGGATGCCTGGCAGATGTTCTGAATGGGAAGAAGGGAAGTCAAACAGATGTCCAGCTCTAAGAGATCATTGATTGAGCAGGAACACCACCATGCTTCTTAGCTGACAGCAAGAGACATGGATCCACTGGTGAGAAAAGTCCTTTTCCTGGACAGCCAGCAAAGAGCTGAATGATTCCTGGAAATAGGTTCAAGCAGGAAAATTGGTTTTCATCTGTACATGTATTTATTTCCCTGTGGCTTCTGCATGTTCAAGTCAAATGTGAGTGTGAATATCTGGATTTGGTCAGTAAAGAAGCCAAGGAAGATGATCTGATTTCTGAAACCCACTCAATAGCCAGTGTTTGTAGTCCTGCTTTGGAAAGTACAGTCACGTGCCTCCTAATGATGGAGACACAGTCTGAGAAATGTGTTACTTGGTGGTTTTGTTGCTGTGCGAACATCAGAGTGCACTTTTACAAACTGAGATGGCTATGATGTCACGGGATATCCAACTCTTATGGGACTACTGTGGTATGTGCAGTTGACCAAAACATTATTATGCAGTGAATGACTATATCTGTCTCTCCTTTATTCACTTCCCTCCCCAACGTCCCAGACACACCTACATGCACACAGGGTCTACTCCCTAAAATCAAGTAATTTATATTTAGAGCTAAAATGATTTCAGCATCAATTGATTTAGATGTAAGCATTTCTGACTTGGCCTATTTATAAAATTATCCTCATTTATCATTGGGTAGCATAGCTTGTCTGTGTGCAAGTAAAACTTTGAACAGGGAGAGAACTTGTTTGAATTGTTGCTAAAATATCTCTGAGTACAGGGTGGTGCAGAAAAACACACGAGTGACAGAAACAATGTAATTGAATCTATCATCCACTTTTTTTATGCATAGGAAAACAGGATATTAATATTGGAGGTACAAAAATGTACAAAGCACCAGGATTGGACTTCTCCTTAGAAATATTATCCAAGCTTCTCATTTCACAGATGATGGAACCTAAGCTCAAAGAGGTGGAAGTGACTTGTCTAAGGTCTTACAGCTGGGATTAAAACCTGGATACCCCGACTTCTGACACAGTGCTTTTCCATTCTACCATATGACATTACATTCATAGAAACACACAAGTAGATAGGTGGAAGGGAGATAGACAGACAAATACATATTCTCTAGACAGTGTTAAGTTTTTAGACATGATTGTCTGTCTTCAGATCGAATATCCCATAGGTATATCAAAAATTCCCTGTAGGACATTTAAACTTTACTGCAAAGTTAAAAACTGTGGACAGTTAAAAGTCCCCTGTAGCTATTAAAATAGTAGATAGTGAGAACAGTTGGTTACAGGTAACTAATGGGATTTTATCACCTCTTACCTCCATTACATATAGATAAATAAACAGACATGTAGATATGTAGATAGACTGCATTGCATTTCTAAGCAAGATATCTGGCCTTTATATTCTCAGGGGAGGGAACAACTGCTGACTATTTTCCCCCCAAAACTGCATTAAAACTTCTTTTGTAAGAAAAATGAGAGGAAAAAAAATCAATAGAGCATGAAAGGACATGAAAAATGCATTTTAACCCATATATTTTTTTCTAACAGTGCAATTTTTTAAAGCTCTCTAAAAAAAGAGTCAATGTGATTCTCAAGGAAAAAAAATGCAACATAACCCTGAATTTGGGAGCAAAGATAAAAAAAAAGAAGAACAAGAATAATGAAGATCTAAAGATCCGACCTAGTAATTTGAAGCACAGATGAAAAATGGTATCAGCCTTGGCCACCTCTGAGACTGGCAGGTCAAAGGGTCCATTAAATGTGATGGGGAAAAAATTTTGTTTTTCGATAGTTCAGCATATATTCATATTGAAGCTTTTAAACCTCCCAATTCAGTGGAATTACTGTGTAGAAACCAAGTGTCCCCATGTGGACCTTGCTGCCCTTCTTTTTTTCTCCCTCCAAGAGAAATGGCATGGCAAAGAATGTGAGCCATCCCTTGCAGGGCTCAGGTGAAAAGAAAAGGGGAAAAAAAGAGTATAGGTTAAATGCAATATTAAAGACGATCTCTCCTAATCAGTGTATCTTTCTTCCTTGCAGCTAAGCAATCTTTGTCAATTACAGGGCATTACTCTGCAGGCCAACTGGCAATTACAATGGCATCTTTCTTCCCATCACTGACAGCAAAAGGAGGAAATATTCTGAGTCCAGCCACACATAAAGAGGGAAACCAGAGCCCATTCCAGAGGTAATGTACAGGGAACCTACAACCAGGATGCAGATGCTATATGCAGCTGTTATGCAAAGAAGCTCCTGTTCTCAGAGCTGATGTGTTTATTTAGACTAGTGCTAAAGCTGAGTTAATGCCAATTTCCTGAGAGGATTAATATACACTAACGTGGAATTATTGAACTGTTCCACACATCTGGAAATGCACGTTTTTAACCATTTCTTTTCTGTGGCTGACAGCTGCACTGGAGAAATAGCTGATGGGGTTACTATTACTCTCTAGGCTCAACAGAATAGATACTGTGCTGTCGAGATGACCATAGGCCCTTCTGATGAAGACCACAGTCCTCGCCCCCATGGATCCTTTCACTACTCCTCTCTATCTTTGCCTCTGTGTGAGTTCCTCACCTTCATTTTCAGGATCTGGTTGTAATCTCCTCTATTTGTCCCCATCGCGGTCTCCCACAGGAATGGGAGAATCAGAAGGCTTTGGATTTCACCTCCACTTCTGTAGGTCAGACATTTAACCTTTGTGCAGTACTGAGTGGGTCACTGGGAGAAAAGCCCCTTGGCAAAGAGATCACTTTGAGGAATGATAAAGGACATCCCAGCTGATCTCCTGACCCAGAGCTTCTATTTCCAAAATCTTATACCACTACGCCCCCTTGTTGAGTGGCAAACTTTCGTGATGGACATTGCTCCTCCCCTCCCCCGCCCCACCATCTCAGTCAATTAAGGAGGAAGCTACGGTATTTGATGGGAAATGTTGTACTTATGGAGATCCCTTGAGTTAGAAGGGCTAAAGGTTTGAGCTACATTGTGAAAACAATCTGGCCACCTTACTCCTCTCTATCCTTTTTTGGATAGAGGCTAATCCAGATGTGCAAATCATCACTAAGCATTCTAGAAAGACTTCATCGACTTGACCTTGGCTGCTACTTTAAGAGTTTCTTCATTAATAATTACAAAGCACATGGCAATTGAAGGTGCCCACCCATTATCAGTCATAAAAGCAATTTATCATGTGAGATTCTGCTGGGGACTCTTCAGCAACTGCGTGCTTTGTCCCCTTCCCCCCACCTTTTACTTCCTAGATATCCAACTGTTCAGACGGATCCCACTGAGTGAACATCAGTCAAATCGTCCGTTCGTCTCCGGTTCCCAAGTACCCTGCAATCATTTGTGCTTTTCTCCAGAAACCTCTTTCAGTGCCACATCAGAAGAGCTCTTTAAACGCTAACAAGAACCAATATTTTAGATTCTACTGCTAGGCGCTTCAGCTCAAGTCACTTTATTGTAAAATTAGATGTCATTGTGAAAAGCATGGATATAAATATAAGAGCAAAAGGCCCTTTTCTCAATGCGGAAACCAAGGTAACAATATCCTATTTTTCTTTGTCGTCAAAAAGTTCTTTATTTTTTTTGATAGCTCAGCCAATATAATGCACTGCATATTTACGCTTAGCATTAAATAACTATTATGCAAAAGTACTCCACAGTAATATCTAAGTATATTTATGGAAAGCTAAATTATATTGCCAAGTTTATTTTAGACCAAAGAAGCCCCTGGGAAGGGATATTGTGTATTTTAAAGAGTAAATGTAAACTATTAAATAGAGAGAGACTTTGTGGAGTGTAACACATTCTACCTAGGTAAATCACAGAGCAATTACACAGTAAACTTTTCTTTGATGAAGCACTGAAGTGATGACATGTAATTACTTTTCCAATGCTGCACCGTGTGTTTATCAAAATGTTAATGCAAGCATAATAACAGGCTGTATGTTTGCACCGAGAATGTCAGAGCCATCCAGCTGTCAATCACATCTGAAAATAAAATCGCAAATAAGCAGGCAGCTTGAGAACAGGAGTGACAGCCAATACTCACTCAGCTGACAAGTGCTCCACTCCCCTCCACCAATCACAGTGTCACTGTAATGTACCTAATAGGAGGAGTATATCTTTTATTAGCTGGAATGGAACCAAGTGGCATAAATGGGCTGAACTTTGTGTGTGGCTCCCCTCCCCACCTTGTGTTCTGTTAATGGGTCCTCTCTCTTGGAGGCCAGCCGACCCCATCCTGTTTCCTTTCTCTATACCCCTTAGGAGCAGTGCCCTTGAGAAAAGCTGCAGAGCCCACAAATAGGCTGGTATCATGAATACTCGATTCAGATCAGGCTTCTCAGCTAGCTAACTTGGTTCAATCAGTTAGCAGAAAACCCTGCTATGCTTTCCTTGCCTGTGGTCCTGCACATAAGAAGTCCTAGGCTAGGACTGTTGCAGCAATTGGCTGAGTGGGTTTTAAAAAACAAAACAAACAAAAAAACACAAAAAACCCAAACCCCTAGCTTTATGTATGACTGCATGTATGTTGTGATTCTATATCACTTATAACCAGAGAAATGAAATGTTATCCTCCACCTGTGTACAATGAATCAAATTGCACTCTATTATCATGTAAGCCTAAATAGAACAAATAAATAAATTAAATATGAAAAAAAATAATCATAGCAAAAAAACCCCCAAACAAACCAAAGAGGTTCTTCAAACCTCGTTTTGAAGAACAAGGGTCCAGCTACAAGGGAATCAGGATAAATCAATCAGTGCTTGAAGAATACAAGGCCCTGCAGCCTTCCTGGAATGTGAGGGTGGGTCAAGTCCTAAATAGGACCCTAATAACATCATTGTCCATGATCATTTCCTTATAGTCTGGAACATCAAGGAAATGAGCACTTTGGTTCTGGAAACTTTGTGTTTGCCCTGACTCATGCCTTCTTGACTTTCTCTGAGGACACTTTTCTCTGAAGGATCCTTTCAAATGCATCTAAAAATTGCCAGCCACTTGTTAAAGTGTGAGCAGGTGCATACATCACCTTTTCCTTTAGATTATAATTACAGACTTTCTTTTTAGGATGTGGCCCATTTTGGAATTTCACCTTGTGTACAATGGGGCTCTTGAACAGGATTAAATCCATTGCTGAACCCCTACTTTCTCTAATTCACTTACTTGGTTAACTGAACTCACAATGCAAATCATACCTACATATTTGCACTTTGCTATTACCAAATGCTGGAATGGCTTGTCCACCCTTCCCTTTCCATAAGTATGCATTCATCACCAGGGGAAATGCCCTTGTTCTTGGTACAAAGAGAGAGGGAAAGAATCCTAATGGGAAGCAGAAGGTAGGAAGACATTAGGTCCCCAAGTCCACTGCTCTTCAGCAATCTTATTTCTGTTATTTTTCATTCTTTCTGGTGATGGCAACAAATCTTGCAAAGGCAACAGTCTTTGACACTCTTGGCTGCCTGAAGTTCAGTGAAGAGCTGATTTCATCTCTTTTGGGTGACTGCAATGAGTGGAGGAAAATTTTTCTATCCTACCCTCAGACTGATGAATGAGTGCATGTGTAATGGCAGACTCCCAGTTCTGTAGAAACTGCAAAAATTCATTCAAATACAGGAAACTTTAGAGTTTCTTGTTTGGAGATCATGAATTCAAAGACTCTGATCTCCTAGAATACAACTTATTGGACTGTCAACGACTGTGCAGTAGAGGCGATGGACTGAAGATCTGTCTGTTGAACCCATCTGATAGTTCCCTGAGTTCAATGGATCTGCATGGTTCTCCTGTTGTAGCCAATATCGTTGTAGTAAAAGTTAATATTCCTCCTCTTATTTAAGTGACAGTAGGTAGGATCTGTTGTTTTCATTTACTTTGTCCTTCTCTGCAAAGGGAGAATCTGGGGCCTAATTCTATAGTAATTGAGCAGGAGATAGGAAAAACATCATGTGCTTTTGAGAGTCCATTTCCAGGTGAAGAAATTAGTAGAGGACATTCCAAACAGGTGTTAGTATACATAGGGTCATGGAAATTATCACAGTGACCTGGCACCCTGGAATGAATGTAAAGTCCTCTATGATGATGAGATGTAGTTAAGGGGAAAGTGAGACAACTTGGGAATGCAAAGCAGTCACCAGAGGTGGTAAGAGAGAAATCTTCCAACAGCACAGTATGTACAGCCATTTCCAGCCTGATCCCCAAGTCTCATCTTCTCATCTAATTCCTGCCACCTCCCCATCCTGCATCTCTATCTACCTATGTTTTACATACACACAGGATTTAGTTATCATGATAATTTCCCTGACTCTCCTCATGCCATACCTCTGGAATGTCCTCTACTCAGTTCTTCTCCTGGAAAAAAAAATCTGACAGTTTCTTCAAATTTTGGAAAATTTACTTTTTCTGGGACATTTCCCTCAATGCTCCAAGAAGAACTTATTCATTCACCTTCACACTTCCATAATACTTCTACTTTTAGCATCTGCTTCCTTACATGTACACTTTTCTGTCCTCCACATCACAGCATGAGAATCTCATGGATAAGCACAGGCCCAAAGCTTTGGTTTGGAATTCATGGGCCTAACAGGTTAGATGATGGGTTCATCAAAGGTGATCAAAATGCTTGTTGATTTGAATTAAAGATACAATATTAGAAAGTATGCTGTGTAAGAGTCAAAAGTGGAAGGGATGAGTGAAGCTAGAGGTTTTGAATAAACATAAAGAACTGTCTGATCATTGGAGCAATTCAGTAATGGAAGTCTTTTGAAGCCAAGCATGCCCTATCACTGCAGGAATTAAAGCTGAAGATGTCAGGCCACCTGGGGACATGCACAAATGACCTCAATAATCCTTGTGATACTTTTCCATTTTAAGACTGTGAAGTGTTCAGCTTTTATGGATTAATAAACATACTTAAATCTACCAGTTAGAAAAAATTCTCTAGTACCATAATTCTCAGCAAGTATAGAATTCACTTGTGGAACTTCTTAGAAATCTTTAGCTCCACCGTCAGAGAACCTGTTTAGTATTGGAAATCTACATTCTAAACAACCCCTCCAGGTGATTCTGTTGGAAGTAGCTCTAGGACTACCATGGATGACATGTTGTTCTAGAGCATATCAATCAGTGAGCCCTGAAGCTCTGTTATTCCACACATCTGTCTTTATGTTGACATGAAGATGACCCAACCTGAAGGTATCTCCCAATACATGTGTGTGAACAAATTATAAGTTTATAATTTGGGCTTTAAGTATAAGCATAGGGAAAACTGCAAGTTGAGAAAGCCTGATTGTCAAGGGAAACACACTGGGAGAGTTCTGAGAATGGCTGGGAAGGTTCATGACAGATACATGCTCAAGTCTTGCATCTCTGAAGTCAAAGACAAAACAACTCCTCCCATGGGGTTAAACAGCAAATGTGCAAGCAAGCCAGGACCATGACCCAGGAAACTCATCAATCTACCCACTAGATGACAGGTTCTGAGGCATCTTCCTAGAGAAATGAGACAAGGAGTTTTGCCAAGATTGTGGGTGAGCTCAAAGGTAATGATGTCACCTCTCAAGAGAGGCTAATGAGGGGCTGGGATTGTAGCTCAGCGGTAGAGCGCTTGCCTCGCATGCATGGGGCCCTGGGTTCGATCCTCAGCACCACATACAAAGCAATAAAAAAATAAAGACATTGTGTCCATCTACAACTAAAAAAATATTTAAAAAAAAAAAAAAAAGAGAGGCTAATGAAGTGGAAAAGGTCAAGGCCTCTGGAAAGGCACAGTAGCCGTATTTTAGGATAGAGGAGGGGTGGTGGCAGGTATCTGAGAAATGCACCAAAGGTTTCTTGGCAGTGGGGCATCTTCAAATTAGACGGTTGACACATGACAATGTTCACAAAGTTGTACATCATTTGAAGTTGAGAATGTAACCCAATGCTTTATGAATAAAATGTTAGGTGAAAGGGCAACATGTGAAGATGTTCCTGTATTGTTTGTACATGCAAAACAATTATGAAGTTCCACAAATTTGATGTTAGTATAAAATGCCCACAGATTTGGATTTGACAGTGACAGGAAATAGGGCTATTTTAAAAAATTGTAAGGCCTTGTGTATGGAATCTGATGACAATGAATGGCTATGGGTACTATACTCTTCATTCTTGGACTACCTTTTCACTTTTTCATTTTGACATTTCAACAATGAGAAAGATTCCAAATGCAGAAGCATGTCAAATCTGAAAAGATTCACTTTCAAGTATAACTGGATCCTAAAGTAGGAATATGGTGGGCAACACAAAGGATCTCAGTATGGTGACATCTACATTGTGCATCTTGGGTTCATGATCTGTACAGACTTCCCAGAGACAGAAAAGTGGCAACAGGAAACCATAAAATGTTTTCTTGACATGGATACACTGAGAAATTTTCTTGTCAAACTTATTGACAAATGTATTGAATTTCTAGGAAAGACAGCTTCAGTGGAGAACATCCTAGAATCTCAGCACACCTAAGATCTATTTAAGTTTTGTTTTCATTGTTTGTGATTACCAATGTTCATATGAATCACTACCACCATTATTGCCGACCTCATTATCATTATCATCATCAAAATCCTCCTTCCAACTGAGAAAAAGCCAGCAATATTGAAACCGCCTTATCATTTTCTTGCAGGTAATTCTTTCAGGGTAATGAGGAGTCTGTTCGCTCCTTATAAGACAGCATTAGTTAGCTGGAGGACAGAGCAGAGGGCAGCCATCTGGCTCCCAAGCTATCTCAGGTTGTATGCCTCGGGCATGCCCCCTTGTGCTGTCTAATTCTAGGGTACTTTGAAAAGAGGTTTCATTTTTCTATTTGGTGACAAATGCTTCATCTAAAAAATTGTGAGGCTCACGGTTAGGCATGATTTAACCATGGTCTGAATCCACTGATTTTGGGTTATTGAATCAAATCAGTGAAAATGAGGAATGAAACTAAGGAAGTTTCTTTTCTTTCCATGTTCCATCTGTTTACCACTTAAATTTAGGGCTCTCTTGCTCTCCTGCCCTTCTCTAGCTCAAAATCCTGACTCTGTTACACTCTTTCCTCTTGGTTGTCCTTTGATATTCCTGCCTGCATCACTCTCATGGTAGTTTTAGTGATGATGCTAAATGGTTTTGACCCCTTGATAGCTTTTAGGTGGTGGTGCGATCCTGTTCCAAGGGAGGGAGCCCGATGCAAACAATGCAGAAACGTGTCAATGTCCAGACAGAGCCCTAAATGTACAAATCCTCAGTACTGCTCCCTCCATGATGATAATGTACTCATTAATGTCTATTTTCAGCAGACCAATATTCCCCCTTCAGAACCCCACCCAGATCTAAGTGCATGGATATTTCATTTACTGGCTTCATCTGTCCTGCCTCGCCCCCACTCTATCTCCTACCAGTGCCAATAAAAGAGGACAGCTCATCAGATAAGAAATAGGTTTCATTTTGCTCACTAAAGACAAACTTTTTTTCTTCAACTGAAGGTCTTCTGCCAGAAAATACAGCCATGTTTCAGTGCTACATTCCAAAACAGGTGTTGGATAATTCAGTAATTAGTATGCACATCTAACTCCATGCAGCCTCTGTTGATCTCTCAATTATATTTAGCTGGGTCCTCTGAAGTTTGCAGTAGTTAATTAGAGCATTATTGAAGAGTTGGGCTGAAGAGCCAAGCTCTACAATCAGTCGATAGCTTGGTCCCACGGCCTAAACATCCTTGACTGGGGAATGCCAGTCTACAGGGTGACCCAGTGCCAGGAGGGGTTAGATTGTCTTTTGAATAACAGCTGGAGGGAGGCCTCTTTTATGAGCAGAGAATAATGGTCACATTCCTTATTCTGTCCCATCCTTGACAGGAAAATTCACATTCCAGTGGTGATCAGTTTCAGAAATGTCTCCTCAGGGGAAAAAAGAAAGCTTCAATGTTCAAGAAAAAAGGATAATGGTTCCGAGTGGGCTGACGGAAGTCAAAATCTAAGGTTAAGACATGAGTTAGGGATTGGTCTCCCTGTCCCACACTGCTTCACCTTGACTGCTCTCCCAGATGGAGGGTGCATGTAGGGATCCACGCAAGGTGAACTGCACACAGAATTATAGAAAGCGATTTGGAAATGATAGCTTCTGAATAATTGAGGTATCATGTCATCTGCAACGTCTGAGCCTGAATGTCCAAAACTCCTGATAATTGCCCAGGTTCCATTCTGAATGTAGCTCGAGAGGATTAGAGCAAGCATGCGTTCATCACTTTAAGACTAAAAGACAAGCGTGTCTTGTCAGTGGAACGGTAGGGAGATGCTTTGGGGATTGGAGACTAAGGAGCAAGGAGCATTACTGATTATGGTCACGGTCAGTGCGCTTTCCAAGGAGGATTCTCCTCTCTGCCCAGGTATAACTTCTGTGCTCTTCTTTTTCCAAATTCACGAAGTCAGACGGGTCACTGCTCTTTTCTCCTTAAGCAGTGAGGCACGTTATTTTGTAACCCATACATCACAGCAGCGGGGGGCTGGGAGTGACAGGGATTTTCATTTCTCAACTCCTCCTCCCCACTCCCCTAGAGGTCTGCCAACATGCTCAGGAATATCAAAACAACAGAATGACACATGTGGCTGAAATCATGTTTGAAAGTAACCAAATAGGGAGGATGAAATCAGTATGGTGGGAAGAAGGCTGCATTTGCAAGCTCTAATCTCTACTCAACCACAGTGTGACGTTATGTAAGCCATATTACCACCAATTAACCAGAGGTGAGGTCACCCTTGTCCCTGGGGATAGAGTGAGATAGCAAGGTACAGGAGGAAAAGTAGGATGGAAACAGTGGTTAGAACGAAGAAGCTTGACCTCTACCTTGACTTTTTGTGCATGGGATCCTGGGAAAATCTTGTATTGATGTGGATATTGATTCCTTTCACCATAAATAAGAATCATAGAAGCACCTATCCCATACACTGCCTAGTGCCCAGGTGAGAATTACATGTAGTTAACTATGCAAAACTACTCGGAATCTACAAAGGGAAATAAACAAACACACAGTACATTCTGGAGTGAGGCAGGTAGGTCATTAAGTGGCCTGAACTAATTGTCAGAAAGCTAGGGAAAAAATTCCGAGAGTTCTGGAGGCTAGACAGCAGCCACAAAGGCTGACGTCAAATGGGTTGATAATGCAGAGTTCTCAGGGGCCTGAGAGAGTCTTTGAAGTGAGGGAGCTCGTTTTGGCTCTTCTACCTTAATCCTACTCTGCTGTGCTGTGAATTTCGAGGGCCCTTTTCAGATCCTTCCGGCAACAAGGAAGAGTACAGGAGAGCTCACCCAGAGTTCTGGGACTTCTGTCTTCATCACTATGCACTGCAGTCTACTTCACTAATCATTTTTTTCAGAGGCTAGGCTGGAGGCCCCGAGTCAGGTGCTAGACTTCATCTGTCTCATCTACCCGAAGACAGGAGGTGAGATTTAGGCTCTCTCCAGATCCTCCCACCCTAAGATGTACCATTTCAGAATTCTGTGGTTCCCATTCAGAGAAGTTCAGTAAATAGATGATAATTAGACTATGTGGTACCCACTGAAGTTCACAGTGACCTCCTTCAGCTCACATGCATAGCATTGAGCACTGGCTTCCCAAGCAACAGACTAGGCTCTTGAAAAAGAACATCAAATGGATGAAGTTCACTGGTGAATCTATTAATGTACATAGACACCTGTATTGTGGTACTTTTTTGTGCTGATGTTCATAACATATGCCCTATGGAGTAGTGTTTTAGTCAATCTTCACACCCATGGGACCAAAAGTCCTGACAAAAACAATTCAGAGGAGGAAAAGTTTAATTGGCTCATGGTTTCAGAGGTCTCAGTCCACTGATGGCTGATTTCACTGCTCTGGGCCCAAAGTGAGGCAGAACATTATGGCAGAAGGCTGTGGTAGAGGAAAGTAATTTAAGACATGGCCACCAGGAAGCAGAGAGAGTGCTCAACAAGGAAAAAATATATACCCCAAAGGCATGCCCCCAGTGACCCACCTCCTCCAGCCATACCCTACCTGCCTACAATTACCACCTGGTTAATCCATTCAATTGAATTAATATATTCATTAGGTTAAGGCTCTCATAACCCCATCATTTCTCCTCAAAACTTTCTTGCTTTGTCTCATGCATGAGCTTTTGGGGGACAGCTCATACTTAAACCATAATAGGTAGGCAGAGAAAGCCTCATCATTCCCATTTTACAGGTGAGCAAACTAAAGTCTAAAGAGACTGAGGTCCAATATCTCAGTAAATGATGGAGCCAAAACCTGTGTTTGCTTTAACAGATTTACTGAAATATAACTGGCACACAATGAACCACATATATTTGAAGTAGTCCATAATATGACAAGTTTTGAAATATGCACATGCTCAGAACAATGACCACAATGACAGTGAGCACGTCCATCACCCGCCAAAGCTTTCTCGTGCCCCTTTGTGATCCCTCCCTTTTGCCCACCCACTTTCTCTCCCCACAATCCCCAGCAAGTACCCAGAGATCTGCTTTCTGTCTCTAGAGATTAATTTGCTTTTTCTAGTACTTTCCATAAGTGGAATAACAAAGTATTAACTCCTTTTTGTCTGGCTTCTTTCACTTAGCACAATTATCTTGAGAGGCATCGCATTACTGCACAGTATTAGTAGCTCATTCCCTTCTACTGTTGCTGAGGAATAGCCCATTGTGTAGATGTGCCATGACTTGTTTTGATTTGATGTCCAATGATTTTTTTTAACTGCTCCTCTTAGAAAAAAGAAAAAAGGAAAAGGGGGACGGGGAGGTCAATTCTCTCTTCTTTTTTTACAACCGTAAATGATTATAACTCAAGTCTCGTTTATCAAATATTTCCTGATGAAATGGACAAACACATTAGAGGCTTCTGTGTGCACAGTGTGGGGAGGAATCCTCTCAAGGAGGTTTTATTGGGACCTGTATAACAAGGTGGCAGCTTCTCTGCTTGTAGAGAAGGAGGACTCACAAAGGCATAAACAATAGAGAACTTTGCAAAAATTATGAGAGCAATTTAAGAGTGGATAATTAGATATCTTTTGCAGGGTGTTTGGGAAATTAAATTAGCTTTTTTTTTTTAAATGAAGGTTTGTGGGGATCACTTCATAAAAAATATCCCTGCGACTGATTATTTTTCTAATATTCTTCGCCTTTCTTCCCTGAATATCCAAGGAAGTGGCACTTCTAGCCCTTAGCTGTGGCAGCCAATCATAGCCTCTAATTGCATTCACTGCATAAATTGTTGGTGTTATGAATAATAAAATTAGTTTAAATAAACCCCCAGCCATAATCACAAATAACTATCTGGTGGAGGATCCTGCATCCTTTCATTCTAGGGGAAAGGGTCAGTATAATCTCAGCAGTTAAATTCTTGAATTAAAATGAAGATATAATTATTAGAGGAGGGAGGAGGATGAGAGAGATGAGGGTAGGAGTGAGAGGAGAATGACTTGTGGCACTTTGCAGGTTCACAAAAGAAAACTGATGTCGTCACTGCAATCTTTAGAGAGTGCTGCATATCTATAACAGACAGTCCTGGCTGGCGACAGGAGTCAGGAAGGGCTTCGCTGGCCATCCTGGAGATAGAAGGACAGCATGGGCCCCAGAGCTGAGCATTCCTTTCCATATCCCACTGTGGCCTACTGTGATCTCTCCAGATGGCATCCAGCAACCCCAATCTATTTGTGGAAACTACACATGCTGGTCTGGCACAATGATTTTCCAATCTGCTGGTCAGTTTTCAACCGGATTTCATCAAGAACTTTGCCATTTAATAGCAACCGAATCTCCAACTTCCCCACTCCCTGGCTGCGGACAGAGGTGCCTGGACAGGATATCATGGGAGTCTCTGATCAGCCTCTGTTGGACATAATGACTGCACATCCTTACCAAGGGCTCCGGGGTGTGGGGGGTTGGGTGTGTGGGGGGGTATTTTGATGCCCATGCAGCTTCTGTTTCTCTCTTCATTTACAGACCCTGCTCAAAAGCTCTGCCTTCTGCAGAGCTGCAGATAGTAAAAGATGGTCAGTGATCCTGACGGTTAAATGGAATGCCTCCCAGCCCAGAGCACCCTTTCATGTCGAGGACAGCCCTGATCCCACAGCAGCCTGCCCTGTGCCCCTCAGCACTCTCCTGACTACTTTTCTTAGCACTGCTTCTATTCACATGATATTCCCAAATATAATCCACTCCTTCAACACTTACCCCAGCTCCCTGACAAGCGTCAGTTCTCAGGCTGGTTCTGGTCCTGTCTGTCCCCCACTTGTCTTACTGCATTTTTGAGCCCACTCTGCTGACTTTATTTAATGAGGTTTATTGTTTGTGCTTAGTAATTTTCAAAGGCCCATCACCCTCTTTGAGTTCGCCCTTAGATCTTCAGCCTGCCAAAGAGGTGGGCTTTTGAAGTTCCCTTCATTAATTCAGTACCTTGCTTCTGCATTTAACGGCACATGGGTTTGAAGTATACATAAGCCACAGTGGAAACATCTGAGAAGCATCTCAAGATACTGCAAATTATAAAGGGTGATTAGAAAATAGCATGGCTCTCTATCTTCTCATGCCTTAGAACTTTATTCCTTATATCAAAAAGGATTCTGGGATATCAAAATATCACTGTCTGACTCTGATAATGACTTCCCAGAGTTTCAGACATTGGGGCAACAAAGATTTAACTTTAATTATCAGCAGTTTCTTTTAAAAAACAAAAACAAAAACTGCAGCTATTGTAAAGGGCAGGGGAGCTGGAAGGAAGGGCAGAAGAGGAAGAGGAGGGAAGTGAACTAGCAATTCTAATAAAGTCCTGTGCAGCCGCTGTCTTTGACAGGGTCCTACTGCCTCTGCAAGGGACTGCTTTGGCTGGGGACAGGGGGTGTTCCAGCTGTAGGTCCTTCTTGCTAGTCCTTCCATTGTTGGGTAGCAAAGGGCAGAAACCTATCCCAGAGAAGCCGGGTGGTCTAGCAATCAAGAAAAATGAAGACTCCAGTAATTGCATAGAAAGAATTTAGCTTCTAAAATTCAGTCTGGCTGGCTGAGTGAAAGAAGAATGACTAGGAGGGTTTGCTGTCCCTAGAGCGTGGGCAGTGGTGGAGGTCATGTTGGAGCAGCAGCAGCAGAAGCACCATCTAGGCCCTCTGCCCCCTGCATCAGTGATTTCCCTGTTATCCTTAAATATTTCAGAGGAGTGTGGTCCCTGAGAAATCTAGCCCAAGGAAATGAATCTTATCTAAGAATACCTAAGAATATCTGTGAAAATAAGGTCAGAGTTTAATATCTGTTGTCATGAATTCTAAGCCATTACCAACTTTATGAACAGCTGGCCTATGTCCCCTTTCGTTCCATGTTCTACCTGCACTCAGGAGGCCTGGATTCTGGTCCTGGCTCTGTCAGTGCAGCTAGAGGGAAGTCACATGGCCTCCCTTGTCCTCCATGGCCTCTTGGTGATCTTCCAACAATTTTTTGGCAGAGAAAATTCTTTTTTTTTCCCAAATGAAATACTACATGGAACTTCAATATTTAAAGTTGCTAAAAGGGGCTGCCCTGACTGAGGGCGGTATCTGCCTGCTCTGCTTTCGTTGTCTCCTTCCTGCCTCCTGCCCAGGCAGAAGTCAAGGGACCTCAGAGGACCCCTAGTCCTCTCAGAACCTAGCATGAAAACACAGCTCTCAACAATCTTTATGACTGCTGGCTGTAGAATTTTATGACTTGATTTTAATCTGTACCATTTAAGATCTACTCGGGAGGGGCCCTGAGAGAGGTATAAGTGGCAGGCTTTTTTCCTTGAAGAATCAGCTATCATTTATCCTTAAGGAGGAAAAAATGACAACCCTGAGAAAATGATTTAACTTTTACAACCTTATTACAAATGCTGAGCACAGCTGGAAGTAAGGCCCAGCTCTGTAGTGTGTGTGTATGTGTGTGTGTGTGTGTACGCGCGCACGCGCGTGTGCACTGGGTGTGGTTGGAGGTTCAACCTTTTTGCTGTTGTTGGTTTCATCTGCAGGAAAGGGAAACTGCTCCACGACCTGAGTTCTGTGCCCTGGCACCATGGCCATGACATCGCAAGATGGGAAAGTTTTCTCATGTCTCCATGGGCACATGCAGCTCACTGGGCCCCCTCGAGAGTGAGCAAAAGACAGGCACAGGTAGAGCTTATCTAGTGGACAAATCTGCACCTGAACACAGACTGCTGCCTGCCATCCTCACTGCAGATTCGGGCTAGGATAATGCTGAAGATTCTAATTGCCTGTGGGATATGATTTCACTGTCTCTCCCTGCACAGCTGTTTTCATGCTGGGGTTGGATTTTGGCACTATAGTAATTTTCCCCCATTGTCTGGTATCCCTGCATTCACATTCGAGAGGGGTAGGAGAAGAACAGTGTTCTCAGGAGAAAATTTCAGCATTTAGGATTCATGCAAATAAACACATCGACTGCTCATGCTCCCAACCCCTTCCCTCAACCCACTCACGGCAACTCAGATAAACACCTTTCTAAATAGCTCTCCTCCTGTAATTTCTCTTCCTTTAAAAATAGTGATGGGGTTACATTTGATGCCCTGGAATGTCCATCATACATTTATTTTATCCAACTCAGTGCTAGGCAGCAATTAGCAAAGGTAACACTAATTAGGTTTTACAATGTATTTTGTGTCCCTCTAAACTTAAGTCATAGCATTTTAAGCTTCTAATGATTGTGAGGTCATTTTGCTATTCTTCATAATAGCAGGGATGTTAATGAGTGCATTTGGTATGCATGGGGATGCCCCTGTTTCCTCTTGGGGCTTATTAGCATTTATTGGGACACTTTAATTTGTTGCTGAGCTCATGTCCTAAATGGAAACAGTGAACCAGCCACCTGAAAGCCTAGAAGTTTCAGACTCCAGTGCAATCAATCTACCTAAGGTCTGGCTATCCAGCTTATCATGAGATAATTTGTTTTCCCCCACAAACTTAGAAGCTTCACATTCTCATTGTCAAATCTTCTTAGCTGGCCAACCTCCATTTCCCACTTCTGAATGTACTTAAACATGCTCCTTCCCACTTAAAAAATGTTATTGCTATGGTTTGAATGTATTTCCCCCCCTCCCAAGTTCATGTGCTGGACAGCTAATCATCAAATTGATATGAAAATGATATTTGGAGGTGGAGCCTTTGGGAGGGATAAGGATTAGATGAGAGCATAATTGTGGGGCCCTCATGATGCCATTAGAGGCTTTCTAAGAAGAGGAAGAGAGATCTGAGCTAGCAACTTATAACATGCGATGTCCTCCACCATGTTCGGATGTGGCCAGAAGGCCCTTGCCAGATACCAGTGACAAGCTGTTGGAGATTTCCCAGCCTCTAGAACTTTGAACTAAATAAATTCACATTCTTCATAAATTACCTGGTCTTTGGTATTCAGTTTGAGCAACAGCAAATGGACTCAGACAATTATTAAACTATGTATGTTACAAATACTTTAACATTCACAGTTCTGTGTTTTAATCTTGCTGACAGCATATTCTGGTTATTTTTGCTGGCATCAGTTTTCTATCTCTGGAACAGTAAGCTCTCAGGAGGTGCACTGTAAACCCTTCCAATGGGCTCTCTCAACAAATGTCTACCCCAGGACCATGTGTGAGATGAAGGGCAGCGCAGTGCGGAGGTTTAAGCAGCCTAAGCAAAATTCTTCCCAGTGCAGTTAGAAAACTTGACAAATATATTTCTGTGGCTGACATGTCTATCTCATGATGTCTGGGTGGCCTGATAGGATGATGTATTTTCAGAGGTCTATTGGAATTCAGCTTCCTGCTTTCCTTCTAAGGGAGTGAAGGGAGGTGACGAATGAGGAAATAAATAGGTGAACAAGAGAAAGCAAGAGTTGTCTTAATTTCATTTCTTTGCTCTGCAAATGTCTATGCCCTCTGAGCTATGAGCCAGCTCAGTGTTAGGTGTAGGACTATAGTGCTGAACAAGACTGGCATTATCCCTGTCTCTTGAGCTTTCCTTCCAGTTTGGAGCACCCATAACAAGCACTTAATTCCCCTGCTCATTCTTATTTTAAGCCTGTTAAGCATAATAAAGATATCCAGGATGTTATGAGTGAAGGATTGGTTCTATTTATTCAGTGGGGCCCAGGAGATTCCCTGAGGCAGTGATATATCAGCTGAGCTCTGAAGAGGATGGCTAGACAGTTGAGGGAGGGAAGGACATTCTAGACAGACAATAGCATGCAGAAGTTCCCAAGACAAAAATAGCAAAGAGCTAGTAGACCAAGAGAGTGTAGTGCTGGATGAAGCTAGCCAGCCAGACTGGGGCTGGATTCTGCAGGCTATGTCCCACAGTGCCATTTTTACCTTTCACCATGGTAAGTTATTGGAGTCTTTTAAGCAGGACAGTGACACGATTACTTATGTCGCTCCCTCCATAACATATATTTTCTTGATCAATGGTCAGAGAAATACTTTCAAGTTTTCTGGTACTAAACTGGGAGTAATTTTAGTCAACAACACTGGTGAATATCAAGATCATTCATAATGTGCTCCCATCGTCCCTAGAGGGTGTGCAACTCCAAAGCCCTCTTGGATAATTGACAGATTAACAGCTGAAAGACCAAGATTTTTTCTTTTTCTTGTTGTTACTGCTCGGGATTGCACCTAGGGTCTCATGCATGCTAGTCATGTGCTCTACCACTGAACTACAAAGCCAAGTACAAACTTACTTTACTGACTTTAAAGTAAGTACCTCCCAGGAATAAAGATGCTCCATTCCCAAAGGTTGTAGCCTGTGACCATTCCTAATGCTCCCATGATACTTGCTGTTACGGTATGGATATGAAGTGTCCTCCAAAGGCCCGTGTGGTGAACCCTTGGCTCCCAATGCAGCAATGTTCAGAGGTGGGAAAGTGACTGGATCATGAGGTCTCTGATCTCTTTGATGGACTATAGGTTCATTATTGAATGGATTATTGGAAGGTGGTGGAAACTGTAGGAGGTGGGGCCTAGTGGGAGGAAGTAGGTCATTAGGGGTATGCCTTGGAAGGGTGTGTATTGTCTCTGGCCCCTTCCTCACTCTCTTTGCTGCCTGGCTACCGTGAGGTGAGCAGCTTTCCACCAACACACCCTTCCACATGATGTTCTGCCTCACCTCAGGCCCAGAAACAATGAAGCCAGATGACCAGGGACTGAAATTGCTCAAACCATGAGTCAGTATAAATCTTTCTTCTTATAAGTTGTTTTTCTCAAGTGTTTTGTCATAGTGACAAAAAGTTGACTAACATATTTGCCTCTCCCAGGGAGCTTCCTTCTTGCAAAAGAAGGAAGAAAATGGAAGAAGGAAAGCAGAAAGGGCTTGAGGGGAGAAGCAGAAAGAGGAATGGAATATTTGAAGTAATGCTGGCTGATGAGCCCTTAGAATTTTCCTGTCATACCTTTAAGGGAACCAAATGCCAGAACATGAAAGAGAGACTTCAGTCCAGATCTCAGACAGAGCAAGGGACAGAGTTATGACTTTTCTGTTTATTATTTCTGTGCACAGAGCTCTGGGTTCTGCAGGCTCTGAAGCCAGTAGGGGTTGGACACGCGTGTAGTCACTTCCCTAACCTTTTACTGCTGTCCTGAGCCTGGTGCAAAACTCAATCTGTCAGAAGCCACAGTGGCCACATGACCCAGCTGCTCCCATTGGGCTGGCTGCCTCAGACCCAGTTAATGAACCTCCTTGTAGCCACACTTAAGATGACATACAGAGAAGAAACTGCAATGGCTTTGTTGCTAAAGCGCACGGCATATTCTCATAGCCAGATAATACAGAAATAAAGTACATTTGTAATAGACAACAAAAGGATTATCCCCCATTCATTTCAAAGCACTCTTCATCCCACTCAGGGATTACATTTCTCTTTACTTATCTTGCAAATAGTTTTCTTTTTATTCTTTTTACCCTGAAGAGCGTATGCATGGCTTATGGCAAATATAAAATATAGCTAGACCTTTGAGAGGCAAGGGTTCCATTAGTGAGAGAGAAGTCACCCTCCAGGACCCGGCAAGTCTTCTAATCCACTGCTAGGCAGTTGGACATCTAAGAAGCTAACCCTATATAATCCAATGTAGAGCTGCATCTTTGCTGGTTTACAAGCAGGAAAAGGTTCCCTGAGAAATGGCATCAGAGAGCAAACCAGAACTGAGCAGGGGGGCCTCTCCAAGTCCTCCCGGAATTAGACTTTGGGCTCTGAGATGTACTTCATGGCTCTCTGCATCCTCTTGAGATACCAGTGTCCTTCACAGAACCATGGCAGGCATGCTTTTTAAAGACTCCTGATCCTCCTCAGAATGTAAAAATATCAAAATCTGAGAAGCAGGAACTAAGGGTATTCCAGGGAATGGAATGATGGTCTGGATGCCCTGAAAAATGATAGTCTGGATGCCCTGAAAAGCCATATGTAAGGCCCATTCATGGGTCCAATGTCCACCATTCAGGGCACAGGAGACTGAGTGAGATGGCTAGGACTTTAATTATGCCCAGTATCCCCAGGTGAGACATAACATGGTCACAGCATGCACTCTGGTAATCTCTCCACATGGGTATCACTCTCACCATGCATTTCATCCCTAGAATGATCTACTTAGCTCTCATTCAAACACATTTCCTCCTTCTTAATTATTGTGTTCATCTGTATCCCCAATCACATAATCATAAGCTCCACATACAGTGTCTACTTTAATAAGCACTGATATTTCTTTCTTTTGATATTTTTGACTCCTTTCTTTTGCTCCTTAAAGACTTTGCAGGTCACAGGATTCTAAGAAGAGGCCAGGAACATAGCAGGAGCAGGTAACGTTCTCCAAGTACTTTCAAGATGCTGAGCAATCTCAAGCATGCTCCCTGGACTACTTCTTTCCTATTCTTCCTACTATCCAAGTTATCAAAATAAGAAAAAAATCTCATGAATATGTACTGCAAATAACTCCATAAAAAAAGCAAACCCTTTGGCTGCACTGGATCAGATGAGCACATTGAGAACAGATTTGATTTGGCTGCAGGTCTACCATGGGAGCCGGCTGACCCTTCTTCTTTTTTTAAAAAAATTATTTATTTATTTATTCTACTTAGGTATATATGATAACAGAATGCATTTTGATTCATTGTACACAGATAGAGCACAACTTTTCATTTCTCTGTTCATATGTGATATAGAATCACAACATACATGCAGTCATACATAAAGGTAGGGCTATGATGTCCATCATATTCCACCACCTTTACTGTGCTGACCCTTCTTTTTAGGATGGTGGAAAGTTGTAGGATGAGAAAATCAGTCTTGGAAGGTGAGTGTGCAAGACACACTTTGGAAGAGTCTTTCATGTCAGTTATTCAAACCTTCATAGAAAATTCAAAGCCATTCTCAAGTGTTCTCTTACTTTGGGGGAAAAAAATAAATGAATGTGTGATTCAAGTGGGCTCAGCACACTCCATCAGGAGCTTTGTACCTTTGTCACTCAACTCTCAGCTCCTAAAGCCCCTGGCTCTCAATGGGAAAGAGAGAGAAACTGCTCCCACAGAGGGTTAAATTCACAGCATCCTCCTGTTTGTATATAACAGGACCATTAGAGTATTTTTATTTCTCCTCTCTCTATGTTGCACAATACCACATCAAAAATACATTTGCAGTGGAGCTTATTTTCTGAAGACGGATAATTTGGTTAAATCTCTTCCACTTTGATTTCATCTCCAGTTTCGGACGAGCGGCAGTACAACATGCAGCAGCAAAAGCCCATTTGATTCTCATAAAAAAGAATTTAATGACCCTCTGATATAAAATTGATCCTCTGATAAGATGGCACTTGTGGGCTACTTTGACAGAAATGTTAAACCAGTGAGTCTGCACAGTCCCACCGATGTGCAGCACATTGGTTGCAGTTGGGACAGGGAAGGACCTGCATTTTTGCCACTGCTTGGGAATGGGGTAGGAGCTTGGATTGTCACTACTGATCCAACATATAGAGTCACTGAATTTCTACAGACTCTTATCAGGCATTGCATGGCCACAGCTCATGTGGGTTAGGGGCTTTGAACAACTGCCTTGTCGAATCAAGTATTTAATGTTGGGCCATCTCAAGTTGGATTTGCCCTGGTTCTAGTCTCTGATGGACTACTTCCTCTCTTGTAGAGATTTGAGAGTAAAGAGCCAGGAGTGAACTTATTAGCCTCGAGGAACATGAAAATAACAATGAAACACTACTTTTTGCCAATTGGGTGAATAAGAATTGGAAAAGTGGGGAATACCAAGGATTGTTGAGCATACGGGGAACCTAGAAGTCCCAAGAACCATTCTTCAGAATATAAACTGGTCAGTTTACATACCTGGTGGTGTTTAATGAAATTATCTGTGCAAATATCTTAAGATGCAGAAATTTTGTCAGGTGGTGTGAATGCTAGGATTCTCTCACAGTTGCACAGGAATGGGGGTTTAGAAGCAACTTAAGAGATCTACCAAAAGGGAATGGATGAATAAAATTCTGTGTGTGCAACAATTAGAAGGAAAGAATAGGACAGATTTCCAACATGAACAATTCTTAAAAGCAGTGTTGGACAGAGAAGTAAGAGTTATATCTGCAGCACAATACTGTGTGGGTAAATTAAAATGATTCACATAGAAAATATCACATATCATATACAAAACGTATGTGTGTGTGCTTCTCTTCCTTTCCCCACAGGTAACTATTCTAATATTTTATATATGTCTTTGAATATATATATGTATTAAAACATATAACATATATGTTATATGTATTATACATAAAATATAATATATATTTAAAGATATATGTAAAAATACTAGAATAGTTACCCATGGATAAAGGAAGGGAAACAGGAGTTAGGACCAAGGATAAAGATGGAAATATATATATATATATAAAAGAGTTCTTAGATGGGTGATGATATGACATAAACTGAGAAATATGACTAATCCAAGGCCTTGCAGTTTATATTCAATTTTTAAAAATTATCACATAACTCAGAACATGGAATAATTGACAAGGTAAGTGTTGATTTTGATGGTTACAATCCAGGCTCACTTTCCCAGCAGCCCTCTGAACCTTCTTGTACAATCAGTGGAAATGCTGTAAGATGAGGGGATGTAAAAGGGGGGAAAATCTGTCTTGTTCCTGATGTCCCTTGACTGCAGGTAATAAAGGGTTAGGGAAGGTGGAAGGTCAATTGAAGTTAGTTACAGACTAACTAACCCACAAGGATGGAAAGAAGAAAAAAAAAAAAAAAAAAAACAGAGGCTACACTCCAATCACAGAAAATGGAGATTTCCTGTGGGGGTGTGTGTGTGTGTATGTGTGTGTGTGTGTGTTTCTAATTTGGGATGAGCACAGACTTTTTGACTTGGGAATAATGATCATCCAGAGAGGCTGATCAAAACAGGACCCTTCCTGAATTCCTTAAGACTTTCACTCCTTGAACGTGGCTCAGAAGCAGTGAATGGAGGTCATCAAAGTCATTTGCACTTGTAAAATGTGACCCAATAACCACTAAACACAAAATCTCTGATAATAGCAGTTAAAAAAAAAAACAAAAAAAAACAACCTATCACCTATCTTACCTGACAAAGGAAAGGAAAGAGCTCACAGCAGATTAGCAAGGCTGATGGGTTTTGCATTCCTGGAATTATAATGGTACCTACTTTTCCTCTTCTGGCTAACTAGTTTGAGACAATGCAGTGGAAGATGAAACTTCCTTGAAGCTAAGTCCCTCAACCTTTGGATCCAGGCCATTCTCATCAATTGTCACCAACTGGCATATGCAACCAGATGAGTCCTAAAGCTGAGATTCGGGAAGCAATAGTAGTGAAAAGTGCTCTCTGGTGACAAAGGTGATGATAGAGACCAGG